>CM043866.1:28378656-28978656 GCA_023846275.1 Vanilla planifolia | reverse complement strand
TTTGCCTTTACTCCATAATTTTATGAATTCAACACTCTTTTGACACAACTATTCATTCCCAAGATTATTGAGTGAATCCTGGCCTTCTATATGTATTGAGTAAGGAGGATGTTTTTTATTTATGCCATTTTAGATGATTTCAATAACGATGTAATTGAATTTCTCTCTATGTTGTAAACTATCGAATGCTTACAAAGATTTGTAGTTCTTTTGTAGTGGCTTTTTACAACACCATAAAAACCCTTTATTTTGTAAGATGCGGCAGGTTCCATGATCTTTTGACGCCATTGTGTTCTATCAATCAACAATCCTTTATATTTAGGCATGTGACAAGGGTCATGTTTGGTCATCTTCTTTTCCTATTCACAAGAGAAAATATGTAGTAATGCTTTTTCACACTATTGAGTTCCCTATGTAGAACATATCTAAATATTCAGAGTTGAATTCCCTAGTTTTGTTTATACTTGATTGACATGGTAACTATCTTGCTCTTATTGTTTAATTTCTAGTTGCTCTTTTATACGTGTAATCACTCAATCTATTGGTATGTTTGATATCATTAAGTAATTTTTTTTTTAATTTGAACATATTTTAATAAGAAGATTTATGTCAACATTTGTGAAAGGGTCATCCATTTGTGTTGGATGCATCAACGATAATTGGAAATGGTGATTGTAAGAAGGTACTAACGATTTGCTTCACTCAAATTTCTTCTATTTTTTTGTAAGTTTTCTTCCTTTAGTGTTTCCTTGCAATGATCTCTTGGTGTCTGGAACCTAGCGGTAAATTTCTGCTTCATTAGAATTAGTATCCTGTTTTCCTGTTTTGGGTATTCTTGTGTTGATTTAACAAACAGCATCTTGGTTGTTCTTGAAGTTTATATGGCTCTATGGCCAGATCTGCTATGAAAATTGGAAAAACAATGAATTGTGAATACTTCTGCATGTGAGGTTTTGAAAGTTTTTCCTGAACAGCCATTTTTAGAATTTTTTGTTGTTGTTATGTTGCCACATATTCTTTTTGGCATTACTAGGTTATGGTGAAATCAATTTCTTCTTGCAGTCTCAGCTGTTGATCAACTTCAAATGATGGCCTCAAAACGACAATATAAGGAGGCTGCTGCTCAGCTGGAGGTAACATAACATTAAGAAATTGATGCTTGGTGCCTTTTTAATACTTAAAAATATTTAATTAATCGGGATACAGACATGGTTGTACTTATTTTGTTTAGAAGTAATCTATTTCAATGGTTCTGGTTGTGCATTAGTTTCTACATTGTATGCTATATTTTATACCTCTAATCCAAATTATCTTATTTTATTACTGAACTTGATCACTGTATTCTGAAGTATTCTGAAGAGTATGCAAACCCAACATTCTTATAGCCATCAATTTTTAATTCGAAGAAAAATTTGATTCAGAATGTTTCAAACGTAACGACAGTGGCCTTGGCATTGATTAAGATAAATGACTTCTGTACTGGCAGTGACGCCTTAGAAGAAGCCAACTAATCACAAGGAATTTGATGACCAAGTGCTTCAACTTGTTAATCACTTACCTGTGTAACATGTCGCATTTCTGTTTCACAATAATGTTCATGAAACCGTGGTAGGGAGTAAAGAATATCCGTTGGAGATGGCGAGGAATAGAGGCAAGGAGCAAGCTTTTGTGATTAGTTGGGGAAGAAAAGAGATATATTTGTTCAATTTATGGATTTTTTTGGTTACTTCAGGATTAAATCTCAATTTCCTTATCAAAAAATGTTATGAAATTGAATTTGAGTTTTATAAACTGTATGATAAATTTTAACATGATTGAAAAGGCCCTCATGCTATGGTTTCTTGTTAAGGGTGAAATGCTAGTTATATATAAAAAAAAAACACTATTTTTAGCACGAGTTCCTTCCCATAAAAAATCCCCATCAAAATCCTTATTCTTAGAAGATTTGGGGTCTTGAATGCCAATATATGTGAACAGTATCATTCTCGGAAGAGAATTTATATTTGATGGGAACTTTTTTTCTTGATAGACTTAAAAGATGCTCATTTGTCCAAGATGGCAAAAAGATTACATTACGCACACATCATCAAAAAGCTGACATCCTTTCACACAGATTGGAATTATTGTGAGTTGGAGAGAGAGAGATATTATCCCATGATGTGATCATGGATCATATGATGCAGGGCAATGTTCCCATGTATGGGATATTTTTACTTTATTTGCATGCATAAGAGTCATAAATAAGTCAAGTTTATTTTGGAATTTGAATGGTATTACTCTTGAGATCTATATCTTTTAGATCTGTATTTTGATGATTTTAGCTTTATGAAGGCATTCCATTGGTTTGGTTTATCCACCATGGTTCACAATCTACTAGGGCTACTTTGCAAGATGAAATGCTGTGCTGTGAGATGGCAGCAAGACTCCTTTAGGTGGTGTGAGACGCCGTACATGGTTACCCTTGCCACTTGTCAACAACATTGTCAGAATCAACATCTACAACTCTTGCCTTTACCTTTATCCATCAGCTTCATAAAGATTCATCTTAAAGTCACTTTATTCTTGTTGCTTATTGTGTGGTTTGTTCAAATTTTTTATGGCTTCGTGATTCATATTTCTTCAATTTGTTTGTGGATTTGCAAACCTAAGTTGATTTCATATGATAGGCATCATTGCATATGATACCTTTAGATTGCATCGCGTGACTAAGTAAAGAGTGTATTCAGAAGAATTCTGCAAGTGTGACGATTTATCTAAAAATACTTTTTCCCTCTTGAATGTTGTGGTCTTAATTTAATGAATTACTTTTTTGTTATTCCAAATGATTCTGTATTGAAGTGATCTCTTTCATGAGACAGTGGTTTTAAAATTTTTTTGTTAAATATTCTCAAAACCCTTAAAACATGTGTAAGTGCTAATTTAGGATTCCTTTCTTTGCAATCTCTGTTTTCTTTAAATGGTTTTTAAACTGATTTGCACATATATATAAGCTAGTGCAGTTCAAGCAGAAGTTCCTTAAAACAAACATGTCCTACACCGCAAGCTCATCTTATTTAAATCTTGTTTATAGAACTACCTCTCATCTGTGGTGGGTGTTTTATGTTTCTTTTGGATGCATTCATGAAAAATCAAACAAATATGTGTTTTGCAAGTTTGCAATGATAATAGAGACTGCTATCAAGAACGGGAGTTCATTTTAATTTTTGATTCCATATGCTTTTGAATCTTTGTTTTCAATAAAATTACATTTATTTTAAAGAAGTTGCATTTTTTAAAAGCCTTTAATAGGCTCTGTTGCAACAACAAGCTATTTGTCTGAGCAGAACATATATTATTTATATGTCAGGCAGTAAATCAACTTTGCAGTCACTTTGAAGCATATAGAGATATACCAAAAATTTCAGAACTCAGGGAAAAGTTCAAGAACATCAAAAAGATACTGAAGTCTCACGTATTTTCAGATTTTTCTAGGTATGTTATGATGCTTGAAAACATATTAGTAGATGCTTATATGTTTGTTGTTGCTTTTCATTCCAACGTAATGTGTTTAATTGTGTTGAAGTTGTCATTAGTTGCCAACTATTTTTGTGTCCAAACGAGCATTTTGACTTGTTAGTGCTAGCCTAACTGTTTTTTTTTTGGTCATTTGACTTGTGCTTAATAAAAAAATGATTTATATTTTTTTATGCCATCACTCTGAGGATTGAAGGACTTGGAGAAGCTATTGGTAAAATTGATTCTTCTTTGACCTCAGTTCAACATTTCTATAAATTTTGGAGATCTAATTGAAGAATCAATGTTAAAGATGTTGAAATACTGGCAGATCAGATTATCTAAGTATTATGATCATTTATTCATGTAGTTGATGAGAGCTGAAGATTGCTGTTATTGTTTTGCGGCTTGGAGATTTTTGGATTCCTGTGAATGTTAGTTAACAAGTTTTAGAAAGAGTATCGAGAGAAGGTTGTTCAGAATATGGATCGAAGTGTCTCTTATTAGATAGATTTTGTTGACTATTGCTATTTTTGATGCAAGATAACGAACTACTTTAATAAATCTTATGAAAATTATATACATAAAGGAAATTATTTTTTTCTTTGAAAATTATTTTTGATCCAGATCACTTCCTCATTCAAGTAATATGATTTTCGTTAATATTTGAAGTTGTATTGCAGCTTAGGGACTGGAAAAGAGATGGAAGAAACTAATTTGTTGCAGCAGCTTACAGATGCTTGCTTAGTGGTAGATGCCTTGGAGCCATCTGTGAGGGAAGAGCTAGTAAAAAATTTTTGCAACAAGGAACTCACTTCTTACCGACAGATTTTTGAAGGGGCAGGTTAAACTGATGGGATAATTTAAATTTGTTGCTGATCATTTTGATTTCTATTTTTAGTCAATGACGAAAGCCCTTGTCTTCAATCAAGAGTATTTTGTTAGGTTTGGTGCATGCTTGCATGTATGTGTGGTCATTTTTGTGTCCTTGTGCATGCTTTTAACTACATTTCCTTTTTCCAGTGCTTTTTCTGTTTTAAACCTTCAAAATGCAAATCAATAATGCTAACCTTAAAGTACATTTTATAAATTTAGATTTGGAAACCGAGCTTGGTTGGACTTTGCAATATTTAGTTTTCATTTAGAGTCAATCAATTTGTTCATTTGTGAAAAACAAATAATATGTTACAAAATTTTCAACTAACGTAGCAAGCTTTGTTTGAGTAAAATATATTTCTTTGGGCTTTTCCTTGACGTGTTGTTTTTAGAATAAACTTTGAAAGAATGTTTTTCCATATAATTTATTGATAATACTCTTTTTTTGCTTTTCTAACTAAACGCGTGTAGGGTACATTAAATAAAGCTTTTATTAAATAAAGCTTTTTTTTTTTTTCCATGGTTTATGATTAAAATGATTTGAGCTAATAAAATGTGATTTTCTTCACTGTTGAACTGGAACCTATACATAGGCGTATATGTTTTTACATGCATATGCACATATCTTTTACTTGAAAACTATCATTTTAAAAGTCGTCTTTTTCTTGTTGTTTTACTTATTATCCTATAGCTTCCTTTAATAGAATTAGCAAAGCTGGATAAGACTGAAAGGAGATATGCCTGGATAAAGAGGCGGTTACGAACAAATGAGGACATTTGGAAAATTTTTCCTGCTGCTTGGCATGTTGATTATCTATTATGCATCCAATTTTGCAAATTGACAAGGTTAATTGTCCTAAAATGTATTTGCCATTCTACTTTTGTTTGATAGATTATTCTGTTGAATTATTTTTGCATCCATCTTAATATCTTGTTACTAAAATATTGTCAAAATTCTTTTAATTGCCTTGTATTGCAATTTTGCATTTCATTGCACTGACTAACTATATCATTTTAATAAAAATGCTCTAGGGAGCTTTAGGCTTTTTATTTTTTCTTGGTAATGTGCATTCATTCTGCTGTAGTATGTTACTCATAGGTATACTAATGCACTTAGTTTAGTATGTGATGCGGATTGTGACAGCTTGGGATATTCAGGTGTGTTGATATTATTAACTAGAATTTATAGAATCAGCAAACTTGTTTTACTGCATGGTGAAACTTTTCTTGCGATTTTTCCATCTTTTGCACTTTCTGTTTTGCATCGTATTGTAAACTTGCTGAAAACAAATGGAATGATAAAAGCTATAAATTCTTTGAGAGAAAAATATCACTGCATGAATTAGTCAATGTCAAGGTAAATATTTGCATTACACTTTCTTACTTTTGTATTGCATGTTACTATTGATCTCATTTCCTATGTTCAGATTTCAGGCTTTTGAATGTTTAGGAGTACCTTTCACGTATATGTTGTGTGACCATTATTCATCTAAGGTATAAAACCATGGCAGATTTATAGAAATTGAAACTCATATTTTAGCTATCTACTGCTTTTATATCTCTTTTCTGTATTGTAGTAGTTGTAACCCACTTGCCTGTGTTTATGTTCGTAAGTTATCTGCCTTCTTGTGTAGTTTGTGAATTTGTATTAAATATCAATCATTTCATGGACGTTAGCTTTTCTGAACTTTTCAGGACACAACTTGTAGATATTCTCATTAATCTCAAAGAAAAGCCAGATGTTGGAACACTACTGTTGGTAATCCTCTAGACCATTTTGCCTTGTATATATGTTTTATTTTTTCTTTGTTCTTTTAGTGATCCTATTCCTGCATAGATGAATGTAACTGCTGCTTCTAGTTTTGTTTTTCAATTTAAACTACGCCTATCAACCTAAATATGCTACCTCTAGTCTATCGGTATTTTAGTAGTTTGGTTGGTTGAATTTTAGTAGTTTTGGTGGTCTTAGTTCAGACAGCTTAGGTTTATCAACTATGTTTTGATAAATTTACTTGCACTTCACATGATTCAAACTAATGCTTTCTGCCTTGACTGTACAATTTAAAACAAGGTCTCTATCACTAAAAGTTTGATTTTTATCGCTTTGTTGACTGCAGAGTTATGATTTATTTGGTTTGATGATATATGATTTAGAGTTTGTTTATCATTGGGTTGTAGTTTATCTGGAATTGGTTTTGTTTTTCAAAGTAGAGATTTAAGATTTGATATAGCCCTCAACAATCCTAAAGAAAAAGGATTTTTTTCTTTTTTGAGAGCAAGCGGCTGACTTGATTATTAATGCAAATGTTGCATGATGTAAACTCTTTGATGCGGTACATGTGCAATTGTGACGCACTCTTTTGAGTTTTCAGTTCTAAATTAACTCAATCCATCCCCTTCTTTGTACCAAAAAGTAACTCAATTTATGACCTATGTCTATGAAGTATGTATGCTTTGTTGAACTATTCTTCTTCGATTCTAGACTTGATCACAGATCCTCACAACTACAAAGGTAAAAGTTGTGTTTCGTTTTTTCTGCTTTCCATGAGTTTAACTTTTTTTGCTATAAGGAATACAGTTTTCACTTTGCCAGTTATTTTACTTATGGAAAAGCTAGTGATCATCTCCTGGTTAAAATTTTATTTACCATAAATTGCTGAGCTTCACTGGCCAACAACATCATATACCTTATGAAATTTGTTTTAGGTTCGTCTGGAATCTTATTCTTCCTTATTTTATCAAATTTTTCTTTTGTTCTCAATCTGTCTTTATTTTGTGGCAGAGTTTTGAATCCATATGGTGGCCTTATTAAAGTTACCATTAGTGGATTACAATTATTTGCAAATATGACAGGACCTGAAAAACTATGATTAATGGCATAGGAAAGCTTAAAACAAAAGCTTAGCATGGCTTTTGTTTCTATATATAGATAGTAAGTTTAGCTCATAATATTGGGGGATTATGAAGTTCATTTGATAAAGTTGAACCTGAAATCATTTTCTTCATCTAAATGGTATAGCAGTAATGCTGCAAGTTTTGAAGTTTCAATTCTAATAAAGCTTGTTTTTTCCTGGGCCTATGGGAAGAGGGATGTTTTGTGAATGATAGTATGCAGCTTGTTGTATTTCAAGATACAATGATTCTTAATCAAAGAACATGATTAGGTACTTGAACATAGACCAAGTTCTTATGTTTTGTTTGAGTTTTGTTTATTTAGTCTCTGATGAGTTGTAAACGAAGGCTAATGATTCAAACATATAAACTTATCATCATATGCAAACTAATTCATTGACTTTTATAATAATTGTCTAATATTTGTGGCTTGTTTTGATTTTTGAAATTCAAGAAATGGTTTGATAAAATTAATTGAACTATTGAACTATTTATTCAATATGTCTGTAGCATTCTAAGAACCCATTTGTGAGGTCTTACATAAGGTGCATGGTAGAAAATACATAGAAACATCCATAAAGTTAGAATTGTTGAAATGCTGGAGCTTGATGTCTACATGAGAGGGGGTGTGATTTTTTCATAATTGTAAACTTAAGCCAATTTCAAACCCAAGTAATATAGCATTAAAATTTTTTTTTATAAATCTTAATAGCTCTTATAGATTATTGTTTTAGAAATTGTTGTTTAGCTTTATAGATTTTTGTGTGAGAGTGCAATTAAGATAGAGTACATAATATGATTTTTATCTGATTCAATCTAAACTTTGATCTACATCTATCTCTGGCCCATGGTTAGTACCAAAAATCATTCTTTTCTCTTAGTTGGTAAAGGTCAGTCTAATAAATTTTTGTCACAACTAGGTAGGTGTCAACGTCAAAAACAACCACTCTTTTTTTTGTTGCATCCAAGTAGGGATCAAGCTAAATGTCGGGCTAGAGGATTTATAACATCGGTTAAAAAATTAAAACAAGACAGAGAACGAAGTCTGATCAGTATGGCAAATAAATTAAATACAAAGTTTAATTATAAGATCCTATAATCAAATCTATTTAAGCAAAATATACACTAATATGAAGTTAATGCAATATAGACAAGGTATATAATGTAGTTCAATGAAGTAACTATGTAATAACATGCAACTTAACTCAATTTAGAATGATGGAAAGCTGTGAAGAATGAAACCAGTGCTTGAGACCACGATTTTGCTATGCTTTCTTTTTTTGCTATAATGATGTTCAAATGAAGTGTTCTACAAAGATATGCAAGTAAACATTAACATATTTTCCTAAGTTTGAACCCCGTTGTTATAGGCATTTATAAAATCTCTAATAGTTGAAAACAGCTCTCAAATAGTTATATCAATCTTTCTTAAAAACTAATCAAACTAGCTCATACTTATTGTTCTGTACTAAATGTGCTATTCCATCAAAGGATCATACAAGCACAATAAAACATGAAGTATGTCATCCAATCTATCAGACATGTCCGGTTAGTTCATTTTACAATTCACAAATGATTGTACTTAATCAAAACATCATATATGTACAAATAACACAGCTATTTTGATTCAATTTTTCAATTCTCAGGTTTTTCATATTGTATAGTACAATGATAGTAATTGTATATCTACTAAGACTTTCTTACCTAGCAACTAGTTTGTATATAAGGGATCATATGCATACGATAAGTGGAACATACTTGTAGGAAGAAAGTCAGCTGATTTATTACCTAGGACCCAACAATCAATTCTCTGTTAAGGGATATCGTTTTTGTACGAAAGGGATATCGTATTGGTACGATGAAAATCAGCTTGCTCATAGCTTAAGTTTTCTACTATCAACACTTTGTTAAAGTCATCGTGCTTGTACAAAATGCATATTATATGCATATGACAATACAAATTGCAAATCATACTAACATATCTTAGATGATCACCTTGTTTGATTTATTGAAAAACATATCGTACAAATGTGATAGTTATTATCATACTATACAAAGAGTATAATTTCAAAACCTTGATCGCACCTTTGGAGAAACAATTGTTGTACTTGTATAATAAGATTATGAATAACACATTTAATCAACTTACCCTAGGATTGTCTATGTCCAACTCTTTGTTTGACCCCAAGTCATATTATACAATGAGATCATTATTTATATACAATTAGTACAGATATGTTTTTTTAAAAGTTTTTACGAATTATGAATGATGATCATGTTTTGCATTTGCAAACCTATATTTCTAATTTTCATTAAGAGATTTGTATGACATGAGAAAAAAAACTTATAAGTGAAGAATGGATTTGAAAGCTTTTTACTCTTACACTCAAACATCATCAAATCCTAATGCTTTATTTAAATTGTTATAAGTTTTATACTCTAATGCTAAAATAAGATGACTCATAAAGATCTTTTTTTAATGCTGCTTAAGTTTGTATTTATTTTGATGCAAATTATATTTCATTTTAAAACACCATCATTAAACTTTCTGTGTTAAGTGATCAAATTTTTTATATGATTAATTTATTTGATCTTGAGATGTATGATTTAAACACTCAAAAAAATATTAGTAAAATAATACAATAATTTTATTATTATCAAGCTAGTAATGCAAAAACCAAGGGTTCAAATAAGAATCACTCATTGAGTAATCTATTAACAAAAGTTTGAGCAAGAGTTTGCTCACAATTAGAAAAAATAAGTAGGCGATTTTTTTTTCATGTTTAAAAATTTTGATTGAAACTGTAGTTTTTTGTGTTATATTTGAACTTGTTATTATTGATGCAAACTTAATGAGCTCTAATCAATATGGTGACCTGGTTTCTCATTGGTTGATCCTTTTGGCTAAACACCTTCATTGTTCGGCAGAAACTTTTAAAATTGTTAGCAAATAGATTAGAATGTGCACACTTTCTCATGAAGTGCCTTCAACCTGTGCAAGCACCATTCTGGTTCATTATGCCTTTTCAACCAGTACATGATATTTTCCATCACCTTCTCAATATTTCAGGCATTGCAAAGGACCCTTGAATTTGAGGAAGAACTAGCTGATAAATTTGGAGGAGGAAATATAAACTCCCGGGAAAGAAATGTTGGAAATGATGAGGAAACTGATGGGGCTAATAACAACCAAATTGTTTCTGATATCCGGAAAAAATATGCAAAAATGCTTGCAATGCATCAAGGAGATGGAATTGAGCCAGTATGAACTATATAATATTTTTTTGGGCAGCTTCTTGAGGTTTTTTTTTTTTTTTTATTTACTTTTATGCTAATTGATAGGAGAAGGAGAAGGACAAGAGCTCTCCTGCACCAGATGCCGGGGTTTGTTTATTCAGTTATTAATGATTGATTTGCTTTGCTTTTTATTATAAGATAATTCATAAGTAATGCAAGTGCCATTTCTGATTTAATTTGACAGTTTAACTTTCGTGGTATAATTTCATCCTGTTTTGAGCCACATTTAGCCATTTATGTGGAACTTGAGGAGAAAACCCTTATGGAGCATTTAGAGAAGCTTCTTCAGGTACTTACAGTGAACAATGAATACATATGAGGCTATGCTGTTGTTGCTTATAGACATTTGTTTTTAGGAAGAAACTTGGGAAACCGAGGAGGGGAGTCAGACAAATATTTTGTCAAGCAGCATGCAGGTAAAGGCTAAAGTAAAGAAGAGATTTGATTGTTAAACCAGTACATTATTGGCATGAACATGTTGCATGGTCCTCTTCATGTCTGCTTTTAATCATTTTGATTGGCAAATTGTGTTCTACCTTTGAAATTGTGGATGCAAAAAGCACAAGAAGCATAGATCATCATTGATATAACCAAAGAGAATCTGATAATGATAAAAAAAAGATGGTGATGCTAGATTTTTATTATGAAAAACATATTGATTGAGGGAAAAGTTATGTTGGTAATAATTTTAAAAGGATTCAATAGTTATTAAGTTTTGTTGCAGCCGTAGGAGAGTTAGGAGGTTTAATAGCTGATTGTTTTACAAGGTGAGGAACTCTCAATGCATTCATGTGCTAATCCTCTTTTACATGAACTGAGTCTCCTCTTAATAGAAGAAACATAGCCTTGCAAAATAAAATTACACATGGATATTTTTGGTAAAGCTATTGTCATGTTTATTTTCCTTTTGCAATTCTTTGATAACATTTGCATTTTGCAGCATCCATTGCTGGAAAGAAACTGGGCTATGTCCATAATAGTTCGTGCTAAAGTTATTGTTGGATTTTTTTTAATGTTATTTATATTGTATCGTCTGTGCTTTTTGTACTGGAATAGAAGTACATCCTTCAATTTGACAGGTGCTGCTTGTCCAGATGTATAAGTTAAATTTTTCTGCTTTTTCATCTTATTTTTCTTTTTTAAGTTGAGGTAGAGCTAGAATAACGTGTGGGGGTTCTTGGTAAAATGCCCAAAGTTTTTTTCAATTGCAGCTATTTCTCACCCTCTTCTAATTTGTCTTTGGTATAATTTTTTGTGCCATTGTGCATATAATGAAAAGGTCATTTTCACACCTTTTTTCTAAAAGCATTGTAGTGGAGGTTATAAGCTCAATTTGCACTATTGCTCATTTACTTTTGTTTAGATGGATTCAAGAAATAATTTATATGTGTAAATCATTTCTTCTCTGTGTAGATATATGCTTTACATCTTTGAAAGATTGAAGCTTATAATATTTAGTAGAGATTTATGCTGATATATCTTCATAAGCAGGTATTCTTGGTAATCAGGAGAAGCTTAAAGCGGTGCAGTGCATTGACCAAGAATCAAACATTGTTTAACTTATTTGAGGTAATTGTGGCAGGAGTGGTGTTATTAACCATTTCAGTTTTTTTTTCTTAGCAATGCCAAGTTGCTGTTAAATGGTTTTACCATGCATTTTCTGGCTGATCTCGTGAGGTTTAAGGTTATGGTGTATATGAATTGTTCATCTGGGAATATGTTCTCATCACTAGGTATTTCAAAGAGTCCTTAGAGCATATGCAACAAAATTGTATACTAGACTACCCAAGGGTGGTACAGGAATTGTTGCAGCTGCCACTGGCATGGATGTGCAGATAAAGGTTCTTCCACATTCTACTTTTGAATAGCATGTTCTTATTACTTGCTTCATTTTTTTTAGTAACAGATGCATGTATGCATTGAGATCATACTTACCTGTTTATCAGATGTCTGATCGAGATGAGAGAATGATATGCTATATTGTTAATACAGCAGAGTACTGCCACAAAACAGTAAGTTGATCTGAACGCCTTATGTCAAGACTTCAAAATACTTCAATAGCATTGAAATTATTATAACCAACTTATCTGAATTCCTTATCTGTTTTGGCGCACATTCTTTTGCTGATGGCAACAGTACATTGCACAGTAAATATTTTATCACACACATTTAACAGCGAGTTCTTATTTCTGTTCTGTTTCTTCAGTCTGGTGAACTGGCGGAAAACGTTTCAAAAATCATTGGTCCTGAATTCGCAGATAAGATTGATGTGTCTGAAGTTCAGGTTCTCAGTCTATCGAATTTTTCAACTTGCAGGACCTGATAATTTATTTTTCTTCATGATATTATGCTATTTTGTTTCCTCAGGACGAGTTTTCAGCAGTTATTACAAAAGCTTTACTGACACTAGTACAGGGCCTTGAAACCAAGTTTGACGTTGAAATGGTAGCAATGACACGTGTTCCATGGGCTAGTCTTGAGTGTGTTGGTGATCAATCAGAGTAAAGGCATTTCCTTTTTGTTGTATCTCTTCATTTCTGATCTAAAGAAAAATATTGAGAATTACTTATTTTTTTAAGGAATGCTGTTAATATATGGTTTTTTGCTTACAAATTATTCTGGGATTTTTATTTGAAAATGTTGTTTTTTTTCTATTCTGATCCAAATGATGCTATTTTAAAGTGGTACTTCTGTTATGGAAAAAGAAAGGAAGCAGGTGATGGTTTATGTATAAGTATTTGATTAAACCAGTTGTGTCAAGTTGGATAGTATAATTGTTCTTTTTTATGTACTTGTGTCTTACCTACGACATTCATTATAGATTTTTTATAGAGAATTTTAGAGTGCTTCCTTCGTGTTTGAACAGAATGGTTTGGTTCCACAGTGACAAACATTTTAGATAAAAACTTGAATGTGAAGATGATCAGATTTCAAGAAGCTTATACGATAAAGCTTAGAGATTCTTGTTCCTGCTAACTTGGTTATAATGAGATCTGTATGCAATTGTGGTCAAGATGGATTTACTTTTAATCCAGGAAAATCATGTCATTGAAGAATGAGCTGTAGGACAGGCAAATTTAAGGTGAACTAGTTAGAAGGTCTTGTAATATAGATTTATTCTGAATCAAACTACAAGTATAGCCTTTTAGGTTGACAGATTGGTTTCACTGAAGTGAAGCAGAAATGTGGGGATGACAAGATCATGAAAAAATTTGTCTAATTATACCTATCCATATTTTATGTTTGCATGTGTATTTTGTGCAGTTTTGTTGTTTGTAATAAGCCTTGGGTGATAAACTCTAGTAAGAATGAGAACAGCCTTCGAACTTACTTGTTACCTATCTTATTAAATTAAGAATAACCACTTTGAATTGAACTTTTCAAATTTTTGAAGGCAGCCTTAACATTGTTGTCATACAACTTGGAGGTTTTAGGATCGAGTTGTGGAAACATCTACACTTAGTTGACCCTTTATGTCAAGACCCTTTCGTGAACCCGTGCATACATGCGCGAGCTTGGAAGTACCAAGCTATTCTTTTACAAAGAAATAATATAAATCATGTTATTGTGTTGCATTTCCTGGTTTTATTTTTTATGTCTTTCAAACTGACTTGCAGGTATGTCAATGGCATCAACTCTATTCTTGCTGGTAGTCTTCCTATGCTTGGAAGCCTTCTTTCTAGTACTTATTTCCAGTTTTTCATCGACAAGGTGAGCATCAGAAGTTAACATATCACCAGTTTCTTTGCGCTTGTTTTTTGGACGAGTTTTACTTATGGTGCTATTTAGTATTTTTGTGATCTTTTTGTAGATTTTGGAGTTTTGAGGCTTCAGTTTCCTTGGCAATATTCCCATAGTTCATAGTCTTACTTTCAGGGTTTTATGAATACAATTGTTGTGTAATAACATTATTTGTTTAGAACCACAGATATTTAGAGGTTTACAAATTTTCACATTCTGGCCGGTTTTTTTTTTTTTTGCATAAATTGCTTTATTTTTTGGCAGTATATACGTGGTTAGCTACATATACACTTCTCTAATGCTAACGATTCCTATCTTCATTCTAGATTTTGTATTGATACTAAAATCATGCATATGACCTTAGTTATTTTGGTGTAATCAATTTAACTAGCTACCACCTTCAGTTGGCTGCTTCTCTTGGCCCTCGGTTCTACCTGAACATATTCAAATGCAAACACATATCAGAAACTGGAGCACAACAGGTATTGTTCCTCTTATGTCATGTTTTCATTATTTCTGAAGGTTTACGCTAATGTTAGGTGACATGAAGTTCTTGCATATTGGCTGGCATTCTATTTCAGTTAGCTCTACCTTGTTAAATTATTCTGTCTCTTATGCATGACAGATGTTGTTGGACACTCAGGCGGTCAAAACAATCCTTCTAGACATACCTACATTAGGGAAACAGGTAAAATTTTATATATCTTCACTAACTATATCAAGTTTGAGTAATAGACACCAGCGAAATTTGCAAATCATTTTTTTTTTTAAAGTCTAGCAACTAAAGTTACCTGGCTTTTACCATATCACATTGTGTCATACATATCTGTTTTACTTTTCCGAAAGTTTCATGATCACGATTATAAAGTTTTTTTAATCTGCAAAACTTGATTAGTTCTTGATTAATTGCCTTAGCAAAATTATCTTTTTAGTTTCCTTCACGTTGTCACCCTGTGACTTGGTTTATTCTTTCAGAAGCTTCAATCACTGTTGGAATTTAAAAGAAATTCAAATTAAGTTTTGTATGAAAACATGTTCATTGCTAGTAGAACCATGGTAGTGGTGCTGCGCTCAGTGCATGTATCTCTTCAACTTTCTATTCTTTTGTTCTGTTCTTTTTGTTTGGATTTGAGTTAGCAAAGCCATTTCCTGCTTAGATCCCAAAGGTCTTGATGCAGATTGACACATAAATACATGATTTTTTTAGAATTGGTATATGAGAACTAAAATTGTTGCCTTATCGCAAATAAGCAGCTGGTGAAAGCAAAGAAATTTTTTTTTTGAAATCAGTGACCAGATAACAAGGACATTTTGCGTAGAACCTCTCTTATTTTCAGCTGTTTCGTTAACAAGATGTTGAGCAGTTCTGCGTGCCGTTGCTCTACCTAAAGTAGTTTTAAATTACTGCAACAGACTACGGTTTCCTCTGGCTACTCAAAGTTCGTCATTCGTGAAATGAGTAAAGCGGAAGCTCTCTTGAAGGTATATGTTCATTCAGCCAAGTTATACTGTGACTGGGTGTTAAATAAATGAATTAGTTATTTTGTAGGTTATTTTATCTCCAATTGATTCCGTCGCTAATACGTACCGAGCATTACTCCCCGAGGGAACGCCCATAGAGTTCCAACGAATACTTGAACTCAAGGTCATCCCATATCTATGATTCTTCACCATCTTTTCTTGCCCTGAACTTTTTGGTTGTATGCATTTGTTAGGGTCTGAGGAAAGCTGATCAACAGAGCATTTTGGAAGATTTTAACAAGAATAGTCCTGGAATCAATCATCCATCTATTGCTCCATCTGTTGTTGTACCATCTGCTCCTGCTTTGCTGAATGTTCAGCAGGGCATGGTATCTGCAACCACGGTCTCTGCCGGTACAGCGGTTGCTGGAGCTATTGCATCAGGGGAAGATGTACTCACTCGAGCTGCAGCTCTTGGTCGAGGAGCTGCTACAACTGGCTTTAAGAGGTTCCTCGCCCTGACTGAGGCTGCCAAAGACCGTAAGGATGGGCCATTCAGGAAGCTATTCAATCCTTGATGTGCTTTTGTAGTTTATTCCGTAGGACTATCTTTTTTTTTTTTTTTTTTTTTTTTTTTTTGTTTTTGGTTCATACAGTTGATAAAATTGATTCATTTGTTTCTTTAATGTGTGTGCTTGTACTTTTTTGGCTCCACTGTTGGTTATCGTTATGATTGTAATTGGCAGATCAATAGTTTCTGTTTGGATTTTGGTTTTTGTCTTGTATTTGAATGAGATGTTTATTCTTACCAATGTTAGCACACGCAAAGTCCAAAGGAATTGAAAGGGATAAACTAGGATTGAAGGCCCCCTTGGTATATGACTGAATGAATTGATGAAGTTAGGGGAACATTTTGCTGTTTTTTTAAATCTCTCCTGACACAGTTATCTATTGTGAATTTAGATGGGGGAACAATTGCGTGAATTATTAAACAATCAAACAATCAAATATCAAGAGAATAAATTAATCAACGATCTAACACAAATTAATTAAACACCAACAAAACTTTATATTATTGCCACATGAAAGATAAGAACTACGAAATAAAAAAAAAAAAAACTTCAAAAACATTTTTAGACCAAATAATGTAAACAGTAGATATTGCAAATAGAACAAACCACATTTGGTGCCTCTTCTTTCTCTAATACTAAAAGTCAACTGAACTAATAATTGTTTATCAAACAAAAACATAATTACATGTATAATTTTACAGAAAAATGTCATTACACCATTTTTAAGAATTACTGTGTGCATAATAATACTGCAAATTCCTAAAAAGACCATATATGATCCGTTCATATAGACAAACAATAAGCTGTTTCAGCCAATCAAAACAGAACAAATGATATCATTGCAAATTATAAATATACATCCAGAATAGAGAAAAAAAAATAGTTTTTGTAGAATAACAAGTCTCATCTATTGTTAATTCACAACCCATTTGCTGATTTGCTCTGCACAGTTCAAAATTACTCCTTTGCAAATGTTTCCATGTATTCTGAGTGCATATCCACCAAGATTTTAATAATCTTCTTCTCGATATCAGCATTAGCATTCTCATCCTCATCCTGTTTTCGAATAGTCAGCACCCTTCCATCAAATGCTAGCAGTACAACCTCCGTTTTGTATGTTGCTAATTCATTAGCCACAACAACGTGCATCTGATACTTCCTAAGGGATGCGTTGGCTTTCTCGATTAAGATCTTTGGATCAGTCTCCAACTATTCCAAGGAGAAAGGCAAAGTGTAAGGTTATAGTCTACTGCTAATATAGCACTAATCATATACGAGAGAAAACTGTCAGGGAAGAGGAAAGAACAATTCAAAACAACTCTACAGAATGAACTGCAAAGTCATGCCGACGCTTTCCAATTCACTCTTTTCTAATTTCATCAGGCCAGAAAGCCAGCTTTAGGCGTGCATCAAAATCTCACCTTCAGCAAAGGATTTGGAGCTCTTATGTTGTTACAACTACTAACACTAATTTTAGTTTGGTCAGCTAAAACCTTGCATTCTTCATCTGTAGATTTTATTTTATTTTTTCTATCAACCAAAAGATCAATCAATAAATCTAATACAGAGACCGTACGGACATTGTAATAGTTAGCTTCAGTAGATATAACAAATTGGGATCAGAGATCAGAGTAGTATTTGCACAAAGTAATTGGACTGCTACCATTGAAATGAGTTGCTGGACTCAGCTAAGAGGAGAGATGAACCTTGAATGATATGCCGAATGCAAGAGGAGCCCACTCTTTCCTCAAAACCAGGAGCATTTTGGGCACCTGACTAAGCCGCATGTTGAGAGGACCAGTTGATTGTATCTTATGTGTTGCCTGCAACAGCAGTAATACAAAAAGAAATATCAAAACCAGGAGCATTTCATTAATTTGGATCCATCTTTAAGATTGGCTAAAAAACAAAGATCTGCTGCAATCTTTCTCATCCAATTTTGAAACTAACAACAATAAAGTTAGTTGAGTAACTTCAAGGACTTAACAATGAGATATGTAGTGATAATGCTTCAAAGTAGCCTTTAAAAAAAAGAGGAAGTTCAAAAAATTAGAGATGGCCAAATAGTCAAGGGGAGTTATTCTTCCTGGCAATCCTCTGTATCCTTTCCCCTAGCAGGGCCTGGAGCCACCTCCATTCACTCAACCAGTCCAGTGGATCTTCAATACTTGCAAACATGCAGACATTGCCCCCTAGTTCGAACGCTCATTGGATGTTGATCTTGATTCAACTGATGGCATACCTTGTGATTTCTAGTCAGAGATCACCGATGATGCTGTCAACACCACTTCATACATCCCTTGATTGGGGGCCAATTCATCACGAATGATGCCATTGCTAGGTTTCCGTTGCTCAAGATCATTGCCATTTCATTCGATGGGCCAATGCTAATGGTTTCCTTGTCACAGGTATCATTAATGTTTTTGTTAACATTGGTGAACTAGGGTCTCAAGTTGATAGTGATGATCCGACACAAAAAGAGGCTCACGAGTGTAGGGTCAATTAGTATGCCTCCTTGGGGGACATTGTAATAAAAGGAGGTCACTTTTTTCTAAGTTGTTAGAAGTTATAATTAATATAAAACATATTTGTATCAAATGAATGATATTAGATTATTCCAATAGTCATATAAGATTTTTCCTATTTATTTTATATTTTTAACTAATTTGTGAGTTGTAATTGATTGTTTATATAATTTTTATCTATTTTTAATTATTTCTATACACTTTTATATTTATTTTATTTTATTACGTTGAGATATTTTCATAAATTTTACTTTTACCTCAAATGTTTGTTTTATATAATGAAAAAGAGAAAGAACATTTATTTGGATTGCTTGAAACTATAGTTTCTATATCTTGCACATAAGCATAGTCCTAATTTACAATCCAAGTTCCTTTTAAGTTACTAATTGAAGATACCAAAGTTTTTGGATTTACCACCTTCATCGCCATCATCCTCATCCAGCACATGCAAAACAATTGCACGATCTCTTTCACAAAACCCTAGCCACCGCTGTCGCTTCTCCTGCGAACACATGCAAACTAGAAAAAAGCCCGAAGTGTTGAACAAACACTTGAGTAGAACCAACAAGCATCGTCCATTTGTGTAGTTAAGCTGACAAATCGATTGACTTCTCCCCCGAACCTGACTGCCAACTGATAATAACTACTTAAGCCTAGAATTAGACCGAAACAACAAGCACACAGCCTGTGCGTGACTCGACCCTGAACGTCGCTGCCCGAATGAAGCCAACTTGAACCACTAAAACCCTGGCCCATGGACCAACACAAGCCTTGCCCGTACGATGCCCGAAGTCAACCCACCCAGTTTAAGTCATCCCAAAATCAAATTGCACGTGCCCAGCATTTGTGTGACCCAAAGCCGAACCACATTGCCTGCCTGAACCATATAAGCCGAATACCAAATTATATTAAGAATTCAAATTATATCACAATCAATTTAGAAAAACTTTTCAAAGTATTTTTCAAAAGATTTTGAACCAAAATTTGCACAAATCAACTAGCATCTTCATTACAATATTTTTACAAATTTAGATAGAACATTTTCATAGGATAATGAAAAATATTAAAGATTTGATAATAGTGAGTGTATAAAATAAGTAATCCTAAATTTCTTGAAATGTATTTTTCTTTCAATTAGTAAAATTATCTCAACTTAAATATTAGTATATTAAATAATAACTTCATAAACTATGTCTATGATACTTTTTTTTTTTGATAAAACTATAATATATTAAATCAAAAGCGGCATAAGCCATACAAATATTTCACATATGAGATCCTCACGGAGGATCAAACATGAAATCTAACAGCATAAGTTTGATGAGGGGCTTAAGAAAGGATTCCCCAGATTCCCATACGAACTCATAACAGCATGCAGCACGTGCCACCCAGTCAGCAGGCGCATTCCCTTCCTATGGATATGAGAAAACCTGATTGCCTCCAGGCATCTAACGTACCTGACAGTCTCAGCAAAGTGGCCAGGCTCAGGGGGGTGGGATATCATCTCACGGACCTCCTGAAGTACCGTCATCGAGTCAGTCTGAATCTCCACGGCCCTGTGGTGGGGAAGGGAACCCCTTAGCATGTTGAGGGCCTCAAGCATAGCCTAAACCTCCATCGCATCAGCAGCCTGAGAGAAAACCCTCTTACCAGCACCAAGAGCGGCCTTCCCATGCAGTCTCTGACAACCAAGCCAAGGCTACAGTGTTATCCCCTACCGCAGCGTCGCAATTCACTTTTATCCATCCTGTTGGGGGGGGAGGAACCCAACCATCGGTTACAAGCAGGTCCGAAGAGCTACAAGGATTCTTGCTTGACAGGGATGAATAGAAGTTTTGTTGTCTTACTGCAGTAATCACCTCGATCTTGATCATCCTAAGCAGCGTGCACAGCATAGCCATCGGATTGTTATGCCTCATCGCATTCCTCGCCCAAATGTAGTATATGGTGGTGGCCAATGTGGCAGCATGCCCAGCGCCAGCACGGCGTCGTGTTGCCGGCAAACCCATGAACCGCAGGAGCCGGTTGAGGAAAGTCAACTCGACACCTGCACCCGTGGGCCATCCCAGCGCAGCCACTGCCTTGCGGGCCTGGCAGTCATCCCAGAGTTCCTGGGCGAGCGAGCAGTCCCAGAACACGTGCTACATGGATTCCTCCGCCGCACAACCCCATTGGCAGCTGCTGTTCTCAAGCATTCTCCTATGGGCTAGCCATGCCGCCATAAGGAGGAAGTCATCGGCGACTCGCCACATGAACATTCGCACCCTCGGCATTGCTTTAATCTTCCAAATGCCCCTCATCTCGTCCGCGTGACGCCGGCCACCCGCCTCACGGTGTCATCAGCTCCGCACACCATGTGCGTATAGATTCTCCCGCTATCGACCCTCGCCGTCTCGGTGTGCTTCTGAAGGAGCATGTCCTGAGCTAACGTCCAGGCTCTAGGGAGATGTAGAATTCTGTCAATCAGCTCGCCCGCCCATGAACGGATGTCCACGTCCCAGTCCCCAGCAACAGTGATACAATTAGCCACGCTCGCCGGCCAAATGATGTCCATGTTGATGGAAGTCAGCCAGCAGTAGAGTAGGAGGATGCCCAGTCAATTATCCTCCGCGAATCTCACTGTCCTCCCATCACCGATTCGCCAGATGAAGATCGACATTGCCTCTGGCATTGCCTCCAGCACCAGTCTACACGCATGAGATGCGTTCCGGGGAGCTTTCATAACCGAATTCATCATCGTGTACTTCCGCTTCATAATTTCGATCCAAAGGCTCGGCTCGCGGCTGAGAATGTGTTTGCAATTGTTCATTTGCAGCACGCGCTGCCATACGCGGAAGTCCCAAAGTCCAAGCCCGCCGGCGGCCTTCGGCAAAGTGACGCAATCCCAGGGCGCATAATGCATCCTATGCACACTGCTCGTCTTGTTCCATAAGAACCTTCTAATTCTCTTTTCCATGTCAATTACTCCCGCTAGTACAACACAATGACGTAGAATGTGACCTGGGATGGCAATGAGAACAGAAGAGGCCAAGGCGGCTCTGCCCGCGAGCGACAGCGGACGAATTCGCCAATTGGCCACCGCGGCGTCAATCCTCTGAAGCAGGAAATTGAGGTCAGCTTTATTCAAGCGCCTCGCAGCAATAGGGACCCCGAGGTACATGAGCATCCGACCTTGCTCCATATGGAGTTTTCTCGAGACCAGCCTGGCTTTCTTCTTGCTGATCTTCGTGCTAAAATATACTTTGGATTTCAGAAGGTTGACGCGCAGCCCTGCAACTTCCTTGAATGTCCGCATGATTCTCCGCACAGCGCGCGCGGCCTCTCGTGTGGCGGGAGCAAACAGTAACACATCATTCGAGTGTAGGAGGTGCGAAATCCGCGGTGCGTGTTGTCCAGGTCTGAATCCGAGCAGCTGCTTGGTCTCGTAGTCCTTCACCAACACCGATAAGAATTCTATAGCCATGACGTACAGATAGGGCGAAAGTGGATAGCCCTGCCGGAGTCCCCGCTGCGCCACCACCCAAGGGAGGCGAGAGCCATTGACGAGAACACCATATCTTGGAGATGTAATGCATGCAGCGATCCATTCACACCAGATAAGAGGAAATCCCATAGTCTTCATCATCTCGAGCAGGAAATCCCATCGCACACTGTCGTAGGCCTGCTCCATGTCGATCTTTACTGCCATGAGGCCTGAAGCAGCAGTGTAGGCATGCATTTTCGACACCATCTCCTGCGCGATGTAAACATTGTCTGAGATACTTCGCCCGGGAATAAAAGCTGCTTGTTCACGCGAGATAAGGCTTGACAACAACGATTTCAGCCTCTCGACCAGTACGCGCGCCACCACCTTATATATGGTGTTGCAGAGGCTAATTGGCCGGAAGTGCTCCGGCCTGCACGCCCCCTGCTTCTTCGGGATAAGGACAATAAGCGTGTCCTTCCAATCCTCCGGTAGCCTCCTCTCCTCAAAGAAAGCCTGCACCGCGCAAACGACGTCCCTGCACGTGATGGCCCAATAGCTATGCAGAAACTCCGTCGTGATCCCGTCAATGCCCGGGGCTCTGTTCCTCCTGATTCCTCGCATGGCCACAATTATCTCACTCTCGGTGACCCTATAGCCAAGTTTGGATGCTATATCTCCGCAAACGATGTCGGACAGCATAGAGATCGGCGGCAAGGCCGCCGCCCCCCCGCATCGCCACTTTTCCTCAAAGTAAGCCGAAAGGACAGTCCTGATGCTTTCAAGTGTATCCGCCACCTTGTCCTCCGCGTCCCTCAGCTGAGTAATTCGGTTTGTCCGTGCACGAGTCATGGCAGCAGCATGGAAAAACCTGGTGTTACTATTCCCAAGCTGCGCCCAATGCACTTTAGCACGCTGCCACCACCATTGTTCCTCATCTGCGCAGTCACGGTGGAAAGCCGTGATCATTTGACCAAGCCGCATACTCTCTTCCTCTGTTAGTCCCTCCCGAGATTCCTTTGTCTGTAGTTCATCGATGCCTCTTTCCAGCTCCGCGTTTCTATTGACAATGTTCCCCACCTCCAGGCTCCATCTCCGCAACGCCATCAACGAGCGCTTGAATTTGGTCATAATCGCCTCCATGCAGTTTCCCCCCACCCGTCTTTGCCATGTTCGATTGACCACCTGGAACGACTGTGGAAAATCCAACCACACTTTCGAATTGCAGCCTTCCATTGTTCGGCCGTGGATTTCTGCACCCCAGATCAACCAGCAACGGGCAATGATCAGACACAAGCCGGCATAGATGTTGCACAGAGCATTCGGGAAAAACTTGCATCCCCGCAGAGGTCATGAGGACACGATCAAGTCGCTCCAAGATGCGAGCGCCACCCTGCTTCCCGTTGCACCAGGTAAAGCGATTGCCAGTGAAGCCCATGTCCACCAGCTGCAGCTCCTGCATAAGGTCAACAAGTTCTTGCTGTCCCCTACCGTAGATGAACTTCTTCCCGCCCCGTTTCTCATCTTGCACCATCACAAGGTTGAGATCCCCTGCGACAATGAGTGGGTCGTCCCCACTGGACGCGTGCCTAATAGCGTCCCAAACCTCCCGACACTTGTGGTGGTCTATAGGGCCATAGACAACGAAGCAATTTATCTTGGTAGCACCACGTAGCCTCACCTTGCACGCCACAACATGCGTTGAGGCCGTCATGATCGTGATATCCACCCAGCTTTTCCAAAGCAGAATAATGCCTGCTGACATGCCAGCTGAAGGGTGAGCAACGAAGTTCCAGTCCTTCTCAAGGAGCTAATCCCCATCCTTCCGGAGGAAACATCGTGCTTTCGTCTCCATCAGGGCCAGGACTGCAATATTTCCCTCGCGTACAAATCTTTGCATGTATCATCTTGACTTCCTGTCCCTAACTCCTTTGATATTACAAACCATGAAACGCATCTTCACCTGAAGTTTGCAAGTGGTGCCCTCCTGAGGCCCCGTAGTTCTCCCGCCATGCCGAGGACCTCCTCCCCATGTGAGGCCTCCTCCATCTTCCTCCTTGATGTCCCCTGCGCCCCACGAAGCGCAGCCCCGGAGAGATTCTCCTACCTCGTTTTGGTGTGGTGGCCATCTGAGCTTTTAGTTTGGTCCACTGCATACTCCTGCAGTAAAGGCAATTTTACCTTGTTCCCTCCTGCCTGCATCGTCTGTCCCATTCCCACATCCTTCATAAGAGCATCTGCCCATTGTGTCCTCACCAAGTCCTCGTGGGCCCTTGAGGGAGAAGCCCGCCTTGCCATACCTCTGCCTCGAACCTTGGATAGGCTCCTTGTACTATGATGCATGCTAACAGCCCCCTCAGCAGGAATCCCTCGGCTAAAAGTCATCCGGGATTCTGGTTCACCTTACTTGCTGTGCCCCTGTGGTCAGCCACGCCTTGTCTCCTGCGCTGGGGTTGGAAAAGCATCCACGGGCCCAGCTTTTGTCCCTTTTTCTCCAAATCATACGTATTCTCCTCCCGCTTCCAAGGCGTTCTGGAGCATTCCGCTTCAGTAATCTTCCCGCCACAGTTATGCGTATCCTCCGTCTCCAGCAGTCCACCTCCAATGACATTGTCTTCTGGGGTCGCAGTGGTAATTGGATATGCGTGCACTGCCTCCGAGGACATATATGTATTGCACTGCCCTGCGAGGTGACCAACGTGCCTACATGAGAAGCAAACCTGCGGCAGTCCCTCGTACTCGAATGCCAGGTAGATTTTTCCAAATTCCCCGTCAAGCCATATACCTGGTTATAAAGGCTTCAAGAGGTCCACCGGACACACACATTAGCATAGGAAGATCGTTCCATATCAGCAGTCCAACCTTCAAGTAAAAAAGGCTCCCCGATTGCCTTGGCAATTCTTAGGATGTTCTCCACATCCCAATATATTAGTGGGAGGCACGGAAGGCGCACCCACACTGGTGCGCACATCGCCGTTGCGGCGTTTGGCCCGAATTCGTGCGTCCAGATGTCAAGTCCCAAGGCTTGGCCTGCGACTTGCCACGGGCCGCCAAGCCAGGCTTCATTCCTGTCACGAATGGAGTCGAAGTGCAAGCAGAAACAGCAGGATGAAAGGTCGAGAATCCTGAAGTTCTTGTAGTGGTCTCATCTCTTCAGCAGCACCCGTGCAATGGAGGAGAATGGAAGGGTGTTCCCGCATACTCGCCCAACCAGATCGAATTTATGGAATTCGAAACGCCTATAGCATGCTTCCGATGACATAAAGACATCGCCACCCTCAACATGATCTGGCATGCCCGCAACACAATCTTTTACATCGATATTGGCCGGACGCACAAAGGAAGTTGCACGACTGTTTGGGGCGTTGCTAATTGCAATTAGGACTTCTCTGAAGCTGATCCTGGTTGAGGGACCTCCCGTCTCCCAGCAACCCCATGCTCGGGGTTAATCATTTTCTCCGATCGCTTGCTCACCGCATGTTCCGTAGCCGTGTGCGCTGTATCCTCCAGCTCCATCAAGCCAGCAATCGCAGTATGACCTCCATTCCCCCCCCCCCCCCCGCATCCATCCCCCTGGCTCTGACGGTCAGGTAACTCAGCTGGAGCTTCCACAGATTCCACCTCCTTCACCGGGCTACCCCTTGGGTCAGTAGTTCCAATTGTTTCGATTAATACCTTCGCCGCTGCAGCTGAGTTTTGGGGAAATAGGAGATTCTTCTCGGCGGTCGTCATTCCCCCCCAGAGGTAGAAGAGAGGCATTGTCTCACTGGCGAGTTGCTCCCAGAGGTCCTCACCTTCCTGTTACTCTTCCTCACCTTGCTTCCCGCCATCTTTCTTCCTGTTAGGGCCGCAGGTGTCCCAGAACCATGCAAGGGGACGATCCAGTATGATGCACCGCGGGATGACTTTGCAGTTTAATCCTGTCCCCGCACCCCCGCTCAGAACGAATACTCAGGATTTCAAATTCAAAATTCCCGGATCCACGTGGCCCGGCAATTCTACACAACGATCTTGGCTTCTCACGTGCCCGCTTGCACGTGCATCAGCTAGCCGTTACCAGCTACCTATCACGTGCACACCTTCTCCGTCCTGCAGTGAGTTTCTCTGATCCAGTCTCCGACAATGACCCAGGACCTCACCCTCAGTTTACGCCTCCCCCACCAGCTACAGATGCCAGCTTCTCCTCACCTGCCTTCCGCCACTCACGTCCTGTCCCCTGCAGTTCGCCACCAGCAAATCCGATGTACAGCTTGTTTGGTTCCAATGCTCGTCTCACTCAGCTAGAATTTGTGTAGAAGGGGACTACAAATGTTCCTTCTAAACTCCACCTTGATTCAACTTAAAGACAAGTCTATTCATGTATCAATTAAATATGATTGTAAGCCATATCCCAACTAAGTGTTGAACATCTTTTGCATGCACACTAAGCCAATTTAATCAACCATTTGCATGCACACTAAGACAATGTAATCAACCAAGGACTAAAGCAACTAATAGGGACATCTTGCTCTGTGAGTTAGCCTCACCCCAAGAAACAATCTCGTGTTGCAAGTGAGTACCACACCATTGGTGTCACCAGCCATAAGAATATCCCAATCCACAATGAGCATGGCAACACTACAACAAATAAAACATTCTAGATTGTGATTAATAAGAGATCCATCATTGAATTGGAAAGTGCACAAGCTCCCCAATTTAAGCAGCCTATTACTCTGCCTTGGGATCAACTTAACTTTCAAGAATGCATTGGCAAGTTGGTAAGAATTCCCACACTAATGCCCTCTAGGGGACTTCTAATTAGTGCAACAAATCTGCTAGTTTATTAGACGCAGCACCATTCTCCCCCTCTTCTTAGCACCAAAGGGAAGAAGGTAGTGGATGATCTCCTAATCTAACTAGAAAGGTTGGTAATATAAGAAGAGAATAGTCCTTTTGTCTTAATTATGACCTTAACTTGAAATTCTTTTTGATATTTTCAGCCTGCTTCACTTATTGCTTGTAATCCTCTCATACAAATAAAACGAGCTCCTCCCTCACCTTTCATTCAAAAAAACGTTATAGAAAAAAGAACTTTCAAAAAGTATGGCAATGAGACAACATTTTTTCACTGTAGATTCCTCTATAGTTAAGATGCTGCCATGCATCATTAATCTGAACCATCCCATGCTACTGCTGCCAAGTAATTTGAACCATCAGGGACGTGTAACACAATTAATAACAGCCATTCTTTAGCATTACGTGTATCAAACAGGTGAAACTCTACACTAAGAAAATTGCACATCAATCCAGTGTGTTAATTCTATTGTCATCATTACAAAACTTATGTTTGCAAAAGAAGGAAAGATAGCACCAGGGCATTGATATGTGTTCTATTAACATAAGCATTACAAATTAAATTTGAATAAGCCTAGCATTAATATTAGTATGTGGGTGGCTATCATGTATGATTTATACAAACCCATTCAATGATGCACAGAATTCTGCACAACTTAGGCATTATAAATAGATTGTGGACAGGCCAAGCATCATTGTGGTCTTACATGGAACCTTAACCTGGAAATGCATGTACATGCCTTTCAAACTAAGAAATGCTGATACATTTTTTTTTTGTTGAAGTTCGATCATGACTCAAATTTTCAGATACTGTCAAAATCCTCATCCAACTCTAAGTTAGAGCAAAAAGTAGCTAGAAGGGATATCTATCGTTCCCAGTGCACATCCACAATGGTCTTCATATCAGCTACGTGGTCTACAGCGGGATTGCCATTTTCATGCAATCACTTTTGCCATACTTAAAAAGGAATTCAAAATCTTGACTATATCAATTAACAAACCCTCTAACCATGATAATGCATAAAAAATCAAGATGATTTTACAAACAAAGCCACCGTCTAATCAAATGCCGAGCTAAATCAACCCAAGTTTTGGCAAAGTTAGCCAAAGCCATGTACCTCTTAGCCCTGTAAACCCAACCATATTGGTAATATTTTTCATTTCGACCACACAGGAAAGCAACCCATGTGGTCATGCACCATCACTAGAAAGCAAATGTAAGGCCCAAAAAATTGCCTAAAAATTACTTGTAATTATGTAATAGAATATATTTCGGTAGTGATTGAAAATAAAATATAGTTTGCGTATAATGAAAATAAATATGACTAAAGTTTTTGGTGAGATGTATAAGATTATGTATTGGCATTAAATCAACATAAATGTCAATAGGAAGTTAATGAGTTGAAGTCATAAATTAGGTTGGCATCACAATTGCAATCAATTCGACGTCAAACTGAATGCTGGCTAGATTTAAAAAAATAAAAATTTTAAAAAGAATCAATCGAGACGAGTCAAATGTCTTTTGTCAAAATTAAAGATCACTTAACATAGGCACAATTAGAAAAACCAAAATAAATAAACTGATCTTAATATGTACAAACACATACATACACGCACACATATATGCAACATGTTTATTGCATTAGTATAAGAAAATTAGAAATCTTTGTGTGATTTGAGAATAAATTTTTGTAGTTGAATTAATGTTTTGGCAAAGTTTTACATAAATTATATGGTTTAATTTGAAAGGAACATAGTTAATTTCATGAAAGAACAACCACTTAGTTCAATTGTTAAGATGTTGAACTAGAAAGTTGTAAATTTTTTTTTTCTTTACTTTCTAAGAAAGCAAAAAACCTTAGATCATGAATTAGGAAGTTATAGCCAAAAAAGTGAGAATGGATAAGGAAAGACAACTTTTCAGTAATCTGATTGGTTAGAGTAAAATAAATAACACAATTAGTTTTGTTAAATTTTCTGGAATTAATTATCATTAATATTATTGTTTATATAATATTGATTTACATCAGAAAATTCGACTTTTAAAGGTTGACCTGTTATTGATTTTCTATATGTTTGTGCAAATTAGTCAAATTTTGTATATTATTTTACATATAAGTGTAGAACCTATTAAATGGTAACTTCAAAATATGAGTTAATCACTATTATGTTGCTTTAATGGCAATTATGCAATTGTGATGCACTTGGTGATGTACTGGCAGTACTATAGTAGTGCTGACATATGTTTGAGTATGCCCCATGTCATTTGCTATTGTTATATGCCACAACTGCAAGTAGCATGAAAAGCTAATATGAATTGGTTAATATACAAAGTGAAAGATTTGCAATATTTGTAAATGTAAAATTTCAGATTTTGAAAAGAATGTGAAACGAGTTTTTCTCTATGACCATGCCACTCACCTCAAGTTTTATGATAAGATGTGATAGAAGGAAATTTATTCCATCAATGACTGATGTAGAATAGTGGAAATGAATTCTACTGTGGTCTAAGCAGTTGGCATAAGAAATTCAGTTAGCTAACTAATAAGGTCAGATGCCTAGTTTGCTAGGGTACCTTTAAGGTATACGACATGTGATGTGCACAACTGAATGGGTAAAATACCCTCAGTTTAGTGTGGGGATTACAATGATCAAGAAAGAAAACAGGACCCAATAAACAAGACCATTAAAAAAAAGAGCATATTAAGCATAACTTCTTGTATTCTCTTTTCATCAGGACTTGTAATATTTATTTATCAACATGTATTTGTTACTATTTGATATGCTTCTCTGTTTTCTTTTTATCTCAAATGTAATGTGTGCAGTACTGTATTAATTTAGATGTGACTACTGAATCGATAATTCACACATTGTCATTATTTTTAGGATTATCATGTACACCGCACAACAATCATGTTGAGCAATGCCGTAATATAGTTGTATGATATGACAATAGTATTAATGTACATTTCACACAGTAGATGGCATATCTAGTGTGCACTTTTACACATTACCTTTGATGTACAAACTATTATATACTTAATCATTTGTTATTGTTTAATTGTTGACCTCATTGTCATAAGTTTTTTAAAGAAAATAATTAGGTGATTTTGGATTAAGACAATCAATTTTGTGGAGATCCATTGCAATTACCATGATTATGGAGGGCTTGGAAAGTCAGGGCTTCACAATTAGCCCATCTATTAGCTTTAACTAACCATTAAAGCTGATCTGTATCCAATTCAGAGCGGGGAATGCACCTATCAGGTTGCAAGTTACATGTCCTAGGAAGACAAAAAGGATCCCAAATATATGAAATGGTAAGGCGGACATCAAGAATGAACCGAATTGTCATCATAATGAGTGAAGAAAAAAATATAAGCCATGGGTTGGAGGGATCCTTTAGCGCCTAGTCAGGAATAAGGTGAAGCAGCCCGCCCATGAAATTTATGCCTACAGTAAGGAAAGACAAAATCCTTAAACCTCGCGAGTAAACTTGCAAAAGTAATCAAATGGTAAAGGTTCTCCACATTATTACAGGCCAGGCAAAGGTGAGGACTACCCTTACGCAAACCCACCACAAAAAGATGAATCTAGGTTGAACCTTGAGCTTCCAAAACCAAGCGCCATCACTACACAGGCCCTTGAACTATTGGGCATATAGCACTTTGGTTGTCACAGTCAGGAGCTAAATTAGCTAGTCAATCAGATTGGGACACGGTTGAAATTTTGCTCAACAGATCCAGTTTGAATGCATAAAGCATATCCCACGGCTCATCCTTGTCCAAGAAATCACTCACTCAATCCAACAGCCTAAGTTCCATATTCAAAGATGTGGACCATTAAGCCAAGGGTGGCAGGCCCAACCAAGAAGCATGAAGCACCAACGTACCTATGCACTCACCAACTTGCCACTTAAGATTGCTCTAGCATTCTCACCAAGGAAAAAGTAGAATTCAAATTGAGGAATAACCTCTCCAGACAGCAGAGGAGTCGCTACTATTAGCAGGAAATCCATCGGATGCAAGCCTAACTAAGGCTGTCATTCCCCATATTAGCAGGAGCAAACACTTCCAGATTGATAGAACACATCCATCAGTAGGAGCAACCACCTCATTCACTGATTTTGCTATAATATCTTCACCCAAATGCCTAAATTTGAATTACAACGCTTAACCCATGATGCTAATTACAATCACTTTGCTATAAGTTATATGCCAGATATCCTCCACTGAATTCACCTCTTCGCCCACCCATAGTATGTGAACCAATAACCATTCATCCCAACTATCCATTCAACAAAGATTATCAAACAAGTAGAGTGCACCGACCTGGACTGACTGATACTTGCAGGTGGTATGCAATGTTTTGCAATTGGATGCCATCTGCAAAACTTCCCCATGGTGGGGATCAAGTGATACTTGCAGTCTCCTCACCGTGCATGCATTCGCATTTCAACAAGCAAAGAACAAGACCCAAGTCCCAAGCAAAAAAAATAGTAACACAGAATGATCACGAATAACAATCTGGAAGCAATTGTTGTTAGAAATTTACTGGACATCAACCTTCCACATGAAAAGGATGAGCAGGAAGTGTAGCTAATATACCAATGGGAGAGTCCTCCCACATATGCTTCAAAGGGGAAATCTCCAATGGCTGAGAATGCGGTGCCCCCCAACCAATCTCACCCCAAATCAGGCAAAGCAATCTACACTGACATCCTTGATAGCACAAAAAGGTAATACCAAGACTACAAATAGTAACTAAAACATAATGCCAACACATAAAAGACATTAACATCTTAATAGCATTGAATCACACTTGATGCATGCTAAAACTTTTTATGAGGAACTAGAGGTTGTTACAAGCAATTCCTCATAAAGCAAACATCTAATTAACAAGTTAGGATGTTACTTTTATATCAAGTTGGTTCCCTAATTTAAAGGGTTTAGACATTTTGATATTTTTATTTAGCAAAACATAACAATGCTTTTTACAAACAAAAATGAACTTAGTAACCATGAAAGTTAAATATTTGGATAAGCATACCATATTTTCCCATGGAACATAAAAATCTGATACTGCAGCTGCAAGATAAAACATTCCTCGAGGTCCAAGAGAGCTCATAGACGTGGCCACCAACTGCAATATCTTTTAAAAGCAATAGCCAAAACTAAGTTTACACCATAAAAGGAAATAATTATGTTAGGCCATAGAAAGAAACCTATACAATAGAAAGGAAGAGTGAAAAAGCAAATTTGAGATTACAAAGAACACAGGTGAACCTGCAGATATTCAAATATAGTGGTGAAAGGAAGTTTCAACAAAAGGCCATTATCTACTGCCTGCATTCAGTCCAAAAAAACACATTAAGTTGAATTTGACTATTACCTTCAGTCTATACTAAATAAACCTTCTAATGAAAGCTGAAATATTGAAGGAATGCAAGAAAACCTAATGTCAGAACCGCAAGCATATGTTATATGTTACCGAATGATATTCCGTGATTGCTGTCTTGACTACTCTGTCATGCATCTGGCAAACTGATATGGCAAAAAATTATCATATGAGAGAACTTAATATAATTTATAACACAGCCTAATTCAAGAAATCAAAAGGGACCAATAAAGAAAATGACATATACTAGAAATATAAAGCTTGATTGTCTGTCTATGTAAAAGTGTCTAGTTTGACATAAGAGCTTGATTAGTAATAGTCAAATGAAATTAATTGAAGTCATTGAACAGTAATATGGGGCCAGAAGTCCATCAGAGAAACTTTTTGGTAAACATTACAAACAAAGAACAATTAAACAAATGACTTTCGCAACATAATGAAATAGATGAAAACAAATGCCTGAAAATTGTATTACAAACAATAATTCAATGATGAGCATTGACCAACACAGTAACAAAGCCAGTTGAAAAATTTTGTAATCATCATTAAAATATCTAATTAAATGATGAATTAATAATGCATAAGTATTTTCACCAAAAAATGAAATTGCTTTTATAATGTTGATTTGGGATACATAGAAACCTTGAATTTCACCCTTCTCAGAGACGCCGAAGAAATCTAAAAAAGAATCTTCAGGTAGGTATCTACAATAAGGTTGACAACTTCCTCTGTCAAAAGAAGCTAATGGCATTTATTTATGGGGTCCAACTATAATTCAAGTCATGTTACTAACTTCAAAAACACAAACTTTCCTACCTGCGATAAACAAAGATAACAGCATAACCTGCCTTCAAGAAGTACCTGCAAGTTCGGTCCATAGGGAACTTCATAGCTATTCAATCAAACCTACAAGATTCAGAATAAACATATGAAAGTACTCTGTAGATGCGGCCCCTCGGTTTCCTGAACTGAAATTATCAATGTAGCGCACACAACGTTGTTCTAAAGGAACAGTTGTACCACCAGAAGTTACACAAACAACCCCAATGCTTTTTAAGTTTTCTAAGAAAAGAAAAAGTGTCAATGGTGAGGGAGCTTGGAAAACTCATATAAAAGAAGAAAAAGAATCCATTGAACCAAAGGAAAAAAAATTACCTGATGAATGAGAATTGTGACAAACAAATTCATTCACTTTCTGAGTAATGGTATCCCTGTTTTTCAGAGATGGGGCCAATTCAAAAAATGATCTAACATCAGTGCATGCTTCATCTTGAAGAGTTCCTAAACTATTTACTGTATCCATGACAAAATTAGTTGACTTTGGCTTTCTTAAATTTCGATCAACTGCACATACAGTTCAGAGTAAGATCATACCTGTTAGGATGCATTGGTATAAATCCAAATGTCATGAAAGTCACAAAATAAAATGAATTGTCAATTACTCTTTGTGCCACAATAGTAACCATAACAAATCTAGAAAATACCAAAAATCAGCAAATGATAATTCTAATGTTTAATGTTAAACTTGAAGTAACAATAAATTTTCTTAAAAACATACCTTTTAATTGAAGTAATCTGTGTTTTCATACCTTTTAATTGAAGTAATCTGTGTTTTCATATAAGTCTAATAAGTATGAATATAAGTTTAGCTGAATAAGAGTTTCAAGAAGTAATAACATTCAATCGAAACAATTTTTTGGGAGAGGATACATTGGTAACAGATTTAGAGGCATAGACAATAGACAAATGCAGAAGTTAACGCACAAGTGACAATGAAGGATGAGCATACCAACTCGAACACTATTACATGGCATGAAACAAATTCCTGTTCATGACTTTTGTCAAGAGCAGTGATGTGTCTTTTAAATGTTGTTTATGCATGAATTAGTAACTTATATAAATTTGTGAGGTTTGAGATTCAAGCTTTTAAGAAGCTATTTTTTCACACCATATGAGGCTAAATCACTCTCAGGAAGAAGAGGAAACATAAGGAAGAGGGAACATAACGAATTTTACTTGAAAAATCACAAAAACAATTTGCACGGTAATGAGAAGTTTTCACCGGCTCTTTTGAGTACAAAGTAATCCTTGAAGTTTGTGAACGGGAGAGCAGCCTCAAGAGAAGTAGAGGGAGAGTTACAAGTATGCGACAAGAACTACCAGAGGAAGAACTGTAAAGCATGTGGTGCATGGATGTACAAGGGATCTCCCTGTGTTCAAGATGAATGCAGGGTTTGTGAGAGTGATCTTCAATTATCCTTGATTGAGCTCGGGATCCTTAAATGGCTTAGTAGCACTTTCAAGCAAATCATCCTTGTGAGAAGTTTTGAGAAACACTATCCTCCAGGAAATTACAAAGCTCTCGAAATTCTTAAGCCATCCTATCTAAGCTTCTAGATGGTTCAAAATATATGGAAGGACGGTTTCACTAAAGTGCCAAGTAGATGATAGTGCAACAATTGTCCAAGAGATTCAGGAGACATGGGTATAGCTAGATGGCACTGTTTGCATTTGAACTGTTGGAAGACTCTCATACAGATACAAGGAAAAGGAAATTACTATTGTGTCAAATTGACCCAAGTAACTAGGAGTTGACCAATGACTGTCCAATGCAAAATCAAGAAGAAAATTTTCCATTGCTAGCTTGATCCTTAATTTATTCATGAAGAACTTGTGGGGTACCAAAATGCAATTATCATGATTGCCCTAATTTTTAAAATGAGCATTTTGTGGGATCCAGGAAAGTTTTTTGAATGGTGGAAGGCACTGTGGTGAAACCTATTAATCCTATGGCTCATGAGATTTGATGATAACAAAACTAAGCAATTGTCAACCAATGTGTTGTATAAGATATGCTACATAAGAATAGATTCATGAAGATTGAAGAATTTGAACAATTCACATACATGAAAAATGTACAAAGATTAGTGACTTTGCTCAAAGAAGGCTCAACTTTCATATCAAGGAGCCATGTGGAAGCAACACTTTGTGGATTGGTTGATCATCAAGAGCTCTTCATTTATTATCTCAAATGATTAGAATACCGAACCCTCAATAATTTACGGCACATAGGATTGCATTCATTACTACTACTCAAATTGCCCATACATGCTTTAGAGTTGCATGTCTCACTTATGAATCAAAGTTTTGGTTAATAATTAATTAAAGGATATAATTCATATGTTTTTATAGTTAAATCATATTTAGGATAAATAAAATCATGTGAAAAAAAAACTAAGTTAATGCAAAACCCTATATTCTATCAACACACTAATCATACAAAACGATATTTCTTTTCATAATGGTACAATCAACAGATTTACTATGTGTCTTACACTTAATATATATTAATTGACAGGTTAGAGTGATACAATGGTCTCATCATACTAGTACGACCATTATTTTTTGTGAAACAGATATAAGTATGATTCACATAATAGTTAAATTGGTAAAGCTTCATACAAATGAGCATATAATGTAGGCATTTTATTAGGCAATTTACTCTTTCCTTGTATCCCTTTGCTATGTTTTCCATATCATACTTTTATGAATAAATCCCATGAACTTTAACAGATAATCTTATTAGAAATTTGATTTTAGCTATTGGGCATTTATTTAATCAATTGGAGAGTATAAACGAAAGGCTTTGCATTTGAGAAAAGGATAATGAACTTATTGCTATAACTCTTAAAGGCTGCCTGAGCTTAATAGTTCATATACATTCACACCTTTTGCCGAAAGTTCTATGGAAGTGTTGTTGCATCTTACTCACTGAAATCCTTTCACCTCATTAACATGTTTATAATTTTATTTAGTAGTTGTTCCACTTCAGTTAATAAGCAGAAGTGTAGTATATTGTATGATAATATTGAGAAAGTGATGAAATACTATTTTTTAGCATTGTGGTTTGACTCTTAAGAGTTTATGATTATGACTCCCCTGGACAACATAGATCCCTTCATAGATTTTTTTTTGTAAGATTTACCCTTATCTATTATTTACAAAAAAACATAATTTTAAAGTTTAGCCATCTGAACATGGGTGTGGATATAAGTCTTGGTAAGGTTGAATAACTTAAAAACTAATTATAATATTTTCTTGCTTCTATTTTCTTTTAATTGTGCTATTTATCATACAAAAGGTTTACAAAAGTAATCAAGGATTTTTTAAAAATATCATTTAATAATTTGCTATATTAGTAATAATCTTGTTTGTACACTTACCTGCTTGTTTTATGTTTAAAAGTCATAATTCACCTCCTTTTTCTAACTCACACAACCTAACAAATGGTATCAAAACAGATTGTATCTAGAGAAGTAATTCCAAAAAGAAGATCTTCATTTTTTTTATTGGTTGTATGGTGATTTATAAAATTTAGCATTATGGATTTCCCTTAGTTGTTTGTTAAGAAATACTTTTCTCCATAAAAAAAACTCTTATGAAAATTTTGTTAAAAACAATTATGATTTATTGAATCTATTTGAATAATCTTTTGATATCTCAATCATTGAATGAGAGATAAAAAATCATTGCTCAACTTAATGCAAAAGGAATAAACATTACATGTTATTATTACAAAAAGCTATGCTTGAGGTTCTCCAAGTCATACTCCATCTTTAATCTTACTAAAAGTTGTAAAATATCTTCCAATGTTTAAATCTGCAGAAGTAAGAAAACGAAATTCATATTATTAATAAAATACATTGAGACCAAAGTTTTGTTTACATTGCCACAATGGCTCTACACTTTGCATATCAATTAATAGTTTGATAAAGAGTCCAGCCTAACATTGTTTATAGGCAACTATAATAGTTGAGAAAGTAAAGAACCTTCCTAATCTTTCTTGATTACTTTTGATAGTCAACTAACATTGCCACAATAGCTAACTGAAATTAGATCTTCTTTCTTCATCTTTCTTTATTTACTTTTGATAGTCTAAGAATTTGTAATCTCCCTTATACCTTCTTTATCTCCCTTGCTAGTTAGTTCCTCAAATTCAATGTTTTCCTAAAACCTTGACATTGGTTCTTCTACCTTTCTCTACTTCAACTGCTTGAGCACCTTCAGCCCTTGAGGGTAAATTGTAGTAACATTTGGTTCTTACATACCTAGAATTAAATCCATCATCAATGGTCCCTTGTGGCCAACTCCAAATAAAGTAGGCAATTTAGCCTTAAGAGATATCCTTAGTACCTCCCAACATCATATGAAGAAATTTGAATAGATGTAGAGTTGATGATGACTTCAAAAATCATAGGATATAATGAACTTGTGCATACCAATAATGAAGATATGTACGGGATGCAAATGAATATCTCAATAGATAACTTTACAACATTTTCTCAGAGGACCATCTACAAAATACTTCTTGTATGAAATTTCTTTTCATCTTTCACTTTCGGCTTCTAGGAGTAAGGCAAGGTCAATCTACTCATAAGTATCCTTTGGCTTAAGTTTCTCGTCCCTTCCCAAAGGAACGAGTTTCTTCATTCGCTCAATTAAAGCCTCAAGGTTCTTCTCATCTTCCTTCATATTGTCATCATTTCCTTTGAGAACTTTTGAAGTCTCATCAAGAAGAATCATCTTTTTCCTTGACATTTGTTGATTAAACCAATTTTCTTTTCTCCAATTTTCATTTTCCCATTGGTATTTTAATTCTTACCCATCTAATGTTAGTTCTCCATCAAACTTAATCCAAAATCATGTTAAGAGAGAAGCCTAAACAAACTTCAACATTCAAAAACAAGTACAACATGTTATGTAACCTCTCTATCATTCAAGGCCATAACATGGCATTCCTAAACCTATCCTTAGGAGGCTTAAAGAACCTGTTAAGATTTATTCTATCCCTATAACAAAAGCATACTTTTGTCTTAAATCAAGATAAAAAATAAAAATTATTAAACACTTCATTCACGCCATTGAAGTAGACAAACCTTAGAATACGTTAAGTTTTCGACCAACTGAACTTATGCAAAAGCCTTGCCAATGACCATTTTATTTCATTCAACTGCAATAAAACAATAAACAATTGCAATGGATTTTGGGGACAATTGCACTAAAACAACCCCAAAATAATCCATGACTTCTATGAAATAAGATCAGAAGTAAAAGAATAAACCATAAAGAAAGAAATCACTAAAAACACAAATACCATCCTCTTTTCTAAGAAGGGGTTGTGTGAAGGAACAATTAAGGCTATCTTTGGGTTAGATCTTAATCCATACGAGATGTTTGAAATATTCTAGTGTTTCACCTTTGGTTGTTTAAAGCTAGTTCTTTATAAAGTTGTTAGTTAGAGAGCCCTCCACATCCTCTTTTGATTGTACTTCAAATAAGTTCTTCTTAGGGGCCTTCATTTTCAAATGCAAATCACCAAGAAACACTCAAGGAAGAAGATAGTTATTCAACTCAATTGTTGTTAAATTTGCAACACTCAAAATGATAAAGAAAAAAGACTTGACATAAGAAACTTAACCACCTTTTCATCCCACCATTTGAAATTTTTTAATTGTGTCGCACACAATCATTCGCCCTATTAAAATTAAGTACCTGAAATTATTTTGGCATTCAACATCCTCAACGAAAAGAATAAAAGCATCACATATACTTTTTTCAATTTAAACGAAATCATAACATTTATTTCCAATAAATGTATATATTTATTATACTTTCTATTACCAAAAAAAATACAAAACAAAAGACAAAAGTTAAAAAGGCCTCACCATCAATTATGCTAAGTTTTTCATTGGACAAACGATAATACTTCAACTTTAGAGCCTTAAATTGATCCATAACACTCATGCTAGTATCTTCTAACAGCATCCTCAAAGAAGCTCAATTTAAATCAATCCTAGAGATCATTCTCTACTCAAGAATGTTTAAACTTGAGCTCAATACCAATATGATACCTAGTCAAACACCAAACTTTAGTAGAGATAAAACACTAAACCACTGCATCCACAATCTTCTTAGAATCTAAAGAAAGACAACTTCATTTCTTTGTCTCTTCTTTGAGATATGGGATTGAGTCAATTTGCTCCCTTAATAGCTTTTTTTCTAACACCAATTTGGCGATTCACTCTCGACGGCTAACATCTTCGTCTTCTAAATTATCCTTTGCAAAAAGGAATTGATTTTCATTAGCTTGCTCTCTCAAGATAGGTTTCAGATCAACTATCTTCCTAGTCAGTAATTTGTGATATATTAGCCTCTTATTACTAAAAATCTTTGAGTCCTTAGAAACTTAAATTTTGAAAATGGTTTGTTTAACCAGCTTTTTAAACTTAAAACCAGAAGGAATAATGCTTAGAACATAAAGATAAGATCATTGGTTGACGACATAATAATATTCAGAATGTAATTGTTCATGTAGTTCAATTCATTAGCCAATAAGATGGTGCTTGACTGAACTTACGAGTCATCTGTAGAACGCTTGTTCATTGAACAAATAACTTAGATCTCAATGCCAAGATTTTAATTTATCTAATTTAGTTCAATTTCAACACTAACAATTTTCTATGCAAGTGAAAACTCCGATTATTGATGGAATTTCTTCTTTAACTCCTTAAATAAATGATAGACAATATTTGAAGCTGTGTACAACTCACCATCTACTAAAAAAGGATTAATTTTCTCTCTCTTCAAATCTCAACCGAAATAGAGGATTACATAGTAAATCTTTTTCCTCTTAATCTGGCCAACCAATCTGATGCTTAAGGATAATGGGTCACTTCATACAAAACATTTTGCATTAATCTCAAGAGAAGAAATTGACCTTTCTGGAATCGTCAATGTTGAGTTATTAAGGACTTCATTGAATGTTGGTCCAATTTACTTTGAGAATAGCAATATCAAAGGCTTCTCGCATAACCATCCCGTGATTCATCTCTTCCAATCTTGTTTGTGCAAATAAAAAGAAAGGTAAATCAAGTTAGGTTTCGAGGACTCTTGGTGGCCCCACCTTAAAAGAATTGAAAAATTCACAGATAAGTGCAACAACTTATAACGTGATGTTCAAAATTTTCATTTTATTTTTCATCAATCTACATCTTGAGATGTGTGTAGGATCAATATAAATACTAGTGTGAAGACTTTGAAAATCAAATGAAGGCATATAGATCAACACATTATATCTCAATCATCTATCTAGACTCGACAAAGTGGTGCTCATCAAAGAATTGAAACATTAAGATAGCTAGTCAAAACGCAAATAAGATTCATTGAGAAACATGTGTTTCTCAAGACCTCCAATTATCATCACGAATTCCTATTTCTTCCTTGAGTTAAATAAAGATGGTCAATTGCCACTTGGAAATCAAGAACATCTTATGCTCAAAAAGAATGCTTGCTCATATTTAGGTTGCGCCCCTCGAGTAACACGTGTCATTCAAATACTTTAGCTTCTTCAAATTCTTAAATAATGGCTCAACAAACTTCTAGAATGTTATGGAATATTCAAAGAAAGTTTGTGAATGATCTCGAATATGTGCAAAGTCATTAATTATTCCAGATCTTGGCAACCATGACAAACTTAACAATATCAGCAAGAGGCACACCTTGGTTTAAGCCAATTAAGCATTATAACTAAATAAAAAAGAATAAAAAGTTCCTGAAAATAATATATATAGCCTTGCCTCGAGGACAAAAAAGCAATATGGACTGATGATCTTCTTCGGTTGTTGCGAGCAAACCAAACCCTAACTTCTATATCAACGAGAAAGTCTCCATATACCTTAGTCTACGGTTCCAAAGCTATGCTCTTAGTAGAGATCGATCATTTTACTCTTCAAGTCTAAATGTTTCAAGGTTACAAAGGCATGATCAAAACACATCAATAGAACAAAGAAATCCAAAGGCTTAAGCTTGATTTGCGAATAGCAAAGCCTGAAAGCTCACCTCAAGCAACCCAAACGAAAGCGAAATATGAAAAAATACATTGATAAGCTCAATAGGAAATGCTCACTCAATATTAGAGATTTGAATAAAAAAAAATGCAACATCTCTTAATATCAAGGTCTCAATAAACTTGGTCCAAATTGGGAGGGACCGTATCTTGTCAAAAAAGTCATTGAACTAAATTCCTACCAGGTTTAGACAAAAGTGTTAAGCTTCCACGATTATGAAGTAAAGATCACTTAAAAAATGAAGTTTTTAATTGTGATAAGTATACTTTCTCCGTTTATTCTTCTTTTTTTTTTATTTGTGTATTGTTTTGTGCAAAATATGTTCACATGTATAAATTTTTATACACGCATAATATTAACTATTAACGGTAAATTTGTTTTAGGGCATAGTAACACAAATGTATGCCAACATACTTACTACGCTAAATGCCGAGTTTGGGCCCAAAATCGGGCAATATGGATAAAAGAAGGGTGGACAGAACGAGAGCACCTCAGCTCGGCTGTGGAGATCCGGTCCAGCAGTCTACAGGCAAACACCTCAGAGGCAGCTTGATGGCGTGAGGGGCTGGCTCATGAGCAAACCGGTGGATAAGGCGAGCCCCTAGGGCAGCGGCGGAGGGGAAAGACTGTGGGATGGGCGATGAGCTGGAGTTTGGACGGAAGGAGGAGAATGCCAAGTTGAGGTCGACAAGGAAAGCTGTAGGCGGCACACGAGCATAATGATACGAGCGTCCGTGACGGGAAAACGAGTCAATCGGGCGGTGGCGTAGAAGAACCGTTGACGGCAAGGCGTGAGGCACGGGCTGGGTAGGTGAAACGATCAGCTTCGCAACGGTGAAGAGGGGTGAATTGGGAATTTAGGATTTTGGCTGAACCAAAATGACTGGATTGGGGGACCCGTCGGCTGACGGAGGTTTTCTTTTGAGTTTTTTTACAAAAATATTTTGTGAATAAATGAAAAAACTATGATTTACTAAAAACTTTATATACAGCCCAGCAACACAATGAATTTGGTATAATCAAGTTTTTATCATATATATATATATATAAATTAAAGAGTGTTTTATGAGAATAATACGTTATATATCTTTATTTATCTATAAAATATTTCTTAATTAAATATTATTATATAACATAAAATATTATACAATTAATATAATAACACCTATTTAACTATCTATCCGATTTAAAAATTAACAATAGCAAGCATATTAAAAAATTAACATGACGATAAACCTTCATCTGTTATTCAAGAATAATATTTTCACTAATATTTTTTTCAAACAGTTAGATATATTATTTTGTGTTTTTATTTATCATAAGACAATTTTAGATCATACTATATGACGTGCAAGCGCAGCGATTTTTCACCCGAATTTAACTGTGAATGAGATTAAAATAGTCAAATGACGCAGAATTGGTAAATAAATAGTACCCTTGTGAATGCATCTTCATGCTTCCAACTTTGTGAGTGTTAGTTACACAAGGGAGGGCGACACAAGTGCAGGCTCCCCAAGTCCTCCTACATGTACGAATCAAAGAATAGCGAGCGACAGTACTAGTTTTCCAGTAACATTCCTTTCCTTTTGATGCATAGACTTGCTATGTTGGATTCCTTGGTCGTGCAGCTCTAGAAAATATTTTATCATTTCATCCAGCTTCCACGACAAAAAAGCACTGCGCTTTACTCCGTTCAAGGCGCAAAAGAGCACAGGCGATATCAATCAAGAATCATCATTGAATGCGAGAATGTCAGAACCACCAAGTTTCCTGGAGTTTCATGAAAACTTTTTGCTGATCACCAACTGTTACACATCACTATCGTCCAGCTCAGTCTTTCAACAGATCCAACCATAAATCACTTGAGGTTCTTGAATACCAACCACGTTTGAGGTTCTTCCAAGAGGTCAGACCATCCATCCATCACATCTGAATTCTTCTAGCTGATCCAATCACCAACCACACAAGCAAACACGGCTCTGCAGCGTAATTCTGCAGACTTCATCATGATCCTCAATCATGGATTAGCAACAGCAAACTGGCATTCATAGTGAGTGTTACAAGCTATATTTCCCTTCTGAAGCCTCCCAGCGTATTATTCTGCCTCTTTGCAGCTGCTGCATAATCCCTAGACCTGCCGTCCACCAAATGCCCATTCTCATCCACAGAATTGTCAACAGATTTTAGGTTTCTATAACTTCCATTACGCAGGGTTAAAGGAGAGGACTTGTCCTCGTCTTCAGAGATTGTGCCAGACCTATTATTCTCTGGCTTCGTCTCAACGTGTCTTTGCCTGTGTCCAATGCTCCTGAAACTCCTCGTGTTATTGGCGGAAGTTTTTCCTGTAGCATATGCAGCAGACGTTCCTTTCATTACCATAAACTCCCTAGGAATGTTTCCTATATCCATGAAACATTTCCTTGCTATGGCATCGTTAATCAGGGCTCCCCAGTCATCTGATTGCAGGAGAGCGTTGGCATTGCCCACAATCTGCAGTAATAAACAAAGAATACACATTGTTGGCTCAAAAACTAGAAAAGATTTTTCAAAGAGAGATAAACAGAAGACCAAAATGTAGCAGAAGAAGCTTTTACCCATAATGCCCTTCTTGCTCGAGTAACAGCAACGTTCATCCGACGAATATCGGCAACAAATCCGACGCCATGGTTTGAAGCACGAACACAGGACATGATTATAACATCCCTCTCCTGTCCCTGAAAAGCATCAACAGTGTTTATGTAAATATCTTTCCCTTCTTCTGTACTCAAAACTTCCTCAAATTCCCTTTGGATGCATTTCAGTTGAAGCTTGTAAGGTGTGATTATGCCAATAGAGACTTTCTTCCCACCATTAGCTTTTAGAAATCTCTGAAGATGTTCATACAACTGCAATGCAAAACGAGCCTCCGTGATATTCTGGTAAGATACAGATGGACCTCTGTGGGACTCTCGGCCATGTACAATATCAAAAAACATGTAAGGCTGCATGAGAGGATCACTGTAGTATATCTCATTTGGCAAACCTGAAACGGTTTCACTATCAGTTAACCGTCCCTGGTAGAAGTAGCGAGAAGGAAATTCACGAATTTCTGGGTGCATTCTATATTGTACTGACAAGAGCATTGTAGGACAGCCTGCTTGCTGAAACCTCTCAAAAAGGCTTCTACTGTACAACAAAGTCCCAGCAGCCTTACTAATTACTGTGGCAGGTAGTTGCTGGGGATCACCAACAAGGACACACCTAGCAGCACCCAATGAAAGTGGTGGTAGGACAGCTACTTCACTAGCTTGGGCAGCCTCATCAATCACTACCATATCAAAACCATGTGTAAGGCGAGAGAACAATTTTCTACCACTACTTGAAACAGTAGTGAAGACGATTTCAGCTTCATTAGCAAAACTAGCTTCCAAAGACGATCGAGCATCCTCAAGGTTAAAGGAGCTTCCCGGACGGAATCTACCTTCTAAAATGAAAAGACGTGAGAGCTCTACCAAAACTTTATCTCTTCCTTCAACAGCTGCAGCAAGATTTTGCAACAATGCATCACGATTGTGGTCGCGATCAGCAAGAATATCAGGGTCGACACCAACCGATCCTTGAGATCGACCAACCGCAGCTGCCACACTTAATTCCCGCTGGAAATAAGATATTTGCTGTGAAAATTGGGTTTCCCGTGCTCTTAATTGATGTATCCACCCATGAACCTCCTCACGGCCCTTCATTAACAGTTGCTCGGTTCTTCGTTCTACTGAAACTGCCTGAGCTGCTCTTGTCTGAGAATCAACTCCAACCCTGGCAACATCTGGACGATAAACTTTCATCTCTCCATCAATAAAGCCACGATCAAGAACACGTGACAATAGCTCATCAGTTGCAGCATTTGATGGAGCACAAACAAGCATCCTGGGCTTGGGGCAAAGTTTTGGCAGAGTCCGCAAAAGATTCTGATCCATGCTCTGCAGAACCTCTTCAATCGACCCAACACCAACTGTATCAGGGTTCTCAGTTGGTTGCTTGTAGCTCTCTGGCGCAAGTTTCTTTAGCAAAGCCGTATAATAATGTTGATATTGCACAAGATGGATTACATTCAGCATGCCCCAGACCGTGTGTGTTTTACCCGTACCTGGAGGACCTTGAACAAGCGTGAAAGGCCAAGGCTCTTGCTTCTTTGTTAATCCACCAGATGCACCTGCAGCAGTATGCATCGCAGCCCACTGAATAGCCGCCAATTGTGGACCATTAAATGTCCTATGAAGATGATCCACAAAACCTTGAGTAAAACAATCTGGCAGTGCTGGAGTCTGCTCATCGTACTTGGGGAAATGTTCAGAACTTGGTTTCAGAATTGCAGTTTGCATCTGTTTTTTTTTAAAATGATATTTAAGACATTTCACCGAGAAACACAACTTTTAATATTATTCACTCCCTCACCTGCATATTCAGATGACGAAAAGCATGCAGTGCAACATATTCCCTCTGTGTAGTAGCAAGAGATCCTAACACAGTAAGGTACCACACACTCTTGGGCGGAAACTTCTTCGGAATGTTATCAGCGTCAACCTTGCTGTGGATCAAAACAGACGTCATTACAGAAAGGGGAAAAATAGAATGTTAGAATCTCTATAAATACAGTTTAAACCGATGCCAAACTCCAGCCACGCAAAAGGAGAACTCCACAAGTAACAAAAAAATGATAAGACATGAACAAAAAAGGAAAATGGTTTTGAGAAATACGATTTTGACTTATACATTACTTGCCTCAAAGGCCATTTTTGCATTTTAAGAAAAAGAAAAAAAAAAGCAGGGAATCTCCTTACAATAATTGAATTTACCTATATGTTGAGATAAAGGGATCTAATAAAGTTGTATTTTTCGAAAAAAAAAAAAAAAGGAAGATTAGTCACCTTTATCAAATCGTACACTAATAAGCTCTTATTATCCTATTACAATATTTGACAGGGACAATCAGAAGAATACTGCCAATTCGATCAAATTAATGATAAAATTACAGAGAAAATATAGCTTGAAGATGGACATTACCAGGCACTGCTATCATATGCATCCCCAACATAAAAATGAAGAATTGCTCCTAGTGGGTCCCGAGAGTCTGTTGGAATATGTCTTCTGATAGTACCAACAACCCGTCCAGTTACCTCATGTTCACCACCATCCTGCTTGGAAGCTACATTTAAACTCTTCTCAGATCTTGGGGCTGCCACATTTGTAAATAGCAATTGTCAAACCCCAAAAAACTAATAAAAGCACATTTGCCACTAATTGGCAAAAGTGGAAACATGAATGTGCACAGGTTTCAACCTGAACTGGGCCTCGGAGTAGAAAGAACAGCAACATCCCCTTCCTTGAAGGTCCACTTGCATTCATGAACAGGGAAAACAATGACATCGTACCAACCTAACTTGAAAAGATTTTTCATGGATCAACAACAGGTTAAAAAATTCTAAGCAACATCAAGCATTCATACTTCCATATAATGAAAAAACAATTAAAATGCTCAAACATTGTAAGGGACAAAAACTTGACCCATACTTAACAGTTAATTGATAAAAGAAAATGAATCAAACAACACAGAAAAATAGATGTGTTAAATAATAAATCACTTAAACAACTCATACAATCAAATATAAACTAAATTAGCCAGTAAACGAATAGTTTGTTCATTTACAGACCACATACTTTCAACAAAATGAAAGACTAGCTTTGACCTGCACAAAAAAGGTATGTTACCTTTAAAGAAGGTGGCAAAGCATACTTAAGAAGCCAATATCAATCCAAGATCAAATAAATTTATTCTGCAAAAGGGTTCGCCGTAGGGGCCAGCAAATATAGCAAGGTAAGATTGTTATCAGGATCAACTGCAAAGCACCAAATTGACCAGCATATGTTGCCAGTTTCCTTATCATAGACTTACCAACCAAGTACTTGAAATCTTTTAAGCTATGTGGATGACTTGATTGAATAAAAGCATGTAAATTTTACAAATAAATTAGTGAGAAATTCCACTGTACCTTAGAGAATTTTCGTTATTAGTTTGGCCAGGCTTTCAGGAATTGTGCCATAGCACTTTCTAGAAAACATTGCAGCATGTACCTTCACTAATCGTATCTTCAGTAAGATTGTCTCCTAGAAGTGTTCATATATTCTAATATGATGATACAAAAAAGCTGACTAGCTTCAAATATCACTATTGACTAAAACACTAGCACTTTGTAGCAGTTTGAAAGCGAAGACATTTCCTGTAAAGCTGGTCAAACTAAAAGCGGAAAAGCATTGAATACATCGTAATAATAGAGGATACTTCTCACTCAGTTTATCTAATAAAGGATGGGCTAATGATGATTATTACAATTTACTATACACTTAATATGTCTGATAAAAGAAGAGATTATGATGGTGGCTAGCTTCACCATAACTTAAACACCAACAGTCTGTGACAGCTTGAAAGTGGAGAAATAATTCTTGTAAAGTTGTTCAGACAAATAGCAAAAACAAGCTATAATACACTGTAATAATAGTGGACATTTCTTGCTAACTTGGTTTGTCTATGAGAAATGGTCTAATGGTCATGATTATAATTTACTACACACTCAATTTGTCAGATAAAAGATGCGATTATGATAGCAATCATAATTACCTAGCTTCAAATATCACTATCAATTAAAACACCAAGTCCGTAACTACTTGACAGTCAAGACATAGTTCCTGTAAACCTGGTCAGATAAAAAGCAAAAATTAACTATAATACATTGCACTATTAGAGGATATTTCTTGCTAACTTATTTTATCTAATAAAGGATGGACAAATGATGATAATTATAATTTACTATACACTTAATTTATCTGATAAAACATGAGATTATGATAACGATCATAAGCATTCTGGACCACCATGATACCAATCAAAATTAGACATAGGATACCACAGACAAGGTTAAAAACAAAAAAAAAAAGCACAAAACGCCATCAAGAAGTGATCGGAAATGATTTTCCAGTTCCTAAATATTTTCCATATGCAATCTCATATTGGTATCCTATTTCTGGATAGGAGCATTCATTAATTAAAAAAAAAAGATAAATAAAACAAAGTGCTCCTCATAATTCTTCTTCACCTCAACAAAAGCATTGAGCAGTTCTCAATCATTTCCAGACCACAATTCACCATCAAAACTTCTAAAAAAAAAAAAAAACTTGTAATCAATCACATATTTCATATACCTCTTTCTCGTCTTTCCACAAGTTTTACACGAACCATAACATGTGCATCTCTTGATGCTGCCTCTGTCAATTCTTCCCAGGTACTATATAATTGTGCTCTACATTCCTCGAAAAGTAAAGGCTCAAATACTCTTACATACTCCTCAACAGATTCAAAGCTTCCAGGAACACATTGAAGTTCAAACTCCTCTAAAACCAAGAGAATGTTGCAATTAAGTCAAAAATACAACAAGTAAACAAAGAATATAATATAAATAGCAAAAATTTACATTAATTGAGAAGCAACATACATAAAGTAAGAGCAAGAATCCAATCAAAAGTCAAAAAAGTGAAAATAACAGGAAGATAATGCACAAACTGCCAATAGGCTAATATAAAAAATCATACTGCAGGTTCACAACAATAAGATTATATACAATATTGAAATCGTAACATGAATGCAACCAATGCTTTTCTAGAAGGATGAAACAAACAGTCAAGAAAAAAAACTTTCAACCGAACAACAAAGTACACATTGACTACATGACCAGCAAATATGTTGATATAGCAAAATCACAATGATAATCTTAGATGAAGAGGGTAGGGTATTTGTTGCACACAACTTACCTAGTAGTTGTGCTCCCTTCAATGAAAAAAATCAATCCAAGTAGCATTACTTACAGAATTACTTGAATAGCTATCAAAAATCTATGATCAAATGAACATACACTCCAAATCCCTGACTTCTAAAAACTTGTTAAACAAGATAACTTCCTTACACTACAGCAATTTACTTGTTCATTTTTTCAATGGTATCTAGGGCAAAGAAAAAGTAAAACTTATTCTTCCTTCCACAGATTATCCACTATCATCACAGAGATACAATTAATGATGCACAATATGTATATGTGCTTTATAAACGAGAGAATCAAAGCTAAAGAGAAAACAGTAACATTAGAAACACAATGAATTTACAACATACACCTTGGATACCAGACATAATTCAAAAATAAAAGGATATTTTACTAAGAAAAACTCAAACTCCGGGAATTACCCTCCTATTTACTCATAAGTGCCTCCATGTACGAATAAATTGAACGGCTCGTACAAAAATTTGTTTTAATATAAAAATTCAGATGGAGAAAAAAAGAACTTAAAGGTTGTAAATACCAATAAGGCAGACCCATACCAGGATGATGCCAAAACTTCTCATTTGTCACCTCACGCAGAAGCCTTTCCACAGAATTGTCATGATGATGTAGGTTATTAGAACTCTGTTTCTTAGAAGGAAGAGATTGTTTATTTCCCAATTTGGAATCTATAGTATCAATACCAGTAACAGTTTGCTTCTTTGAAGACACTGGGAAGGCTTTAAATTGCTTATAATCGGAGGAGTCTTTCCATGAAACGTGCGCTGCATTGAGTGGTCGCTGCATTTCTTGAGGACTATCATTACAGTTTACCTTTTTTGAACGCGTTTGGGGACCATAACTTGTATCGCCATTTATCTCAGACTTATTCTCACCAAACTCCACACTCCAACCTACTTCTGAGGTTGCCCCAAAATGCTTCTGGTCCTTTGTTCCAGCTCGTATGGACCTTTCTGTGGTCTGCTCTAATACAGTGCTAGATCTAGGCATGTCCTTCACCGTTCGAGTGACGATACTTGCTGTCGAATTTTGCCTTCTATAAGACGAATTTTTCATAGAACTATTGTTCTTCACATCCTCCATACCAACAAGAATAGTCTTTGGCTTGGTCTTTCCTAATTTACCCAATTTCTGCTCCTTCTCCTCATCATACTTGGACCTCTTTGCCGGATTATGGTTTGCAAGTCTCAAAGCATGAATAGCTTCAATCCCTTTAACCTCCTTTCGCTTGATTGCCACTGAAGGTTGCTCTATAACTTCTCCAGATGTATCCCCTTCGGTGGTACCATCCAAAACTAGTTCATTTTTAGCAGCATCTGCTATACCTTCATGACATGAGACAGGAATAACTGAACCATCATTCATATCAAGCATGTCCACATCAGCACTATTATCATTGGACTTCTCTTGTTGAACTATCACTTCACCGCCTGCATTAGCTTCCAAATCGGACCACTCCCCTTCCTCCTTCTCTACGGACAGCAACTCTGTACCATCAACCTTCTCAGACTTATCATCCAATGCAGCCTCTGGGGCAGAGCCCTGGATAGCTGCAAGAGGGTCATCATCCTTTGATTTAACACACTCCTGCGACCTAAGTTGTTCCTTGATCCTAACGAATGGTTGGAACCCCGATCCAGAGGGGGCATGGTTGAAAGTGTGATTATTAACTATTCTGGAGCATTCTTCCACGGATGGGATACGGCTGGATGGGAGCGGATTCAAAGCAGGAAGGGGTTTTGCGGGTAAACAGGGCGTTACAGGTTCGCAGAGGGTGGTCTCAATGGGTTCATAGTCTCCCTCGGCCGGTGGTTCGTTAAGATCGAATAGTAATCTTCCGCGACTCCCCATCTCATGGATAGGCGCATGTACAATGGAATCACTTCGTTGTTCAGCTGGACAAAAGAAATCTTGAAAAACAAAAATGCAATCAATTCGGGAATAACAAAAAATAAGAAAGATTAATATAAGAGAATAAACAATAGGAGAATAGACGAGAAAATGGGGCATGTGACAATGTTTCGGGTCCTACTCTGAACCTCAAATCCAAAACCCTAGGCGCCGATTCCGTCCCTTTCCCCGATCATAAATACCGAAAGGGAAGCGTTTCCTCGCGGACCACTCATCGGAGATTGAGGTGGCGTCCCCACTTAGATCGGGGCCCTTCCGGATAGATCAGGCTATTGGATCGCTAAGATGAAAAGCAAATACCAAGACAAAAATAGAACTTTAGATTCCGATGCAAGAAGCAGAATCTTACCTCAAAGGCGGGTGCAAAAGGAGAACGTAGCAAGAGCAATTGTTCGCGCGCTACAGAGATACAGAGCGACGAGAGCGAGAGAAATAGAAAGAGAGGGGGAGAAAGAGAGAGAAAGAAATGAAGGAATGTGTTGGAAGAGAAGGGATGGATGGGTTTATATAGGCAATAATGAGGCGACTACTCGTCGGACGGTGAACTTCGAGGCCCCAATATCGGTCTCCGATTCGTTAGTTTTTTTTTTAACCCCAAAAAAGTAGATAATTACAAATTCTTACTTGAAAAAATATCAAACTTTTTTGAGAATTTTTTTACTTGATTATTGGAATAAAAAAATCATTTTTTTATCATAGATTAAGAATTTTAGAAAATGATAAACATGAATATGAAACATTTCATTAAATATTTTTTATAATCCTACATATATGATACGATAATTGCACGGTTAATGATTATTTTAATACGAATACAATTATTGATGGTTTCGGAATGTTGGAGATCAGTAGCAATATAGGACTTTTTTGCATTTCAACATGTTTTTTGAAAGTTTGTTTTTAAATTTATGTTTAGGAACATTTTTATTAAATTTTTATTTTTTTTCCATAAAACTTCATTTTTTTATTTTTAATATTCTTTCTAAATTAAAATTAAATGATGAAAAATATTAAAAAAAAAAACATAAACCAAAGCACCATCCCCTGCTCTTGGCTATGTCAGAATCGGCTCAAAGCACCATCGGAAATTGATTTTGGCTAACTTTGGTTCGTTTCAGCTGATTTTGATCTATTTTAGTTTCAACCAATAACATTGTTACATTATTCTGAGATATTATTTTTTTATTACTTTAATTTGTTTTAAACTAATAAAAAAATTAATCGAAAATTAAGGTTGAAACTATTGAAAACTGAAAGTTCATAACTTGGATATGAGAACTTGTCCTAAGAAATCTTTTAAATGAAACAATTTTTTTATTAAAAAAACCCATAAAAACCAAACGATAAGTTGAAAGTTTCTTGTATTCACCAAAAACACAAAACAATTGTTCAAATCATTTTTTTTTTTTACAGAACAAATGACTTATATTCAACAAGTTGGATTTCTTTTTGCGTATTATCTTTAATTTATGAAAATTAAAAAAAAAACTACGAGTTAAAAGATTCGGTTGAGGTAATTTTCGCTCAATTTGGGTGCCAACTTATTACAAAATGCTGGTGATTGGGAAATTAATTAATCACAGTATATGTAAAACTTTATATAAATAATTAAAGACCAATATTATATTTGTATATTTGTGTGTTTATATAAATTATAATATTTTTTAAAAATACTGGAACAAAATATTTTTAATATCAAAAATAATCTTAAAACATGCTTTCAATCAAAATTATTATTATTAAATAGAATATTTGTATTCACACCAGCCAAAATGATCAAGGTTTTCTTCGAGCTTCATCTTTATAGCTTCTTTATTAAAAATTGCTATATTTAAAAATCAACTTTATTTGAAAAATTTTTAGTACATTAACGTAACCATTGTCAAAAAATAATTAATGTGCTAGAAAATATATGTTTTAACTAATTCAAATCAAAATATTAACTTATCGTGTTGTATAATATGTTCATCATATGTATGATTAGTTTAATTAATACAAACTTCATGTAATTTAATCTTTTTTAAAATTTAACTTGGTTAAATCTTAGAACGTGATACAATTTATTATAAATGTAATATTCTAAGCCATATAATATATATAAAACAAGATGAAATTCATATCTTAAATAAATTTTAAGCATCTCGAGTAAATTGTTATAAGTTTTGATATTTTAATTATCAAAATAAAACAAGTTAATAATTATATTCTCCTTGTATTGCTCAAACTTCTTTGTCCTTTTGTCAGTTACAATTAATATGTAAATGCCTTTATTAAGCTCGTTCGATCACATGATCAAATTCTCTCCAAAATTAGCCCAATTACTTGTCAAATTCATGATCTAAAATCAACACTTAAGAAAAGTATTAATAAAATATAATATAATAATTTATCATCATCAAATGAGCTATGTAAATAAATGATATTACACTATCTCTATTATGCTCCATTTGGTATAATTTCAAATGAAACCCAATAAAATATTTTAATATATTAAATTACTAATGTAAATAGAATAAGAAACAAAATTGAAGAACATAAAAACTAAAAACAAGAAAATGTGAGAATAAAATATCATGTTCCACAAAATATTTTTATTGAAAACAATCAAATAAAATAATGCACATAAATCCAAAACTATCATAAGAATAGATATTGAAATAATAACACTAATACAACAAATGTTTGACAAGTATATACACATATAAATATATATCAATAATAATAATATAAAATCATAATATTACAATATATACAAATAATTTTACGTTATATAAATTATCTGTAACATATTATATTTCATAATAATATTTCAAATAAATCAATCTAATTAACTTATTTATATTATAATTATTATTAAGCTTTAGATATTTTGAAATTTCTATAATTTTTTAAGTTTGTTTGATATTTTTATTAATTCCTTTATTTTTCAAAACTTGTTAGTAAATTATTTTTTAATCTTCGCTCCTTTATTTTAATTCTTAAAAAATTCATTACTAATTTATCATCAATTATTAATTAATTTGTATACTAAATGTTTTAGCTCATTTATTTCCTTTAAGGTATAGTATATTATTCTAATAATTTATAATTTAAAAAAAATAAAATTAACACAAAAAATTTAGAAAAAACTTAAATTTCAAATAAATTCCAATAAAATAAAATACGTCTTATTTCCATAATTTGGGACATTATACTCACTTTGATGAAATCTAATCTCTTTCTCGAAATGCTATATTTCATTGTTTTAAATCATAATATTTCTTTTGATAATCATGTACTTTTTAATATTTTCTCTCTATTGACTTCATCTTCTCAAACTTTCAATATGATTTTTAATCCAACCAATATATTTTTTTTCATACCAATTTGTTAGCGATTGATACTTCCTTGTATACAATATTTTGGATGGTGTTATATTAATGCTCAATTAATAATTATTGTTATAAATGAATTTCAATAATGATAGATGCATATCTCAATTTTCTCAAATATCTAATATACACACGACTTTAGTATATCTTCAAATACCTTGATCATCCTTTCCATTCAATTGTCTTTGGATTTTGAGTTTTAAACTCATTATGATTCATGTATAAATATCTCTTGTTCATGAATGAAGAGGGGATTTCAATTGAGTTACCAACCTTGCATTTCTTTTGTATGGTTTGAAATTCCTTAGTGTGATAATTTAACCAAATAAAGATTAGGAGTGTTAGTTGGTTAATTAACAAAAATTATTTAATTTTGTTTCATTTTTTCTCTTCTTGTTTTTTTTTTCTCATTTTCAATTTCTCTATTGTGTTTTTTCATCACATTCACTAAAATGTTTAATACTTTAGGAGTTTGAACTCTTGCTTCTCTCTTCTAAAATTTAATAAAAAAAATGACATTACATAAAAGTGAAAATCCATTTAAAAAATCATCTCTTACTCAATTATAGGATAACAATCACTTTAGATAGAGAACCACTAGCAATTAATTATATTTTTATAATATGATTTATTCATTTTATTTTGATAGAAAACTTTATATCAAACATATACAATATTCTTAATAGCATTGCAACATAAATTCACAAGCAAAACTTCTAAATTAAATAAAGCTAAAATACAATTTTCTTGCAAAACTATTGCCTTTAATCAAATCTAGTGAAGTCAACACGTCTTACTTGATGAAAAAAAAAACTTATGGTTAGCTTACATGATCAAATGTCTTTTCTAGCTAACCTTTGCTATAAGTTGGGTTAGTTCGAATAATAAGATAAAATTCGCCACCAGAGATCCCAAGAGTATTCAAGCTATGGTAGCTCTATTAGACTTTGGATTATTAAGACATGTTCTGACCATGTGGCTTAATTTTTCACAACAATAATAATTACCAATCATGTTAGTTGAACATATGACCCATCAAATCTAAATAATTTGAGTATGTGATATGAATTTAAACTTGCTTAGGAAAATGACCCAAGTCAAGCTTCGCAATTTGCAAGATTTTGTCCACATAAAATTTTTTTAACGACAATAGGTTGATTTCACCAATTTTCATACTTTAGTGATTTTTTGATGATTTGAAGCTTTATGACATTTTGTAATTTGAAGAGTTTTAGAGCCAAAAAAGTAATCTTAATTCATTTTTAAGACTTTGAAGATGTGAAGGCTTGAGGTCAATCTAGTTAGCTTCGACTTGATTTACTATAGAGGATTTTTCCTTGATATTAAAAATAATGCAAGACATTCTTGAAATTTTGAATAGCTTGGAAGTCCCAAAGTAGTCATTGCAAGATTTCATAGCCTTTGGGCTTATTTTAAAGGTTCAAGAAGATTTTATGTACTTTGGGCTTAGTTCTCTTTTTAGACACATCTTGATAATTTGGCATATCGAGGGCATTTTGATGTATTCAAAGAATCAAATAATCCAAACTGGTAGATTTCATATGACTTTTGCAACAATTCTATAGAAAAATTTGTAATTAATTTGGTTTAAATTGAATTTGAACAATTTAACCATTTTGCTTTTCTTTTAACAAATTAGAATTTTTTTAGAAAATTTGAAATCTAAAGCATGCAAAACAATATAAAAGATTGTTTTCATAATGGCCTTGTAATGATGTTTTTGTTATTTTAAGAAAAAAAAATATCTTTATTCAAATTTCAATATTTATTGATAATATCCAATATAATTTGTAAAATTTACATCAAAGTTTAACAAATTTCTAACACCATTCTATCATGTAACTTTAACTCATTGGCAATTAGGATAGCCACTATAAGGCACATCAAAGGATAAGTCTAAGATAACTTATTTTGTTTTAAATGCAAGTCAATGATATGAGTAACTTTTACAAAGATTTGCAAAAAATTAACGACCAAGCAAATCAAAGATACAAGTTATCAGATTGATTCCCAATTGAACTAACTACAATTAAGCACTTGGAGGGTTATTCATAGGTATGGATTACAAGCATGAAGAGATTGGTCCAAATGGTTGTCTAAGCTCTTTGAGGCCAAAGTTACTATTAAAAAACTATATAATGTTCCTAAAAAGTAGGTTAAAAGGTCTTTGATTTGCATTAGCCCCGTTCGGCAACCCTAGGTTAGAGGGTTAAGTAATGTAAGCTCCAATCCAGTTGTCAAATGCGACTCAACACCGAGGAGAGAAACCAACACTTTGGGAGCCGGGGATTCGGTTACCTTGAACGGTTCTCTCCTGCAGTGCTCTCTTTCAGAGGAGGTCTCTCCAGAAGACGAAAGAGATGTAACGGCATCAGGGCCATCGACGCCGCCATGCTTGGCGGAATCGGGTTAAATAGACTTGAAAGCGTGACCACGTTGCAGACTTTCTTCTTCTGCCGCTTCGGCTTCCAGCTTAGCAACCGAATTAGGTTAAGTTGAGTTCAAAGCGTGACCACGTTGCAGACCTTCTTCTTCTGCCGCTTCCGCCAACCATTACCTTCAGGCTTAGCAAACGAAAGATGCACTGCTTTTACATTTCAAAATATTATACATTTTTTAATTGATCAAAATTTAAAATATTTTTTAATATTTAAAAAAATATGATAGTGGTCAACTTTTCTTTTTTGTTAAAATAACTAATCTAAAAAATATAAAAATATACGAGACAAGTATACACTATTTGTAATAACACTAGTCATATTCATAGTAAAGACAACACTAGTCTATTCAGAGGTAAGGCCTCAATTTGTTACTTGGCATTTCTTACATATTGCGTTACATCTATTATATTAATTAAAAAATATTAATAAAACATAAAACAATTTAATATATTAAAAAATAGTTTCATTTAAAAAATAATAATATTAGTTGTACTATTAAATAATTATATAATTTAAATTATACGTATTACATAAATAGTTATATATGTATATAATATATTATTATTTACAATGAAAAAATTATAATTATTAAATATATGTATGATCGACTCAAGAAAGAGTGGGGGCGAATTAAGTAATTGACGTAAAATTAAATTAGTTGTTAAAAAATTAATTTATCTTTGATTAAATTAATTTAATAGTTAAACATAAAACAATTCTAATTCAGTTTAATTTAAAATAACAGATCAAAAAATTATTTTGCAGTTAAATTAATTCTAAATAATTTTAATATGGATGCTGTCAAATACTGCCTCGGTGAATTCGTGTAACGTTACGAGATTTGGAGGCTGCTTTGCGGCAAGTTCACATCAGATGGTGGCTTTGCCTATCCATCTGTGTCTCTCCTGCCCCAACTGCAGTGCACTTAAGCGGCGGGGCAGTGGCGGCAGGGTGTTCGAGGATGGGAGCGATGGCCGTCGAGGAAGCGGGGGCCGACTATTGTGTCCGTCTGATGGAAAGGACAGGGGATCGCCGGTGGAGGTAGCACCGGCCGCAACGCAAATTTATTATCTCTCTCTCTCTCTCTCTCTCTCTCTCTCTCTCTCTCTCTCACAAAAGAAAGGTAGGCTGTAGTTTCGCAGGCTTCAGCAAGCCGGTGGGGACTCGAGATGCTGGACTGTAGCAGGGTCGGTTGTGTTGAGGCGGAGGGGTTGCGGTTTAGGGTGTCGGCGGCGAGTTTGGCAATGTGTAGATCGGGCAGCGATCAAGATTTTATATTCTTGGTTGACACATGAACCGAAAATAATAGAATTAGCTTGTGCAAATGCAAAAAAAAAAAGCTATTATAGCATGGATAACTTTATTAACAAACATATCTAAGGATGGTTAGGACTTTGGAATTGGAATGCCCTTCAAACCATCCTCTACCTAATAAATATATATTCACATTGAAAAGACAATTTTCAGTACGATTGGTTGTTGAAGATAGACTTTATTTACCTCCTTCATAATAGTCAACACATAATTACAATTTCAAAAATAATCTACGATAGGAATGAAACATAAGATTATAGCTAAATTCATTCATTGACCTTCATGAACCCCACTCATACAAAGACACGCCGTAAAATGACTTGGGATAGAAAAATCATTCAACTGTATTCCGCTGGTTGTCATTCCTGAAGTGGTGACTTCACGAAGCGGCGAGAATTCGACCAAGAACTTGGACGTGAATTTATGAAAAAGACGAGTTATCGATTTTGTCAAGTAGAATTTGCGTTATTGTTGCCATTCCGTGAACACTGTGAGTTTTGGTATCGTGGAGTCAGATGAGATGCACAAACATATTGACTACTATGTCACACATTAAGAAGTTCCCCGTCTTCGGATTCAGGAGTCATTCTTTCGGGTTACTTCCATCGGTGCCGTGTAGAAGAAAACAATTGGATAAAAACGCAATTCTTGGTGAAGAAATGGAGGTATGGCAGGTGATGTCAACATTTTGATTCGGTCCTTTTCAAACTTTTTTAGCTTTCGTCTAATGTTTTTCATGACGTGTTTCCTCAAAATGCAATTTCCGTTTAGTTAAAAGCAATCTTATGCATATCTGCGACAAATCACGTTTGTGTGCTTTCTAATGTTTCTTATTTGGTAAGATAACAGTGTTTTTAAATATGGTACTAATATTATAATAGATTGGTAGTTCTTACTCTTCTTTTCATTTTTTTAAAAGGAACTACTTTTATCTGGTTAGTCATTGATGTCATGTCATGTTAGACTATAGAATACTAGCAATGCACATTGACTTAACTAATTCTTTGTCCTCAATGCATTCTATCAAACAACCCTGCGCCCTTAAGCTCTAAGTATGAAAGGTTATTCCCAATAATCCTTCGACAAGATTAAAATTGGAAACAAAATAAAACCCTTATTGAATGAACCTCCATTGCCAAGTAGAAAGAGAAGCACCGGACGTCTTGTTTCTTAGCAACCTATTGCAGGGGGTATATTATATATCATACAATGTATAGAGCCCGGGTAAGATATCTAATTTGGCAAGCAGTTTAAGTATTGCTGTGTGGTTGATATAGGACAACCATGCAGGAAGTTATAACATACAACTAATGAGTTTTTACTTTGTGACATTGAAATTCGGGAATCCTATGATCTTATGCAATATTGAGATTTGGTTGAAATCAAGACTTGAAATTTTGTGTTTCAGCTAGTTTTAAATGTATTTAGATCAATTTTGAAATATTTTTTTAGAATTTAGAAAGTTTAAAAGATAATTTAAAAAGTAGTTTTAGTTGAAATCTAAACATGTTTATATTGGCCCAAACTTAGCAAAACTAGCTGAAATCAGTCAAAACCTGATTTTTGGTGCTGGTTTAGGATCAGTTATGGCTGAAATCTAGAGCCATGATTCAAACTTAATGAAAAGGCAATATGGTTTGGATTTATTATTTGTGACCAACTTCGAGAAGGAAGGAATCAATCCAACAAGGGGGAGCCATATGACATTTGTATATGATCTTCTTGTGAACATATGCTGTTGAAAGAACTTCAAATGTAGATTTGAAAGTAGTGTGTTTAAAAATGAGCTGAAATTTTAATTTTCATCTCTTTGGGAGAATGATAATGATGTCATGATTTCTTTCTTCACCTTTATTGCATTTAAAACAAAATTTTTGTAATTGTGAGGTCTTTTATTTGAAAATCAATTTAGTTTTGAAATATTGCCAAATATGGCTCGTTGAAGCTTCGATATTGAAACATTTCTTCATTTGCAAGTAACAAATGCTTCCCTCAATAGCCATGTGCACAGAAATCATATTAGAAGACCCAAAACAGCAGGAAATTCCTTACTTTTGTTTAAGCAAAATCAAATATAAATGCTGTGAGGGGGAGCTGTACTTATAAAGTATTGTTAGTTGTCTATGGCATGGCATGTTTTAACTTTTAAGGACAGCTGAAAATAGAACTTGTTTAAGTTGGTGGATGCTTAATTTAAAAGGAGCTAGAAGCCACTTGTTTTCACATACATCTTTCCGCTATCAAAGCTAAAGCAAACATATGATACAGCTTGACACATTTTGCTAGAACTTCAGATGTTGAAAAGTAGTCAACATTAATTGTTTACTTTGCAAAGCTGATTATTATGTGCCATGTTATTCTAGTCTAAAGTTGGTAGGCCAATGATCCTTCTTCATTTTGCACCATTTGTGCAATTTGCAAGCTAAATATGATGTTTGAAATGATGGACCTTTTCCTTTTTCATTAAGGCCATTGATGCCTTGCTTTTTTTTATCATCTTTCTTGTACATTTATTAAATTCCTTCATTTGAGTTCTTCTCATGAAATTGCCAAAGCAGTTCCGCTTTAGTTTCCCTTCATTCTTCTACAAGATGAGTTTCTAATAACTTAACTTTAACCCCAGATATTCTGACATATTTTCTGCAGGACATGGTTCATATAGTTAGTAGTAATCATTTATAGTTTTATTTTTAAATAATTGTTTGTAGTTTTTTTCAAGATGTACTTGTTTGGTGAAATTAATATGATTGGCCTTTCCTTGCATGGACTGAAATCATTTAAAACTGAATTGAAGGAGTAAACCAAGCTCTATGAGATTGTTCTAGCTGATATTTTTATGTTTGTATAGTCATTTTTCTTCTCTATTTCAAAACTTAGAAGTACTTTCATATGGACTTTTTTTTGAATAATTTCTCATTTAGGAAAGCATTCTTGATATCTATTTGATGTAGTTCCCAATCAAGATTAAAATCAAGGCACAACTATTCTTTGGTTGATTCATTGGAGCAAGTGACATTCTTAGTCAATACTCGAGCCACTAATCTAGCCTTGCACATTTTTAACTCCATTAGATTTCCAAATTGAATATCCAATTGCACCTCAAAACTTTATCTCCTTTTGGAAGCTCATCCACCTCTTTAAGTGTTATTACAAACAAGGCCTTCATCTCTTCTGTTTTGGCAACTTTCCATTATGGGTCTCAGAGGGCATTTTGATTATCTATTGGCACTTCCACACTTTCAATCTTCATGCTAAAAGACTCTTGCTCTATAAACAACTTAGAGTTGGTTAAATGCTAAGAAGTAGGATGTTGAGTGCATGATTTGATTACTTTTCTAATGAAAATATCCTTATCATTAACCAAAAGAACCTTCTCTTCTGAATTCCAATGATGGATATGGCTTTAATTCCATTGGTTTGAGATGGTCTTGGTCTTCTTAAGTAAACCATAATTGGTTTTCAATAAATGTTAGATTCTTTCTCTTGATTTAGTACATAGTAGGGTTTTGTTTGGAATTGGTTATTCTTGATTTGTAGGTGTGTATGGTAAATGGTCTCAATGAGATAAAAGTTTTAGCTATATGAAACTGACTTTGCTCATTGTATCCTTACCCTTAAAAAGAGATATTGATACTTACATGATTGTTTAGCATGTATTTAAAATTCAAATTGAAATGAAGTAGGATCTTTATTGATAAATTTGTGTATAATGATTTTAGATAAGAAAAACCAAGATGAAGTAGACATATATAAGAAATATTATTTCAAAATTTTAGATAGTTTATAAGGAGACATTTCCAAGTGATCAAATTGTAGTAAGAGAGCCACTACCAAAAATGAAATAAAGCTTGTTTTATTCCTCAACATTGCCAATTAGTTTTTACAAAGATAAGCCTTGAAGATGAAAAGACATTTCTACTCAATTTCAGTCTTTCTTCAACTCGTTAATGGAAAGGGGAGTGCATCTTAGTTTTGGAACCATCAACAATTACAATTTGGGTTCAATCTCTATATGTTTATATTGTGACGAATGACATGTTTGTGAGGAAGTGTCAAATAGTTCGGTCGTGAAGACCAATAAAATGGTGGGTTATAATGATCAATAACATAAAATATGTCACAAGATTCACATAGTTTAACAACAAATAAAACATACATGTATGGGAGAGGTGGATGATATTTCATGAATCAAAGAAAGCATAATAGTGATGCACAAAACAAAGTGGAAAGAACTCTCCTACCAAATACACCCAAAATTTCATCACAAAAAAAACCTTATGAGTTTCTCTTTAATCAAATTATTTCATCAAAGAAAGAAAGTTCTTAATAAATGGTATACCTAGATCTTAACTTCTGCACCAACAAAGAAGATCGCCAATATGTCACATTGAAGATACAAAGATGAAGCTTGAGACAACCACTCTAAGTCGTTGACAAAATCAACAAGCAATAAGATCTTCATAGCTTTAAAGAAGCTATGATGACTAAGCTTGGTAATTCCATAATTTTGAGATATACACAAAATTATTTAATAACTTAAATCTTAAATGATTACTTATTTCAAGATATTAATATATCTCAATATGAATGTTTAACAAACTCAAATTTGAATATTCAAATATGAAGTTTTTTTTTTTGCTAAACAAACAATATCTTAAAAAAATCCAAATTTCAAAATTCAAAAGGAGTCTTTGCTATGCTAGTTAGGTTCTTGCCAACCAAGAAAAGTATAATGATTCATCATAGAATGAAAGAAAAAAGCAGAAGCAAGGTTGATTTGCAATGGAACAAATTTTCCAATAAAAATGTCCTTTAGACTAGTTGAATAAGGTCAAAGATTTAGACTAGCAATATAGGAGAGGACTAACTTCTATTTGTCCTTCTCCCTTTTTTCTTTGTTTTTGCATTTTATTATATAATTAGTCTGATTGTTTGGAGTGTGAACAAAATAACCTTTGTTGTAAAGCTCTAGTGAGTGAGTCTAAAAGATCCCCATAGTGTCTAATTTACTAATCAAATTTTTCTAGTGCTTAGGCCAAATTTCTTAAATGATTACCTATTTCAAGATATTAATATATCTCAATATACATGTCAAGTTTATTGTAACATACTCTAATTTAAATATTCAAATATGAAATTTATATTTTGCTAAACAAACAATACCCGAAATCCAATACTTGCGTGTATTAAGATTGAGGAAAATTTCAACAATTCTTTACTTTGATTAAATATTATGAAGTTTACCAAATTATATGCTCTTTGACTTTTCACCAATCTAAGTTGCCAAGCTTCGATCCCAAAAGCTTAATAAATCGCATATTCTTTTCAACTTGGAACCCATATGTTAATTTGACATAAAACAATATATACCCAAATTGTAATGGCCACAAAATACTAGAATCACAAAGTTGGCTATCTCTTTTGTACTAAATGCTATTATGGTATGATATGGTGCTAAGACTAACATGTCCTGGCAATATCTATCATCCTAATTTTTTATAGCATTTTCTTCAATAACTTTCCCACAATGTTCTTCAATTGCTATTTTCAATCCAACTCCATGCTTGTCAAAGTCGTGATGTTTTCCTGTTTCAATAAAAAATGATAAATCTTAAATAGTTTTCCTCATGATTGTACATCACAACATATAAAGTTTGCAAACTTTCCAAGCCTTCATAATATTTTATATCCATTTACTAACTTGAATAATCTTTAGTATCTCCAAAAAAACCTATGTCCATCATAAAAAATGATGCTTAAATACACGATTTTCTTAAATTTAGAATATATCTAGCACCACTTATTGTTTTATTCACAATATCACAACTCTTCCACCTACAATTTTAAGACCATTTATCTTGCACATTATATTATTTCTTATGCAAACAAAACCATTATCATATGATGCAAAAATAAAAAAAAAATCTATATGAGAAGTAACATGAAATTAATAAGCTAAATTCATGATTCATTGATCATTGCATGTAACTCCTATAGTCATTGAAATAGCAATACTTGAATTTATATTTGAGGATTTTTTTTTTTGCAACCGTTGCATTTATTGTGATTATCTTTGGTTTCTTGCTCTTGTTTTGAAGTTCTACAATATCTTATAATGCATTATTCATTCTTACAATAAAAGTAAGCTATTTTTCTATGTCCGTTATGAGACTTGCTTAATGAGTATTGAAATCCCTTTCAATAAGTATCTTTTTTGCAACTAATCTTTTTACTTGCTTATTAACACCATTATCCTCATGCTTAGAAATCACTTTCTTTAAGAAACAATGAATTTTGAAAATTTTTTATGCTTATGTACTTTATGATATAACATAGTATTTTGAAAATTCTTATAAGTTGGTAAAGAGCATAAAACAATAAAGCTAGATCTTGATCATTTATTTTTGCATTTAAATTCTACATATCACTAACGATGGAATTAAACTAATATAAATATGACTTAATAGATATACTTTCCCGCATTCTTAACGAAGATTGCTTCAAGCTTGTTAAAGAGTCCGCAGGTCATGCACAAAGACTCCAATTTATGCTATTGAGCAATAGTCTTATCTAAAACTTTTGTCAAAACCTTATTTACCAAGAAACTTGAAGAATTAAGCTAGTTCTTTCATCCATCACTTGTTTGACATACTCATGGTTTTCAACATATGTAATTTTTCGTTTAGTTTCATCACAATCCTTGTTAGAAAAATAAATTTCTCATCATGCTTCTGCAAAGCCCAAAACTCTTTGATCCATGAAAGTTATCCATCTCATACTTTATCATTGTTGAAATCTTACCAAGTATTTGATACCAACTTGTTGCAACAAGTGTTGTGTTTGTGTGAAATCTCTAAATAGATGGGATGTGAAAGTTTATTAAATTAATAACCAGTAAAGATCACAAATACAAAGAAGTTATCATTATTTGTGTGGTTCAATCACAAATCAGGATTACATTCATGAAAGACGATGATATTCCACGTATAAAAAGCTCTAGTGGTAATGTAGAAAATGGAGAAAAAACTTTCTTTCTCACATCTTAATGTATATAAAAAACCTTACTATAAAAGAATCTCTTAAATTTCTCTTTAATAAAGAAAATTACCAAAGAAAGAAAAGACTTAAACAAAAGACATACCTAATATCTTGGCTTTTGCATCAATGATGAAATTCACCAACATGCAAGGATGAAGGTCTTGTGATAAATCCTTGAACACCAAGACATCCAAATTATCAACCAAAAGAGTAAGCAATGAACTTTTTTGAGCAAATCTTTGCAACTCCAAAGAGGTTAGAGGTTGTGATTACACATGAATAGCCTAATTAAGTTTATATTTTTATATGTGCATACACACATATTTGCATATGTATATGTCTATATATATTTGTATATTTCTTTTTTTTAAAGCCATATTTTTTAGGTATATATATAATTATTTAAATCTTTAACAATTAATTATTTTATGATATTAATATATCTTAATATTTGTATTAAGTTTGTTATAGTAAACTCAAATTTGAATATCAAGATATTAGGTTTATTTTCCTTTAAGCAAACAATTCCTTAAATCTAAAATTTAGTTATATCAATATAGAGATAATGTTTTAATTATTTAATAGGTGGAGAATTTGGTAGGACAACTTTATCATATTAAAAATGTTGAGTCTATTGTCCAACTTTCATCTTAATGTACTTTATTAAAATATATGCATCGAGATTACCTCAAGGAGTGATTGTTGCAATAGTCGATGAGTAACTTGCTTTTGTTTCTTTGAGAGACTTCAATTGGCACAAAATATTCTCCATTGATTAATTTCTTCAACATTTATGTTCAATTTACCGGTTTTATAATTCGTAGGAGAGGATCCATTGTACAGATGCAATGTTCTTATGTTTAACCAAGCACCTATTGGTCATTGAACATGGTTAGATTGGGTGTCATCAACACTTTCACTTATTTCATCATAAATTATATACAATTTTTTTCGAAGTAAAACAACTTTTTTCAAAGTAAAACAACTTTTTTCTAATACCATTTGGTACATTATTTGAACAATTACAATTAGCATCCTATATAATAGCTGAATAAGAACACCTTTTATGAGCAATCTAAAACAATACCATTTATAAGCATGTCTATTCAAAGTAATAAATGATTACAACAATATATATATATATATATATATATATATGTTTACAATTGAGACATGTTAAAGCTTACAACACATTTTCATTTTCATTATGTTTGTTACTGTCATTGTTTTCCTTTTTTCTTATATGATGAATTTATAACACCTAAAATTTGTTAGCCAAACTAGGCTAAAGCTATAATAAGTTTAGTAAGTAAAATCTAACACAATCATAACCAACAAAAGCACAATACATTTGGTACTATTGAATACTTTAATGTCTATCTAAAGCATGTTACAAATTATAATATATATCAAAATCATGCTGAATACAATAAAGTCATGCTCATTCATAATATTTGCTTCTCTTGGCTCTTTAGCCATTTCCTCTTTCATAATAGCATGTCACGATTTCTATTTCATTGAACTTTTTAGCCAATGTGATTTACAATAGCATATTTCTTTGTTTGGTAAGCATGTTGCGCTTTTTTTTGTGCACCCACATCACAATGGCCTATTTCTTTGTGTAATAAGTATATACCAGTTTTCTTTAGCATAAACAACCTGTAGTATTCAATATTTTACTATAAACTATATTCATATATCGCTTATTGCTCAATACAGCATAAATTTTTCATGGATATGTTTTATGTCATTTAATATATCAATCGTTATTCAATATCTATTCTAAACATTTTGTGCTACAGACTATCACATGCTTAAATACACAGTACATCTACTCATAGTCCGGCCGCCACTAATCCGAAAGCTTAATCATAATGAAATCGCAAGTCTACTTAATGTTCATCGGTTTGGTCTCTCTTGTTTTTCCCTTCCAAGCTTCCTAAAATTATACATCATACACATAATTTATAACTTCCCATTTATTTCAACATAATTTACACTTTAGATACATTCTTTCTTATTCCACACTTTTTCTTGATGTTTTATACACTTGTATCATCTTATTGGATTTTCGTATTCATTATCAGAACTACAATGTCAAAGTCCCACTTAATTAATCCATAATAATAATTATAATAATCAATATTCAATATAAACTATCAAACTTATAAAGATACCTAAAATCCTAAATAGAAATCTCATAATAAAACAAAATTCATAATCCAATATCAATATAAACCAAATAAATATAATTATAAACAAAAAAATCTTAATTGAAGAATTGTATATGAAAACCATAGGTATAGTGTAAGACATTAAACTTATAAAGATTACCATGTGAATTAAATTGCATGAAGCTAACTCCACTCAAAAACTTTTTTTATTATCTTATATAAGAAACAAAATTCTTCTTTATGTTATTATAATGATTTCATCTCTCAGTATGATAGATGCATGATATGTGATGTAAATACTAATAAGATTCGAAAAAGTTCAATAAATAAATCATATAATATAACAAAATATAAAAAATATCATAATATGATAATCAAGTATAAAACGATATTATGATAACATTATATTAATAACCAAAATTTACAAACTCAATGTCATTAAATTTTTTTAAAGCTTTTTTAATAATATATTCAAATAAATTTTTTTAATTTATTTGAAATCATAAACATCTCTCAATCTAACCTTAATATTTTAATTAATAAATATTCTAATTTAAGAAATTAATGTTATCATATTGAAACATATATAATTATAATCAAATTGATTTAATCTTGTGATTTATAACATATTATACATAGCAAAATTTTAAGATGTTGTAGACAGTATTTGTTCATATTGGACCGTCCAGTGACCCATCAAACTTTCCAATTTGTTCAATCAGATGATTTAATGAAGGATTAGATGATATAACTAATAAGTTGATTGGATTGACTAATGCTTTATTGGACCACCCAATAAGTATTTGATGAAAATTAGATTATCTCTTAGGCATCCAATAGAGACTTCAGTCACATATTACATATATCATTGAACTGTCTGATATTTTGTTGTATTGTTTGAAATGCGTTTGATAGAAGATCAAACCATTTGGCAGGCATTTATCAGAGACTTTACACAAACTTAAGCTATTGTTTGAATTGGTTAATTGAGAATTTTGGAACTTCAAAATGACATACATTGATGTTTTTAAATCTCAAAACTTTTACATGAGTTTCTTAGTGATCTAAACTCTTTTAAAATTTATCATAGAGCTTAATTTAGATGCTCTAACCATGATTCCCACTTCAAATTTTGCTAAAACACTATAATACAAGCTTAAAAACACATTTGAAATGTCATTTATTTCCTTTTTTGGCAAGCTCAACTCCAATGATGATGACTTTCCTAAGTTTATTTTCTTTTACTTACTTTTGCTCTTCTCTAACTTCCTCTCCCTTCTCTTTATTCTCCTATTGCACCACTTCATTCTCTTGCTTTTTAATTTTATCTCCTTCCATTATGTTGTGTTAGCTCAATGATTACGCATTTCTAATTGTCTTTATTGAAGGATTCATTTATTTAAAAGCTTAAATAAAAACTATATATCTTGTTGTATTTCACATATTTTTCTATTCAAATAAATTCAATAATGTTTGAACCATTTTTAGAGTAATCTAATCATCAATTCTTCTTTTTCATATTTAATTTTTAATTTTTCAATATCAATTGATATTTTTAGTAATTTCTTTTCTATGAATAACTTATAACTAAAATATTATTATTATTTTTAAATATTTTAAAAAGTCATTCTATAACCAAACATTAAATTCAACAAAATTATCATCACTAGATTTTTTTTTTAAATACTAATCTTTTAATGCTTACTTCCCTCCTTTGGGAATCTTTTACATATATTGGTTATTATGATCATCCTACTAAAATATCCACTTTTCAAAGCAATATCTTAATAATACCCACATTTAGCTTAACCATGCTTAAAATATGTATTATTTAAGGTTTTAGGGCGCTACAATAGGTATGTTTCCTTTGGTTGGGAGGTTTATGGTTTGCTTTCTTTTCGATTTTAATAAATGATCATTTTATTGTTGCTTTTGGATTTTGCAAGCTCATTGTCCTCGTTGATTTGTAGGACTTAGTTTGATATGATTGACTAGAACTCAACCTTGTTAGGAAAAACAGGTGGATTCGTTTGTCTAGATTCATGGCAAGGGCAATTCACATTTGGTATAGAGGTTAACCATGAGTTGATTATGACTATCATTGATCTTGACAATTAATAGAATATTTGCTATAGGTTTGGTGAGTAGACTTGAATTGAAGGAAACTACACATCCATACTATCGCCCTTGGGTTGGATCCAGAATACTCTAGAAGTCAAGATTGAGAGCAATGTAGATTTTGAATTACCATCAACAAGCATGAGGCACAATGCAAGTTGGTGTTACTTTGTTGTTAGGTGAACCTTGAGTTCCCATTACTTTATAATTGAGACACTATCCTTCATTGGAGATCACAAAGTTATGCGTTTATTAAAGGATGATAGTATATTATGAAGAATGACCTCATGACAATGAAGACGGAGATTGTATCTATTAATCCAAAAATGGCACATAGCATTTGAGCCATTGACATCTTATTAAATATCTATGAAATATAGAACATTTTATATATTTTAAGTATCTCACAGAAATACGAATCCCCATACTGAATAATAATCCATACGTTCTTAATCTAGTAAGATACCAAAGGACAACTAGACTTGAGGATTCTCACAAAAAGTAAATTGTACTTAAGTGATGAGTACGATGTTGGTTATATTAGATTATATTTTATCACTTTTTACTAAGTATCTGTAAACTAGTAAAAACCATAACCCAAAATCAAGTGTCGTACATAATCAAAGTGATATAGTTATTGAGAAGCTACTCTTGGACATAGTAATACTTGGTAGAGGTTGGATAAGGCGATAATATGTCTTGATACAATTACAATCTAATTATATCAAGCAATGCAAATGTTATTGGCTTCATGTTAAGTGTTACGCATGTGTTACCTTAAGCTAGTCTTTAGTGTATAACTAATAATGAAGTTGGTCCCATGGTTGGGGCACAACTATCGACACTCCTTGTCTTATTCTATCTTTTAGGTTATAAATTCTTTTAAAAACTAAAAATAAGGTTTTAACCATATATTAACTTGTTGGCTACCATAAATAGCCATAATTGCCAGTCAAATCATATAAAAAATTTTAAATTGTGCGACTAGTAATGACATTGTTGTCATGCATTTACAAGCTTATTACCACCTTATTCATTATGTTTTATCTATATTATGATAGTGATTTATAAATTTTATACTTATAAGACATTTTTCTTTTATAAAAGGAGAAATGTAATATTTGTCAAGAAATCCTGAACTCTGATTTCTAAAACTACTAGTACTAATTCTTTGTTAATATTTTCTCTATTTTTTTCTTATTCCATTTCTTCTATATAGGGATGAGAATCTACTATATTAATTGTTAGCTCTCTCTCGAGATTATACCTTTGACATCATTAACAATCTAATGAAGTATTTCCATGCACATAATTGATGTAGTTTTACTTAATTCAGCTAATTTTTCATTATAAAATTATTCTCTTATTTTTTGATTTAATCATTTAATTTCTTGTGTTTACAACTAATAGTGACTTTTTGCCTACCATTTTCCATGACACTTTTTTGTGCTCCCTTTGAGAATTTTGATGAACTTCTTGAAGTCATTGAAGAAAATGATTGTTGCCGTGATCAACGATTTGCTAACATGACTATTGGTATTTCCCATAAAAAGTGCACGGTCAAGGATCAACTCATTGAAGTTATCCACACATTGTAGATTGACCAATGTTAGCCAATTGCATGCCCTCTTCATCCTACTCCTTTCCCTTCAACTCAAATAGCTATCACAAATTGACCATGCAGCCAGGGTGAACATTATATTATCCTCAACATACTTTAGCTTTGATGACCAATGATCCTATCACAAAAGCTCCACTTCAATTACTTTAAAATTATTTCTCTCCACTCCACTTACACAATATTTCAAATTAATTTACTTTTCAGCGATCCATTACCTTGTTTAGTACTATTCTCTAGCAGGGTACAGATGCCTCCTTTCTAAGTTCAAGCAAGAGCACAAGCGATCTAAGATGTAGGAAGATTATTACCCTTCAAGGCAGCTTGGTACCATACAACGAGAGGAACCATGCTGCACTATTAGAGCCCTCTTCCAATGTGAAGAGAGCGATTCACATGATAGCTTTTCTCCTTTCATAAAGGAGCTAATCAATAAGTTCATGAAGTTGACTTATGCTCTACATCCTTTACATATCCATAGCAGGAGTAGCGACCTACAGTATGTGTATAAAGTAGTTGAACGAGGAGCAAGGTGCTGAATTTTTACTTCTATTTTAGAAGATTTAGCTCAAGGGTGGCTTATGGGAGTTCCTGTTAACTCCATTTCTTTGCTTAATGAAAGGAGTTTATTTCTAATTTTTTCATCGCTTGTAAGCAAAGGAGAACAGGCCAAAATCTGTTTAAATTTAAGTTGATCTAATAGGAGTCCCATACAAGGGTTTTTTAATTGCTATAACATGACAATAATGAAAATCTGTGGCTGTATTGAGGACAGCCAAATCTGCATGTAGGAAAACACAATAGTAGACCAAAATATGATACATTTTTGTGGCAATCGTGTTGTACGGACTCATAACTTCAAAAATTTAGAAAATTGAAGTTGTTTAGGAAGGGTTTTCTTTGACAGAAAAGGAAACATATTGTTTCAACTTAAAGAAACCCTCCAAAAAAATGGAGGAGCAAGGTCATGGGTATGGATGCCTTTGATTTTTTTAGTAAGTTTTGCCAAGATTATTTCTTTGATGTTGAAGATATTTGCATGTGATAAAGAGCTCAATTCCAGGTTTATTAAACCCAAATATTGTGAAAAAAATCAAGAGAGATGACAAAATGTTTGAAAACTATTATAGCAGCACCGGGCAGCAAGAACTTTGAGTGTGCCTACGCGTAATGGCTAACTGCAAGTGCATTGGAGTGCACACAGCAACGCACTAGTCAAGCGTCATGCATGGAGGCATAGGCTTGCACGCGGGAAGGCATGACGCACTGGATGCCAACATGTGCTAGGGTGCACAATCTCACAAGACAGTGCATGTGCGTTAGTCACCTACCGCACGCACGTGTTGATCGTGCACGTGCGATAGGTGAATCTACCTCATTGATGCGATCAACACACGTGCGGGAGCAACACCTACTTGCATGAATAGTTCCTTGGTATGGACACCTACATGTGTGCTGCGGCTCATGCACACAAACATTCTAGCACAGAATTTTTGATAATTTTTATATTTTGGTTAAAATCACATGTTTTATACTAGAGATTAAAATATTATATATTTTATAATAAAATATTATTTTTTAATTTTTATTTAAAAAAGTGAAGGATGGATGAAGTAATTTAGAATTCTGTTATTCAAAATTTTGTGAAGTTTGAAATTCGTGAATCAAGAATCCCTTGAAGAGAAACTCCTTAAGGATTTCAATTTTCTTGTAACAAAAAATCTCTTTTCTTTCCTTTCTTCTTTAGATCATCGCCATCATTAAGCTTCCATTTCCGCTGTTATTATTCTAAAAAGAATGTCTGTTATCGAGGATTTTAGACAATGACGTCTTATAAACAAATTAGTATGTCTAGCCAAACTTGGACATTGTATTGTAACTAAAATATATCCTTGCATTTGATACTTGCAACCAGGTGGATGTACCACACCAAGCTCTAACAATACCTTCATCAGATATTCACCCCTTTATTTGAAGGCTTTAGCATCCAGCTATCTCGAATCTCTCAACCTATCAATGATAGATTCACAATGACTTTTGTGGCTTGGCAATGTCACTTCTTCTTTGATCTCCTAAGGCTTCTAAAGGAATCTAACTTTTTTTTTCATTAATAACATGTTGGGTTGAACTTCATCAAATCTTTCTTTTGGCCAACTCTAGGTTGACCTCCAATTTTCTATTGTTAATCATTAGATTTTCCACTTTTTGTTTTTCATTATTGTATTATTCCTTTTGAATGGAAGTAATTGTTCTATCTCATTTAATTTGGGTTTGGAGGATTAGTATTTTTTGTTTTATATTTCATCTCTCTTATGTAAAGAGACGATTATCTCATCAAGTACATCTATTTTTGTGACAATCGTCTCATAAGCTGTGTCTATTGTTTTAGGCCTTGGTTCCATCCTAGTTTTGACTTATTTTATTAACTGTCTGGTTCAAGGTTGTTTTGTACGACCTTCGGTCATTTCATTTTGACCTTTGTTATTTTCTTTCATCTTTGTTTCCACCATATCGTTATGATCTAAGTTTTCTTCTTAGGTGCAGTCCTCTGTATCTGTAACCAGTAAATTCGTTTCTCGATTTCTTTTTTTAGGATTTTGCTTCTTTACTGAATGTGTCTTTGTCCTCTTTTTCTTGAGCTTCTATCTGTTCCTTAGTGGCTTTCTAACAAAACTCCTTCGTCTTGTCCATCAAGATCAAATGATTCTTCTCTGTTTGAAATTTGTTTCACTCCATTTCTCGAAGGAGAAATTCTGGAATGAATCTTTACTTCTCCAATTTCACCTTCCTGAAGTGAATATAGTGCAGAATAAATATTTTCACTCACAGACATACGAACAGGAAGGGAAATATAGGGCTTGTGAGAAGAAAGCTCTCCAAAAGCAATGTAGGAGAGATTTGTTGAAATAGAAATATTTTCCTTGACCAAGGGAACAATTTTAGGTGTAGTTATTTTTTGAAACTAGATTTGAAATTGGAACGAGGGGAGCAACAACTTAGCTTCGTTATTTCTAACCTTTTTCTTGGGAAATTCATTATGTGTTGAATTCTTTGTGTTGCTTCTCATTGCTAAAGGAAAGCCAATTGGTTTATCATATTCACTATAGAATCATAAAGAAAGACTGAGAAGGTATAGAGGATTCTAAAGTAGTCAAAAGTTTTTTCTGAAGCATAGAGGAAATGTTTAATTTCTTTTCTATAAAACCTATTTACCATCTTGCGACTTTGTGGAATTCTTAACAAATTTTAATTATCAATTATGACTTAATAAGCTATGATAAATAATGTATCTAACAAGTGATTCGACTCATGCTAATCCAAAAATGATTTCACCTGAACTATTGACTATTTAATATTTGAGAACATAATAACTGATTTTTTTTTATTTTTTAAAGAATTCTCAAGAAATTAGGGCTTATCACACAACTTGATATGAATTTAAAAGAATCGTAACAGATCACTTAGTTGTATTCTTCTGACAAATAGAAGATTAGATGTAACATATCTATTTCAGATTACTTGCTGGTCAAGGTTACCTAATTATTGTATGCCTAATAATGGTATTAGCCTTATGATTAGTGCATAAATTTCAAACTATTTGTCTTATCATTTAGGTAACAACTTTCTTAGAAGATCAAAGATAAGGTGCTAGCCCTATATTCTTCATATTGGTTGATATGTATTGCCTTAGCCACAATCGCTTATCAAGACCCGTTAGAACAGGGGCTGCATCATATCTACACATGACGTGGTGCCTATGACACCAAGCTAGTGAAGAGTTCTCCAATACATTGTTAGTATGGTTGTTTCTATACGTTTTCGTGATATATCTTTGTATTCTTATTTACAATATTTTATTTAAATTTTCTTGTGATTTATGTGATCAATGGCTATTGTTGTGTCATTTCTTATGATAATATTTTTTTGGTGTTTTCATTGAGAGATTCATATTTCTCCTTTTTATCACAAAAAAATAGCTAGCAACAATCAATATTATTCTTACAATTGGGGATTGTTATGCAAATTACTTGGAGAAAAGATCACCTTGTCCAATTCTTAAGCAAATCCTCTTAAGAATGGACCAATTTGCCTAATCTGTTCATATTTTGTAAGTTATAGTGTTAGAATTCTTTAGACCTCTTCCTATGCGTTCTTCTCGCATTCAATAGTTACCACTTCTTCAGCCAAAGAGAGTAAGATATAACCCACAATATTCTGTAGTCTATGATCCAATCAAGGTTATATCTTCTAGTAATTATCTTCCAGTCTATGATCCAATCGACTTATATTTCCACACCTTTTGCATATCTTTAAAGGAACAATTAATCCTAGTGATTGTGCCATTAAATTTGAACAATCTATTAGTATTTATAATTTTGTTGAAGGCATCAATTATCAAAATTTTCACCTTTAAAGGCTTTACACATTTAGTTCTTTGTGGGATCCAACAAATCATTTGTTTAATTAGTGAAAGAATTTATTTCACATCTCTCGATTAGCAATAAACCTCAAATAATAGACAATGATCAATTTAAATTCAAAATGGGTTCTCAAGAAACCTTGTATGGGTTTGTTAATCAGTATAATATTTCAGGTTTAAATTAAAGGTTGTAGTCAAGATATTGTTGATATTCAAAGAAGGGCTTTTCCCTAATTGCTCATTCAAAGTTAAGCTAGTTAGGCAACCTCTGTCATTCACTAAACTTCTAGACAAGGCCTAGAAGTGCACCAAAGTTGAAGAAGTGAATATACTATATGAGCTAGTGATAAGAAACTATTTGGAGAGAAAAATGGTTTACACAACAAATTATTTTTAGGCGAGGATTTTTTGAAAAGATCAAATCCCCAGGAGACTTCGTACAGATCATCCTTGTTCAGCATACATTAAAGATTGTTATAAAGGTGTTGAGCAACTTAGTAGAGTGGCTTGAACGGCGACAAAGTCTTTATAGTTGTCTACATTGCAAAGGAGGTTTCGTATTAATAGAGCAAGGCCATTTTCTCATGCTACCATCAATGGTTATTCGCAATTTTGGCCAGTTCTATCAGTTTCATATAAATTATGGCCATCTTGTGTAGAATTGTATGGCCCTTAAAAATACCAGGTACAAATCTCGTTGAAGCAACAATATCTCTAAGGATTCCTAGCAATGGAAGGTTTACCAACTACAATATAACCACCCATCCCGTATTGCAGCAGCTTTAACTCTTGTTTTGACCCACCCAGTACAACCATTGCTTGTAACTCAACAACAATATGATAATATTGTAGCCTATACTAGTCAGAACTCTATACAGACAGTAAGATTACTTCATGTTATTTAGGCTATATACAGATGAAAATGTTGTGCCGTTATCACTTATTTGTGCGAGAGGTGAATTAGGCTATTTGATACTTGGAGTGACCACCAATGGACCAAATTTCAATTACTTTTGGTGAAGGCAATCTATCTCACTTTGGAAACCGTCTCAAACGATGAAGTTTGGATGTTGCTTATTGGTATAGGAATTTCTGTGGTTATAATATTTTGGGTAGCTATTGATTGGCTTGGGATAGAGGATTTTGTTTAAAGAAAGCAATCTTTTGTGCTCCTTTAGGGAAAAAAAAAATTCCTTTGCCACTGATTATTATAAGAACTTTGTTGGATCAAGTGATGCACATCATCAACTTTACTATTGTACTTGCTCCATCGATGTACAATGTGGTTCTTGGAAGGACCTCACTTACTCAGTTTAAGGAAGTTGTATTCACCTACCATGTTTGTATCAATTTTTTCTGCATCGAGTGGGGTTCATGCAGGACAAAGATATTTTGCTCATTGAAATTGTTGTCTAGTCTCACAGGAAAATTGATATTATCTAGATCCATTAGCAATAAAGATGGTTGACAAGTTAAGAGATGAATAACTATTGACACAACTTACAATCTAATATGTTTAGAATATAGAAAACTTGCAATGTAGTAGTAATTACCAATCCCACTAAGTTGTTCAAAAACAAAAGAGTGGAGATTGCATATGCACATAAGAGAGCAAACCACTAGAAATTCCAACATAGACACATATAAGCGGTGTTTAGTTCGATTTTTTGATTTTTGTAGCCTAAACTAGCTATTGAACCTCAATCTAGCAACTAGTTTTCATGCCGCTAAGATCTGTGTTGTTGGATTTGGAGCAGATCAACTAATTGATTAAGATCTGATTGATCTGGCATGAAAGCTCAACTAAAGGATCTCTCGTGAAAACTCAACAATGTAGAAGAAAGAAGAAAACGAAATAGAAGGAAAAAAGGAGAAGAGTGGAACAAGATTGTAGTAAAGATGACTTGAATTCTCTTCAGAACTCCACCTCCCATTTTAGAGACTGTTCTGGAAATCTACCTCATTAGATTTATGCCAACTAGAAAATCCATCAAGCCGTGCTTACAATGAAGATAGGAGATTTTACCAACAAAAGGTTTATTCAATTGGAACTGCAACCTATCAGAACTATCTTCTATTTGTGGCCTTGAACAAAACAAAAAACACAAAGAGGATGTGAGACTAAACTAAAAGCAAAGAAGGACAAAAAAATCTTGGATGATATGAAGAATTCGCTCATAAGTCAGGCGCTCTTCGTTAAGAAAAAGATCCAAAATGGGAAAAAATCAGAATCCGTTCATGATCCTGCAATAAATTGCCTTGGGCAATCAAGGAGTTGTATTGGGTAGTTAATGATCATTTGATTTGCTATCTTGGTGTGCATATTGCTTGGAAATGCATTGTCTTCTCCAAGGTCCACATTAGTCATATTAGTTAGGAGGGGCAAAGAGTCATCTCGTAAATATTGTTTAATGTAGTGGGTCATAATTCTCATTAGAAAAAGAGAAAGGAGAGAAATTCAATATAAACAAATGAGCCTATTGTATTGTACTCTTCTATGAAGAGGAAAGCGATGGCGCTACTGTAAGTTCCAACTTAAAATGAAAATAAATGGCCCACTGTGGTTGCTTTACTTCAACAGTATTTTATTGTTTTTACTTAGTTATTGTTTGGTCTGCCAAGAAATCCAGCTACAGGAGAACCAGGAACAAAGAGCTCTCCCCCCTTATAGATTGACAATAGCCCAACATCATTTAAATATTCCTTATGATACTCCTCTAGAAAAGCAAAATAAGCACCACTTTTTTCACAAACGTCAACAAGTTATCAAGGAAGAGGTAGATAGACTTTTCTGGGTTCATTAGAGAAGTGTAGCGTTCAAAATGGTTAGTGAATATCGTTTTTGTAAAAGAGAAGTTTGGGCAAGTGTAGGATGTGTATTAACTTCAAGATGTAAATAAGTATGTCTAAAATATTGTTATCCATTGTCAAAGAATGATGCATTGGTGGACCTCCTAGCAAAGAAGTAAAGAAGCATCTCTTATTTCATTTCTTCTATGTTCAATCTGCTCCTCTCTTCATCCTTTTTATCTCTTGATTTGGGAAGCAAGTTGTTGCAAATATCCTTTTTCTTAGTCTACAAATTACAGCAATAGGGCTTGGGATGGATCAATTAGGGATCATGCTTTTAGACTATTAGTTTTGTATTTTTGCCATCCTTATGATTGATCACTTTGTTCTTTTAGAATTTGCAACAAAGCTTTCTTTGCAACAAATTATTCTTATTTGTTCACTCTTTTTTCCGCATGAGTTCTTCTCAATTGTTTAAATATTTAAGATCCTACAATAGAAAAAAAGTTTCTTTGTTTAGTAACGTGAAGAGATTCCAACGAGGCCTTTGCAATGAAAATAGCAAGTTGACAAATGGGAGGATATGGTGCAACGAATTCTGTATCTACAGTCCTTCAGTTCTCCTTGTTTCTAATACTGTTATTCAAAAAATACTTGTTTACTCAAATGCTCAATAAATTTGAAAGATAATCTTATGGAGTTACTCTGTGTTCTTAGCCTTATTAATTCCCCGCTTGGTGGTTGATTTTAACACCAAAATTAACAAATATAAAGAAAGTATCTTATAGATTACAATTGAAGTCCTTGGTCGCCATGGATTATTTGGGAAGCTATTTTCTCATGGAATTACATGTGACATGGGCTCAGGTTGCTGTGGCCTACCAGTCTCCTAAGCCATTGCCTTCTTTTCAGTTTGTCTTTATGATGAGAGATGCATCTTAATTGTGTTTTGGAGGTTGGTTAGGATTGTACTAGATCTTTCTTAATGTGGGGTTACTTCTCTTATTTATACTAAATTACAATTAGAGATCTCTAGTTTGAATTTTGGTGCAATTTAAATCCATGTCATGTGGATAGTGTTGCATTATAGGTGAAATCCTTTGTACTTTCTTTACCTTAATTTTTCCTTTCTTCTTGTCTACCTTATCTTGTATGTTAAATCCCTTTCTCTTTCCTCATGGTAATTTCTGTCTTCCACTAATGATACGTTAAAGTTCACCCCCAAGCCCCTTCACAAGCCATGATCATCTCTCCAAGTCAAGCTAAGCCTATGCATCTTCTATTTGTGAGCTTATCTTTCCCGAATTTCTTATTAAATCTACGTTAAGATCCTTATGCACCTCCAATTAGAGAGCCATCTCACCAAAAACCTCAACTATCATACCTTAAGTATGGAAGGCAATATGATTGACAATCTTTGTATGATTAAAAGAAATAAACTTAACTTACAACATATAATTTGGGAGTGAGTTAAGTAATTTGGCTTTGTATGATAATAAAGAACAAAGTATGTATATATAACCTAAAACAACAAAATATTAATCATAATTCGAGTCGTTTTGATAATAAGATAAACAATCAAAATAATATGATAAAATGTTGCAATAATGATCCCATAGATGGTTTACTATTATCCTTCTTGTGGTAATAATCCATCAATCAAGTGGGCCAAATCTAAAAAATAATTTATAAAATAATATTTTATTTAGGAAGACAAATTAGTAAAATTATTTGATAAAATATAAGTGGCAAAACATAGGCATAAATTGTATAAGAACATGGTACAAATACATGAAAAACTTAACAATAATTTTTACCTAATCATCATTTTATAACTCACAATACATAACTAAAATAAAAGCATAAAACTATCATTATATAGTTTTTGCCATACTTGATATCCCTTGATATCCCTAAATAAGAAAATTAAAATGTGCACTAAGTGTTCAAATACTATTTATAGTTAACTAATTAAATCAATCATGTTGACCAACATAATTCTACTAACACATGTTCACAAAGTTTTTGTACGTCAACGTCGTCAATATCAAATGTCAGATTTGTCAAACTAAAAATATGATTCACGACCATACTCAAGACATCAAGCATACAATGAACATGCATCAATATTTAGGAGCATGATTGCAATGCTCAACTAGTCTCACTTGAATAAGGTAAGGATACAAATAACTAACATATCACAATTTGTTGTATTGTCTTATTAAGATATTGCAAAAATTATAAGGAATAAACTAAAAACATCTATTTCAAATCTATTACAACATGTTTGAGATAAATAATTACAAATAATAAGATATAATAATAATTTTATTATTAAATAAGCTTGCATAAAACATAAAATTGATTTAATCAAAATAAGTAATTCAAGGACAACTAATAATAATAAAAGGTGCATTCATCAAAGTGTGTGAGTTGGGTCAAATCTCCTTAACATCTACATAGCTAATCCAATCAAAGGCTTACTCAAGCTACCTAAAAGTGATATCTATATCAAATATTTATTCTATGCAAATAAATTATATAAAAGGGGTGTTTGGTTAGTGTTATTTAGATTCTAGGCATCTGAATCATAATACAACTAGATGTTAATGCTATCTAAAACTTGTTAATATTTATTTATTTGACTCAATATTCTATTTTATTCTTTTTTTAACGTCAAGATGGTTGGCATCTAAATTCGTTCAAATTTGAGTGATATCTCGTTATCAATTTTTAAGTGTAAAATTATAGTTTTTAATTTAAAGATGTCTTTAAACCAAACATTTTATTATCTTTAAATAATATTATATCACATGATAATGTTAAACCAAATCCTTAATTTAATAAATTAGGATAATGTTTTTGACATTTATGATTCATTTAAATAATGTTAACTTAAACAATTAATACAATTATGTAATTATATAATTATCAACTTAAAAACCAATTTAAAATAAATGAGAAATAGAATAAATAAAATAAAATGTTTAAAAAAAATTGTGGGAGGTGATTAGGTGTCATGATTGAAGTAGAGGAAGAAAAAGAATGAGGGAAAAGAATAAAAAAAAAGAAATAGTGAGGCTTGATGATGGTTTGATGGTGGTCATTAACATGAAAGAGAAAGAGAGGTAAATCGACTACCTCAACTAGGAGGGAGAAGATATCTTCTATGATGATTCCTTTTTAGGAGAGAAAGATAGGCAAGACAGAGAAATCGAGAGGGAGGGGTTTGTATTGGGGGTAGGGGGGTTGGGGGATGATTATGGTTGCCAATGACGTTAAACATTGTTTAACTAAGTCTAATTAATAATTCAATTCAATCAAACCAATTTATCATAATTATTTTTTATGGTATATCATCTCCTATTTCAAATTGTACGTAAAAGAGTGGAACTCGAACTATTGCATAAATTTGAGGGATTTACCTAAGTCAATGCTCATATGTGAGAACTATTCATTCTTGAATCTTTGTTTAATGGTGTTTTTCTAGCTTAAAATTGAGAGTATTCATTAAGGTATATTGCTTCCATAACTTTTATAGATCCTTTTGTTGACTTAGCAATTCCATTTATTATGGTTTGATGGTGGTCATTAACATGAAGGAGAAGGAGGGGTAAATCGATTACATCAACCAGGAAGGAGAAGATATCTTCTATGATGATTATTTTTTTGGGAGAGAGATAGGCAAGACAAAGAGAAATCAAGAGGGAGGGGTTTGTATTGGGGGCAGGGGGGTCGAGGGATGATTATGATTGCCAAGGACATTAAACATAGTTTAACTAAGTCTAAATTAATAATTCAATTGAATCAAACCAATTTATCATAATTATTTTTTATGATATATCATTTCCTTCTATTTCAATTGTTCGTAAATGAGTGGAACTTGAACTATTTCATAAATTTTAGGGATTTACCTATGTCAATGCTCATATGTGAGAACTATTTATTATGGAGTCTTTTGTTTAATAATATTTCCTTAGCCTAAAATAAGGAGTATTCATGAAGGTATATTGCTTCCATAGCTTGTGTAGATCCCTTTGTTGAACTGGGAATTCCATTTATTATGGTTTGATGGTGCTCATTAACATGGAGGAGGGGTAAATCGATTATTTGAACTAGGAGGGAGAAGATATCTTCTATGATGATTCTTTTTTGGGAGAGAGATAGGCAAGACAAAGAGAAATCGAGAGGGAGGGGTTTGTATTGGGGGCAGGGGGGTCAGGGGATGATTATGATAGCCAAGGACATTAAACATAGTTTAACTAAGCCTAAATTAATAATTCAATTGAATCAAACTAATTTATCATAATTATTTTTTTATGGTATATCATCTCCTTCTATTTCAAATTGTTAGTAAATGAGTGGAACTCGAACAATCTTATAAATTTTAGGGATTTACTTATGTCAATGTTCATATGTGAGAACCATTCATTCTAGAATTTTTTGTTTAATAATGTTTTATTAGCTTAAAATAGGAAGTATTCATGAAGGTATATTGCTTCCATAACTTGTATAGATCCCTTTGTTGAATTAGGAATTTCATTTATTATGGTTTGATGGTCGTCATTAACATGAAGGAGAAGGAGGGGTAAATCGATTACGTCAACTAGGATGGAGAAGATATCTTCTATGATGATTCTTTTTTGGGAGAGAGATAGGCAAGACAAAGAGAAATCGAGAGGGAGGGGGGTCGGGGGATGATAAGGATTGCCAAGGACGTTAAACATAGTTTAACTAAGTCTAAATTAATAATTTAATTCAATCAAACCAATTTATCATAATTATTTTTTTATGGTATATCATCTCCTTCTATTTCAAATTATTCGTAAATGAGTGGAACTCGAACTATTTCATTAATTTTAAGGATTTACCTATGTCAATGCTAATATGTGAGAACTATTCATTCTCGAATATTTTGTTTAATAATGTTTTCTTAGCTTAAAATATGGAGTATTCATGAAGGTATACTGCTTCCATAACTTTTACAGATTCATTTGTTGAACTAGGAATTCCATTTATTGTTGTTTGATGGTGGTCATTAACATGAAGGAGAATGATGGGTAAATCGATTACCTCAACTAGGAGGGAGAAGATATCTTCTATAATGATTCTTTTTTGGGAGAGAGCTAGGCAAGACAAAGAGAAATCGAGAGGGAGGGGTTTGTATTGGGGGCAGGGGGTCGGGGGATGATTATGATTGCCAAGGACGTTAAACATAGTTTAACTAAGTCTAAATTAATAATTCAATTGAATCAAACCAATTTATCATAATTATTTTTTTATGGTATATCATCTCCTTCTATTTCAAATTTTTCGTAAATGAGTGGAACTCGAACTATTTCATTAATTTGAAGGATTTACTTATTTCAATGCTCATGTGTGAGAACTATTCATTGTGGAACCTTTTGTTTAATAATGTTTTCTTAGCCTAAAATAGGGAGTATTCATGAAGGTATATTGCTTCCATAACTTGTATAGATCCCTTTGTTGAACTAGGAATTCCATTTATTATGGTTTGATGGTGGTCATTAACATGAAGGAGGAGTAAATCGATTACCTCAACTAGGATGGAGAAGATATCTTCTATGATGATTCTTTTTTGGGAGAGAGATAAGCAAGACAAAGAGAAATCGAGAGGGAGGGGTTTGTATGGGGGTAGGGGGGTCGGGGGATGATTATGATTGCCAAGGACGTTAAACATGGTTTAACTAAGTCTAAATTAATAATTCAATTGAATCAAACCAATTTATCATAATTATTTTTTTATGGTATATCATCTCCTTCTATTTCAAATTGTTCGTAAATGAGTAGAACTCGAACTATTTCATAAATTTGAGGGATTTACCTATGTCAATGCTCATATGTGAGAACTATTCATTTTGGAATCTTTTATTTAATAATGTTTTCTTAGCTTAAAATAAGGAGTATTCTTGAAGGTATACTGCTTCCATAACTTGTATAAATCCCTTTGTTGAACTAGGAATTTTATTTATTGTGGTTTGATGGTGGTCATTAACATGAAGGAGGAGGGGTAAATCGATTACCTCAACTACTAGGGAGAAGATATCTTCTATGATGATTCTTTTGGGAGAGAGATAGGCAAGACAGAGAAATCGAGAGGTAGGGGTTTGTATTGGGGGCAGGGGGGCCGGGGGATGACTATGATTGCCAAGGACGTTAAACATAATTTACCTAAGTCTAAATTAATAATTTAATTGATTCAAACCAATTTATCATAATTATTTTTTTTATGGTATATCATCTCCTTCAATTTCAAATTGTTCGTAAATGTGTGGAACTCGAACTATTTCATAAATGTGAGGGATTTACCTATGTCAATGCTGATATGTGAGAACTATTCATTGTGGAATCTTTTGTTTAATAATGTTTTCTTAGCTTAAAATAGGGAGTATTCATGAAGGTATATTGTTTCCATAACTTGTATAGATCCCTTTGTTGAACTAGGAATTTTATTTATTGTGGTTTGATGGTGGTCATTAACATGAAAGAGGGGTAAATCGATTATCTCGACTACTAGGGAGAAGATATCTTCTATGATGATTCCTTTTTGGGAGAGAGATAGGCAAGACAGAGAAATCGAGAGGGAGGGGTTTGTATTGGGGGCAGGGGGGTCGAGGGATGATTATGATTGCCAAGGACGTTAAACATAATTTACCTAAGTCTAAATTAATAATTCAATTGATTCAACCAATTTATCATAATTATTTTTTTATGGTATATCATCTCCTTCTATTTCAAATTGTTCGTAAATGTGTGGAACTTGAACTATTTCATAAATTTGAGGGATTTACCTATGTCAATGCTGATATGTGAGAACTATTCATTCTGGAATCTTTTGTTTAATAATGTTTTTTTAGCTTAAAATAGGGAGTATTCATGAAGGTATATTGCTTCCATAACTTGTATAGATCCTTTTGTTGAACTAGGAATTCCATTTATTATAAGTTAAAATGAATGCCATAATAAGTTGGATACAATCTAATATATTAAGATGATTCCTAGACAACACAATCAATTAATAAAATTGCTATAGCTAATATGATCTATAATGAAGTCTACAAGTTTGCATAATGTTAAGGATCTTACAGTTATAGCATCTATCATTGCATTTTTTGAAAATGATATTATTTTCATGAACAAGCTTATATTTAATGGATTTTATTTGTGCATTCAAAATGAAGGAAACAAATAATCATAGGATTGCCCATTTAAAATAAATTCAATCGAATAATCTCCAAGGTGGATGGTTCAAAATTGGAATAGTTTTGCATTAAGTTAGGCTAGTTTAAGAATAACTCAAACCCCATAACAAAGAATTACATTTGTTGTGTTTTTTCACTCATATTTAAGTATGTAACCCTATTAACTCCAATTTAAATTAATTTTCTCCTTCTCTATAGTCCAAATTTAACTTGAACTAATTTATCTCTAACAATTTATTTTAATTAATTTTTTATTACTAAAGAAACAAAAATTAAATTAATACATTTGCTCCCTCTAAAAATAGTCATTACTCTTATATTTTATCTATCTTTTAAAAAATAAGATAATTTTGTCTTCATATATATCATTTGTTTTTTGATAACATCCTCATATTATAATTTATCAAATTTTATTGTATTTTAATAATACTTGCAAAGATTGTTTCTTACCTTATTGTGTTTCAACTATAATATGACTGCCAAACGAAGCTAGAGCCTATAAAAACTATAACTCTATAAAGGAACAATCAACAATAAGTCCAAGAATCTTAATTAGCTTATACGTGAAAAATAGTACAATCATCTCTCAAAAGTGAGACAACATGTGTTAATCTTACTAGTAAGATTTGTTGCATAATCTTTTGAAATTATTGTGATCTTTTTATTAGTAACATTTGTCAAGTTTTGTGTCCAATATTCCTTCATAAATAAAATGAGTATTGTAAATTTGAGAACATTGAGATGGATTGATTATATTTGGAAGGATATGATAAGAAAACTGAGTATTTGGGAGAAAGTGTGTATTGCACATTGATTAAAAAATAAGTTTATAGAGGATTAGTTATAGATAAAAAAAAAGTTTCATATTTGAAGGTTATTATCCTTCAAGCATATGGCCTTCATTATTGCTCAGTTAAATATATACAGATCTATAACATTAGACGGTGGACCTAACGTCATGGGACATACGCGTAGGTACAATTTATTAGCAAAAACTATCAAGTAATACCGTTGCATCCATGAAAAATTTGTTCATAGAAAAGCTCCATGGACCAATGACTGCTTCACACGTCTTGTCTTAGGCATTCCGAGCCTCCTGAAGGCAACAAGTGTTGGTTAAGATTGCTGCAAGTGCATAAAATATCCTTGCTTCAACTTTCATCCTGTTCACATTTTGATCTCTATTCAATTTAGATTTCTGAACCAGCACGTGAAGAGCCTGTAGAGCTGTGGGGTGACATGTAATGAATGATAAGGACATTTAACTTAGCCACAACGATTGGTTACAAAGCTTATATAAATCCCATTTGCATGTTTTATATATACGTCTATTGCATTATCAGGTCTTATGCCAATTGTTTGACAAGAAGCTGTCCCGACCTGGCTCTTCTTCAAGAGTTTAAAATTTTGTTGAATGGTTGATGGCTCTCGTCTTCATTTCTTTAAAGACATTGAAATCCTCAATGATTAGTAGGTGAGAGGAGATTCAGAAGGGCAGCTATTAAGCTTCAATGATACGAGGAATAGTTTATTGAAGCTTTATGCACCAATGATGACCTGAAGGGAGTGGACTTCAAACGGCCATGTAAAAGGCACTTGAGTGGAATACTACTCCTTCCTCAAGGTTAGATTCCTGTTTACATTTAGTGGGTCAGTGGGCATCTAATTTACTCTTACCTGACTCCATTTCATGGCCTTAAGTGAGAGACATCGCAACTTGTCTGTGAAATGGAAAAACACTACTGAAGGTGATGGTTAAAGCTGCTTACATGTTGCTTCTTTCTAAGTATCAAATAATAGGAGAAAAGCAGGCTCAGTGTACTAGGACTTATAATATAGTTTTCTGAAAAAGCTACGCGACTTGTATGATTGGATATGAGATTAGCTCCGTGTTCTTTACCTGCAGATGCCCATGAACAGTTGCCAGCAAAATAATTTAAAGGTACCCTTGATGAGAAGCAACTTTCTTGGACACCCAGCCAGTTAGTATCTTGAAAGCACCTAACAAACATTAACAGTTCAGGTACTAAAGTCGTGAGCACTGTGCCGAGGCTTAAGTATTGCCTTAGAATAAGGAAAGAGCTGCTCTTATCCTCTTAATCACTCACCAGTTAGTTTTTCTAGTGACTTGAATCATCACTCTAAACCGATGACCAAAAAGCTACATTTTATATGGAGCAAAACTGTTCACCATATCCAAGACCTGTACTCCGAAGCATGGGAGCTGCTGTAATGCATATCTTGTTTACTAAATAGGTACAGCTCATTCCACAGTTTGCTTTTGAATGGCTATAGCTATTGATGATAAATAATTAAATACAAGGACACAGGTAGTCATGAGCACTTTTTTAAGCATTATATTTGTGGGAGTCGTATCCATTATCGTCTCAAAGACCATATCCAGAACTGGTGTTTGTTAAATAATAGGCAACTAGGCACGACACTGTCACCTCAGCAGAAACAAAGCTGCATGATGTCGTAGTTAGGGGTATTCAATATTGAACTAGCTTCGTGCACCCAATAACAAAAAGAACATCTGCTTGCCATTCGTTCCTTCCTTTCTAATTATACATGAACTATTTTTTTACAGATACTAAGCTAAGCTCCCAATGGAGAAGTCAAGAAAAACTAGCATACACTGCCTGGAAGCCATTTGGGTATCCAAAAGCTGGCGATTCAGTGATAAGAAGAAGAAAAAAAAAAAAAAAAAAAAAAGCTCCCAACAATTCTTTCCTCCCCCCATTCATCCTTTATACTTAGGATCTCAAGGATGGTGGTGGGCACATGATTCTCCAATTTACCACCTCCGGCAAGTTAGCATCTTCCACTCCACCAGCCGTTGCATGAAGTCCATGACCTGCATAAACTTTTAAGTTAGAAAGAGAAATTCAACAAGTAACTTGCAATTCTTGGAGCAGAAACACTGGAGTTAAGAAAGAGCTGGCAAGGGGATTGATTCATCAGTGCTTGCCTCAGATGGCTCTTGGAGTGAATAAGAGGCCTTCGTTTCCTTGGGAATCTTAGAAACCAGTATCCCAAATCCTTGACCTCGGTTCCTCAACACCTAACAGGTATATAAGTTAACAAAATACGTTCATTTTGTATACGTTTATCAACAACAAATAGAAAAAGATTGATGATTATATCTCTTCGTTATGAGAAGCAACGATCTACTTGCACACCTTGAATGCATCTTCGTCGGTGCGGTCATCACCAATATAAACAGGAAATACATCGTTGCAATTGGCGAATCCTGCACAGAAGAATAATGACAAAGGTTCAATAATTATGAGAAGAGCAAAAGCAAGGACGTGACTTGAGGTAATGTGCTGTCTAAAACTCAAAAGGTTCCTACCCAACTTACCAAGAGATTCCAACAGGAACTCCATGGCCTTCCCTTTGTCCCATTTAATGATGGGGCGAATCTCCAGCACCTGAAGGACAAGTCCAAATAGCCCCAACAAGGTGAATAGTTTATACATGTCATGTATGGAAAATGACTTCAACTATATGATAAATAAAATTTACACCTTTCTTCCAGGGCTGAGCCTTAGCCGTGGGTATTCCCTCAGCACTGATTTAACTTGATCAGCCAAACCACTCCATCTCTGCAGAGTGGTTGAGGCATCAAAGAGAGAAGAAAAAGAACTTAAAATGACATGATTCGGCACCTTTTCATCCACGCATCTAAAGTGGACCGAAACGCAGAACTTGTTGTTTTCCACCCTGGCCCCAGGAGTGGATTTGGTCCTTTCGAGCAAGGCTTTATAAACCTTTACAAAAAGTAAAGACAGATGAAAGCTTTTCAATAATACCAAGATTCCATGAATCATCATTTAAAGTTAAAATGAGGGTCGGGTAAAAATTTTAAATGCTCCACCTTTTCTATCATTGGAAGGAATTTGCTAGCTGGTTGAAATAGAACTGCCTTCCCCTGAGCCACATACAAGTATGTATAGGCAAATCAAATTAATATAGTTAAAGAAATCTTCTCTGCAATTTTAATGGTCAAGAAAGAAGAGAACCGACATTAGCTTTTCTCAAGTGGGATCCATTCGCTGGGACTTTGATGTCCATGCCATGACTACCAGCATAGTAAAGCTCGGTTAGTCTCACGAAACTGTAGACCTGTACAATCAAAAAGTTCTTATGAGGATGGATGGCTGGCTGCAGAGACAGGAGGAAAGGAAAATGTTACCTTGTCCCTGCATCGGCCGCTGACAATAGCAGTCGGGAAATGCCTGGCCAAATCCCTAACCGCATCCCTCATCTGAAATCAACAACAGACAAATGGCGTGATCCAAGAAATGTAAACGATGAAGAAGGAAACAGAGGAGGAAGCGAGCATGGGATGAAAGAGAAAAGACAGATCTGACTGTGACCATGGAAGGAAGGAACCCACCGCATCAGACATGAAAGCGCAGTCCGGGTCGTCGACGATGGGTGACAGAGTGCCGTCGTAGTCTAGAAACATCACAATCTGCTTCCCCATCGCAGCTTTCGTGATCTCCTCGAACATGCTTAGCGCCGAGGGACGTCTCGTCTGCATCCAACACAGCCGAAAAGCAATCAACAAACGCAAGACGACGACAAATCGGATACCATACCGCCAAAAAGAAGAATGACACGCTCACTATCCAGCTTGACTGCTCGGGTACCGACGGGGCCGCAGCCGGTGAAGCCGATCCCTTTTCTTGGGTCGGTGACAACGCTTTCATGGATTCTATCCATACGTTGATCCTTCCAGCGTTTTCACAAAGTTCAAGCTGCGGCATGCACTTCCGGCGAACGCCGAACCCGCTGGCGCGGCCCTTTTCAGAAGGATAAGGAAACAGCGGCGTGGGATTCGCAACCGTCGATGACGCCATCGCTTCCGACACCACGACATTCTGGTTCGTCATCTCCGGTTCTAACCACAACAAACAAATACCGATCTTCTAGAATTCGAGCACGAGAAGAGGAGAGACCCGATTCCTAATGGTTCGAGCGGCGAGGAGCAGAGAGGCTACATTCTTATAATAGGTCGGGAAGCGGACCCCACATCAGAAATCTGTTGGGACCCGCAATTAAGCGGGACCCACTCCGCCGTCTTCCGCGTCGCGCAAACCGCTAAGCGTGCCGAGCAACAATGTCTCACATGACAACTGTTCCAAAAAGAAAACCCCACGCGTCGCCATTCAAGATCCCTATCCAACATTTCATTTTAAGTAACAAAAAAAATTAAAATATTATTTCTTGTGTTTTTTTAATGTTCTCTGATATATCTCTTCATTTATAATTTATTTAAAAATTAAATATATTTATAAAATATATCTCATCCTCATATAATAATCACTCTTTATTACTAATAATTTATCATAATGAGAATATCTCAAAAATATCATAATCATAATCTTTGAGAGTCTATACAACACATGGAAGTGAAGTAGATATCATCATCACATAATTGTTATTCAATATTGTCAATCTTCTATGTGGGAGTATACATATACACACAAGTGTGTATTAGTGTCTGCTCACGTGAATGTGTGTTTGTGTGTGAGCGCATACATGTGTGTATGTTTGTATATATGCGCATGTATGCATATGTGTGTGTGTTTGTTAACGTGTATGCATATATGCATATGTGTGTGTGTGAGCATGCGTGTGTATATGTATGTGTCTGCATGTGTGTATGGGTGTATGGGTGTATGAGTGTGTGCATGCATGTATGAAAAGATGTGTGAGTGAGTGCGCATGTGTGTACAGGCATGCATTTTTGCATGTATGATTGCATGCGTGTCAAAAAATATACATATCAATAGTAATAAAATAATATAATAAAATTTGTGCATATATAATAATGTCATTTCATGCAATTATTCACATCATCATACATTTCGAAATAAAAATAAACAAAAATTAACGTCACACTTGCATCACAATTATTTAGTTTGTTTATTAAATAGTTATAAGAATTGCTTTTCATATTTTGTTCTTTTATCTTATATATTTTCATTTTTGTATAATTTACCTTATAGTTTATTAATAACAAGTTAATTTTTTTTATTTAATAAGAAAATATTTTAAAAAACTATTTTAAGCCATCTCTTAATAAATTATTCAAGTTAATATTTTCTAATTTTATATCATATAATACAATGCCCATTATTATATGTATTATACAATCCTCAACATATATTGATTAGACAAACATCTTTATTATGTGTTTGTGTGTTGGTGTGTATGTGCACACATGTGTGAATGTGTGCATATGTATGTGCGTGTATGTGTGTATGTGTTTGTATGCGAGTATGCACATGTGCGTTTATGTGCATTTGTGCGTGTGTTCAAGCACATGTGTGCATGTGTGAGTGGGAGCACACATACATGTGTGCATGTGAATATGTGTGTGTGTGTGTGCATGCATGTGTGTATGGGTGTATGTGTATACGCATGTACGTGCATGTATGTGTACATATGTTTTTGTGTGTGTGTATGGGTGGGTGTGTGAGAGAGTGTGCATGTGCATGCATGCATAAGTGCATGTGTGTGTAAAAATATACATATCAATATTAATAAAATAATATAATAGAATTAGTACATATATTATATATCATTCCATGCAAGTGCTCACATTATCACATATTTTCACCATAAAAATAAAGAAAAACTAACATTGAAGTTTTTTTAGTTTGTATACCAAATAGTTCTAAGAAATGTCTTTCATGGCTTTTTATTTTATGTTATATGCTCTCATCATTTTTGTATAATTTATATTATAATTTATTAATAACAAGTTAATTTTTATTTTTATATTATAAAAAAATACTTTCAAAAGATATTTTAAGCCATCTCTTAATAAATTATTCAAGTTAATATTTTTAATTTTATATTATATAATACAATCATCTTTATTATATGTACTATACAATCATCGATCTACACAAGTCAGACAAAAGGTCAGATGGGCAATCTCTATTAAACATTCAATTAATAATCGTATAAAATTTACATTTTATACTTATATGATCTATAATAGACACCTAATAAAATAAAGGATCATACAAATGATCTATGCTAAGCATTTCGTGAACTAATTATACTAATTTGATTACCATTTATTATGTAAATGATCCACAAGCTTAGACTAACATCTCTCGATCATATTATAAATTCATTATACATGCATAATCTTTATTTTAAAAATGTATGATCCATAATTGATACATTATCAAATTGGGGATTAAACAAAAAAATCTAAATTAAGAATTTCTTGAATTGATTATACTAATTCAAACTCCAATTTGTACTTGTATGATCATCTTAACAATCACTAATTAAGAGAAGGATCGAATGGACGATTGCCTTCATGTGTTCTCCAAATTGATCGTATTGCTTGATCACACTATCATACTAGTACAATGATTTTCAACAACCCATTTCACACCAAACCAAGGGTCTTTTGGCAACTCTCATTATGAAGGTTATACTAGATGATCTCTAAGATTGTCTTGTACAATCATCTTGGTCGAAAAAATATGGCTGTATATCTAACTACAAATTCATCAAAAACTTACAAGATCTTCTTCCTCCTCAAACTTAGTGAATATATGCTTCATGAGAAATAACTTGAGGGTTATATTACCTTACAATGTGATTATTGCAAGGTGAAGTCAAAATCACTTTCTTTCCCTAAGCTTTTTCTTTTCCTATCAACTTTCTATGAATCTCCACAATAATTCTCATTGAATTCACTTGCATCCAACTTTTCTTCTTCCTTCTTGGCTCTATGCTCTCTCTCTCATCTAATTTCTCACTTTGCTCCAAACAAATTTGACAAAATTTGAGGCATAGGAGAGAATTTTCTCTTATTTAATAAGAGGATAAATATTAATCTATAAAAAATTCCTTTTTTTCTTAATTTCTATTTTAAAATGTGTAAATAATTTAAATAGATTATGAAAATTTAAATCATATATACGTAATCCAAAAGTTAAGACTTGCATAATAGTTTGCTCAAAATTGGAATCCAACTACTGTAAGTTTGGCATACTATTTGAGGCACCCACTTGTCAATATATTCTTAATTTTTTAGATCTAAAATACACATATCCATCAAGTGCAACTTTAATTAGAAGAAAATTATGATTAATTAGGTGGGTTATTATAACAAGTAATGAAGTAAAATAATTAGTTGAAATGAGTATCAATATATCCAAATTAATAAAGAATGACCTAATGTTTGGTGTCTATCTGAGTGTAGTAGGCTTGTTCATTAAACTTTGCGGGGCTAATGATCTGCCCTAATATTTGAATTTGGATAATATGATGAGACTTTATAATATTATTAGGGCTAAGCCTAAAGACTCATAAAAAGATGACTTAATCTAATTTATTGATAAAAAAGAAGCTCTATTTATAGAAAATTCAATGACCAAAATGTAAAATAGTGTGTAGAGTATATGACTAGAAATAACATAATTTTTAAATCTATCTAAATAAAGAAGTGGGTTTGGTAACCTAATTGGTTAGAAGGAACTTGAGCCAATCCCACTAAAGAGAAACCATGGTGGGAATGAGAGGGGCATCTAGTTGAGAGAGATGAGGAGAGGCCTTGTCATGGGTCATAATAGAAATCCCAATCGAGGGAGAGAGTCCTCATCATGGGATTTCCATCATTTCACTTATTTTCTTAATAACAATTTATGGAGCGTAATAACCTTATTTTTTTATCCAACCAAATAAATTATATTATACTTGGTTCAACTCATGCACACAAGCAAACCATTTAGCATTATATTCTTTGATATTTAACATGTCTAATCATTTCTCTTGCATTCAAAGTTTTTGTTCAATTCTTTCATATTCATAAACAAAAATTTTATTGACTCGCCTCCCTTGACTTAGTATTAAATGGCCTACTTTTGGCATGTCTAAAATATACAAATTATCCCTTAACTTTATCCTTCATTTTGTATAATGACTTCCAATTGTGTGCTCATTTTCTATCATTTTATTGTGCAACTATTTGTCTATTCGAACATCCTCAACTCTATATTAAGCAATCTAATTTTATCTTAAGAGCCCACAAGCTAATATTTAGCATCATGTGATATTTTTTGTCTTATGGTTGTTTTATCAAACTTATCTTAAAATTATGTGCTATGTAACAATTACATTGCCTAACAAAAGGTTTTCCCTATTTCATCAAAATCATAATATAAAAAAACTAGGCTATGTCAACAATTAATTAAAAATAGTAATGGTTTAAATCATTCTATAAACAATTTTGTGTAGTTATGTCACAACTTTAATTATTTTGTGGCACAAATATTATGGTTGTAATTTTACAAATCACATGGTAACATAAATAAGTTGATGTTACAAGTTTCTATTATAGATTTTTTTTATCTTATAATAGTGTTGCAACTATTATTTTATCTCATGGGATTAGAGATATTTGCTTAAGTGTTAGAATCTAATACTTTTGTTTATATGAAATCTTATATGTTGAGATATTCTTTCCATCTATCTAAATCATATAGGATAAAAATATCATTTTTATTTCTGTAACATATCTTCATAAGTTTATCAACCAAATTCATATTGTCAATTTTCTTATTTTGTATTTGTACCATAATTACTATCATTTTGTCACAATATATATTAGACATGACAATCATGCAACTTCTAGTCCCATCACAAGTTTCATCATACATTGTTATGCCAAGTCTATTAGCTTGTAACACCATAAGAGTGTGAGAATTAGTTGATTAATCAATTATTATTTTATATGATAACTAAATTATAAAAAAACATTATATTGTTCAGATGATGGCTTTGAGCATAAAAGATGGAGAAAATATATTATCATTATAATAAATAATGAAATTTATTAAACTATCTTTATGATTTATAAATATTTTTTTGAGAATGATTAAAAAATTTTAAAAAATTATACATCTTTATAAGTCCTAAAAAGGGAGATAAATGTGAGATATAGAATTTTCAATTATTAGAAATACTATAAAACAAATTTTATGAAATATGAATTCGAACTAGATCATAAAATAGAAGGCCAAAACTACAGAAAAAAATATTATTATAAATATTTTGATAAAATAATTTATTAAATTATACTGACGTTAGAAAAGTCTTGAAACAATTATAAAAAAACAATGCATTTCTTCTTGAGACCAATTATATTAATTTTTTAAAAAATATAAGCCATAAATATGGAAAAACATTTTATTTATATAATTTTTAATAGAAAACTATTAAAATATTAAAAATTATAAAAATTCTATAAATGGTAAATTTTTATGAGTATTTTGTTTTGAAATTTGTTAAAAAAATTGAGATTAGTTTGACAGAAAAATTTAAATTAAAATTACTTGACTGTTTCAATTCAAAAAATCAAATGTTTATCAAATTTTTTAAATACATTATTAAACCTAAGTATATAACACAAACCAATGATCGAAACTATGTGAACTATTTATCGTGGCCACGGAAATAGTAGGAGACTTCAATAAAATATTAAACAAGGTGTAACTTTCATTTTATTGAAGTTTGACATGCTAAAGTATAATTGTTTGATAACTTTGGAGATTTGAGTTAAATCAAAGATGAGAACAGCTAAGGAGCTCAAATTGTCCAAGTTCAAATCTATAAAATGGGGTTTTTAGCAATAGAGGGAACTTTTAACATTATACTAGATAATTGAGAAGAAATTTTTGGCCGTGTGAGAGTTTGTGAGAAATTTTTTTGATTAAGCATTTGCAAAATAAAAAAAATTATAATTTTTAAATTTGAGCAATTTAGTCAAAGGAACAAATGAGAGAAGGATGATTTTAAGTTAATGAAAGTTTTGAAAAGTCTCAAGTCTCACCTACAAGAATTTAACTATTGGTGTAACCATGACAACAAATTAATATAAGGGTTTCTATATAGTTTATGTACATCTATATAACGCATAATTGAATGAAGTTTAGTGATCTATTGTTCATTTGAACTTAAAAAAGTGAAAAAGCTAGAATGTCGATGATTGACAATTAATTTACATATTTTCTGTGCTTTATATTGTTATTATATTGCTATTAATGGCATATTATTGAAAAGATCCATGTTAAAGAAATTGCTTTCATGGGTGATTATTGATTTGATGTAAATCATACTTGTTAATTATGGATAAAAATATCATGTTTTATTTCACATGTTGCTACTGTCATGGTTTACTTCATATGTTTTAGTATTATATTAGATCTGTTTTGTAACAACTTTAGACATGATTTAATTCATTTATGTTAGTATTACATTTGGTATATTTCATAACTAGTTAGGGCATGATCATTAACATAACCAATGCAAATCTTCATTTGATTTCCAAATACTACTCATACTGTTAGAGGTTTGTAGTGATGCTAAAAAAAAAAATTATGTCTGAAACTTTGCAACATTAAAGCCTTAATTTGTAAACCTATTTTTATTATTGCATTCACAATATTAAGAGTCATATATATGATCAATAGAGATAAAACTTGTAATACGTCTTTAAGAGAGAGTTTGTGTGACTGTCTAGTTAAGAGATTTGTAATTGTTGAGTTTGAAACAAAAAATCATGTTGAGTTTAAGCCTTGAAAAGACCTAAGTATAGGTTTGATATGAGTCTTGAAGAGATTCAAGTATCATAAGACTTAAGTCTTATAAAAACCCAAGTTTAGTAGTGAATGTGTGTTCATTAATAGGTGTTGAATCACTTCAAAAATTTATTGTATCATTTTATTACTTGTAGTTCCTCTTTTGTATTAATATTGTCATAATATGTCAAAATTAATTTGTTGTAATTTAAAACAAGTAATAATATTTTATCTAATGTGATTAAAAGATTATTTTTTGCATTGAAAATTGAGAATTCTAAAAAATTTGTCACACCCAATTTATCTCTCATCCCTTACCTTCTTGAGTGTGTTATGGACCAACAAATTAATGAAGTCATTTCGTTGAATATAAATTCTTAGAGGATTAAATTAAACAAAAAATCTAAAGATTTTCAAAATAATTTCGCAAAGTTCAATCATTCAAAATATATTCAAACTATAATTTAACAAATGTTAACTTTTTAATTCAAACTTCAAGAAAACAAGATTGATATTTAAGAAACAACTTGATTGAATCAATAGCATTAATAAAAGCACTTCATTAATTTTGGTTACCAAGAAGGAATTCAAGCCTATAAGTTCTATTTGTGTTTTAACTTAAGATTTTATAAAAACAAAATACAAGAAAAAAATTCAATTAAAATCTAAACACCTCTAAAACAAAAATGACATCTAGAATTCATACAATACATTAATAAATAACATATGGTACGTTAAGCTCAGAGTAAACAATATATTACTAATGAGTAACTAAATGAAAACATATTATTCATCTAAAAATAACCTATAGTCCTTTATGAATAGGATAATCCTTTATGTGGTTACAAAATTTTACATGTTATACATATGGAGTACCATATAGTACATTAACTAGTAGACATATGTTATACTTGCAAATAATTTATAAAGAAATAAAAAAAATAAAATGTACAATATTTTCAGTAAAATAATATATTATTTAAAAAGAATAAAAATGATTTTAAAGGATTCAATTCAATGATGCTAGAGAATGATATTTGGAAAAATGATAAGAAATATAGTATACCATTTTGGAGTGGGGCCTTGGTCCCAACACTACCATAGAGGCAGTGCAACCCCCTTAAACCCCCCATTATTTGCTAACTTGGCATGAAGAAAAACTCAATAATATTTGCAAATAAGGTTATGATTTGTTCAATATTCAAACTAATTGAATTTAAGTCATCACTACAAATGGAATATGTTACAAAACAATATAAAATAAAAAAGAAGAAAGCCGATAGCTTGAGAAGCTTTTGGTATAATTCAAATGTAATGTCAATAAAATTATTAAGAGAAAAAATTTATAAAAAGTAAATGGATTTGAAAAGTTAAAAATTCAAATGGATTGTTTAATGGCTTTGAAAACCACATGTTAAGAGAAAATAAAGAGGGTTAATTTTATGAACTAAAAGAATACTAAAATTTTAAGGATTACAATGTGTGTTTAGATGCTTAGGGCATTAAAAAAAGGTTATAAAGAGTGATTAATTTTTCTTCATGTATTTTAACATGTGTGATCTAAAATAAATAGCTTAAATATAATTTGGTTATATTACACATTAGAATTTAAAAATCTTGTCCTATGTGAAGTAGTAGATAGGTTTTTTATAAAACAAGAATGTAAGTACCTTCATATGGAATCAAGGATCAAGAAATACATATAATATCAATAGAAATATAAGGCCAAAGAAAATATACTCTCACAAGAATTGGTAGAAAAAAAATTATATTGTTGATCTCTTGGTGAAATAATTTCTCAAATTATATCCACTATATATTATTGACACCATTGAACTTTTCCAAGTGGAGGATAAAAATGCTTAGAAATAGTTTATCTTTCTTGTATTATAGAAGAATTTCTTTCATGATATTCACTTTGGATGACACTATTTGACATTGGTGGCAAGCACATAAAATGTTGTTTGGGGATTGGTCCAACTCCAAAATTTTGGAGGAATTTTCTCAACGTCTTTCTTAAATGCTATATTTTAGAGTCAGCAAAAGAGAAAATATGAGATGAAATCACAAGGCATATCAAAGAGGGATGCCCATATTACAATATGACTAGACTTTCTCAAGTCTTGTGAAAACACTTTGAAGAAGTTGGCTACTAAAAAACAAAAATGTTATATAGTTCAAAAGGGATACAAAAGTTCATTTACATTATCATGAATTCCATGCAATTCAACCCATATTGAGAATTGGTGGAAGCAGCAAAGCACATTGAATAAGATCAAAACACAATAGAACATAGGAAATTATCAAATAAAAAAAGGAGTCATTGTCACTACAAAATGAACATGAATTTAAGAAGACAAAATCTTTCTCTTAAATATTTACAAATATTCTCAATGATATTTTAAGGGATTTATAACATGATTAATAATAAAAAATGATATGTAGCAAATCTTAGAGTGACCTTAAAAATAATAAATAAATGAAAAACTATATAAATAATCTAACTCATTGGACATATATAATCAATGCAATATAATTAAACTAGAACATCCTCTTTCTATTACTATTTCACTTGCAAATCTTCATTTAATTTCCAAAATCTACTCATACTATTTGAGGCTTGGGGTGATACTAAAAAAGTAATTATGCACAAAAGTCTGCATCATTGGACCTTCAATCTATAAGCATATTTTTATTATTGCATTCACAACATCAAGAGTCATATATATGACCAATGTAGGTTAAATTTAATATTTCTTTAAGAGAAAGCTTTTAAGACATTTTTGTTTAAGAGATTTGTAAGGGTTGTTAAGGCAAAAAAAGCTTAGATTAGGTTTAAGTCTTAGAGAAGACCTAAGTATAGGTTTGGTTTGAGTCTTGAAAAGACTCCAGTGTCATAAGATTTAAATGTTATAAAAAACCAAGTTATGTTTGATCATTGTAAGAAAAATATTGTCTAATTAATTCTTATGAAACTAAAAGAGGCTAATTTTAAGCTCTATCAAAAAAACTCAAAAAGTTATCTCTAAGTCTCAAAAAGAAAAAGACATGTTGTAACAATTTCTCTACTAGCTACAACAAAAAGGTGCAAGGAATGAATAGACCCAAGTTTAATCCTATTAGAGATGGACTTGCATTCATTGGTAGGAATTTAGTCACTTAAAAAATTTCTTGTATCATTTCATTACTTGTAGTTCTCTTTTTGTATTATTATTATATTGCAATGTGTGAAAATTAATTTGTTACAATTTTAAACAAGTAACTAAGTTTTATCTAATGTGATTAAAAGATTTTCTTTGACATTAAAAATTGAGAATTTTAAAAAATAAATTTGTCACATCCAAGTTACCTCTCACCCCTTACCTTCTTGATTGTGCTATGGACCAACAAATTAACAAAGTCACTTTGTCGAATATAAATTCTTAGAGGATTAAATGAAACAAAAAATCTAAAGATTTTCAAATTAATTTTGCATGGTTTGGTCATTCAAAACATATGCAAATTGCAATTTAACAAATCTTAACTTTTGAATTCAAACTTCAGGCAATCAACAAGAAAACAAGATTGATATTTACGAAACAACTTGATTGAACTTTATTAGTGTTAATACAAAGCATTCCACCATTAATTTTGGTTAACAAGAAGGAATTCAAGCCTATATGCTCTCCTTGTGTTTTTAACTTAAGATTCCATTAAAACAAAAAGAAAGAAAGATAATTCAATTAAAATCTACACTCTAAGATAAGAATGGCATCAATAATTCATAAAATTAACAAATGATTTATCATAAATTTTTCATGAGGTTTTAAATACATAAGACTCAACAAAAAAAAAAAATAAAAAAAAAATTTACAACTATATGACCACTATCTCAATATAGTTGTTGGATCACCACAAATAATTTAAACTAACCACCATGAATTATCTAGCAATCACTTTGAAATTTTATAAGATTGCCAAAGTTGTCAACCAATCAAATAAGTTTGTTTTAATTGAATTGCCCATTGGCTTGGTCTACTTGTCATGAATAGCATTCAAATGACCCAACAAAAGCATGTGATCCTATCTAGACATTTCAAAGTTATCATGCATATGCAAAATGTACAATTGGCATATATATGATTCAATAAAAAGTGTAGAAAAAAAAAACGTAAATAACATGTGTTACACTGAGAAGATTGTATCTTAAGTGGATCGGGAGAAAACTTTTTTTCCAAGCTTGGAATGTTAAAAAATGGACAAAAGAGTCATGCCTTCATCAAGTTATTGCCAATTAAACGATCATGCCAAGTGTGTTAATGAGGATCAATAAAAAGACAAGAATGAAATTGTATTGAGACATTTGCAGTCTCCTTCCAAATAATGCAAGTAATATAAGAGAATAATTATTCTATATTATTTTAATTAACATGACTATTAAGAAGAATTATAATATTTGTCAATCATCTTTAAAGATAACTACAACTTCACATCTTATCTTGATAACATCGATCACATGAACACATGATTAGTTCAATGATAATGCCCTCTCTCAACTTTTTAATAAAAAAAAAGCAACAAGAAGACATGCCAATGGAGTGAACTAACCTTATGTTAATCAAACTTTACCTTTAAATTATACTTTAATGTTAACAAACCTCGAATCATGCATTCCTTTGCAATGATATGCGAAGGCATGAAACTCACCAATAAGAACTTGGGCATGCTCATGCATGACTTGACGAGGAGATTTGTGCGAAAGCTTGATTGGACTTCACGTCCCAACTTTAAGGTCATGCATGCATGCAGGGCTTGGGAAAGAAACTAATCGCAGAAAAAAGCTGATCTATCGTCTGCCGTTGCACCTTTCATGGTTCTACAAAAACTGTTATAAAAAAAAAATGTTCTAAAGAAAAAAAAATTGAAGAGATAATGTTTACTTCATTTGAATGCATGATTGGGTGGTAAAAAAAATACACAAAATACCATGGAATTTTTTTGTTGTGTTTGGACACTTCTTTGGATGAGAAAACTATGCTATGAAGTATAGTACTAAATCATATATTAAACAAATAAAATCTTTAAATCGTATTCTCTATTTATAATTATTAGTTACTCATTTTACTTATTCTTTAAAATATTGTCTTTCAATAATGATGTAATAAATGTTATATTCTTATCACAAATTCATGCTATTAGTTAGTATTCCAAATGATATAATTTTTTAATAAATTTTCATTTTCAATCCTATACATCATAAATCACATCTCATTTTTTATATTTTCTATATGACTATTACTCCAACTCATCACACCATATCATATTTATATGCATAATTTGATCTAATAAAAAAAATTTCAATAGGTCCATTTTCATCTTGTATCAACATATCTTATTATTATAATTTTAAAATAACACTAAAAAATCATAAAAACTCAAATATAAACTAGTAACAAATCTAGCGTGAGTCAAGTACCTACACTTAGTTACTTCAAAAGTCTAACGATAAGCCGATAATAAACCTATAAGAAGCTTTAGAACTATGAAGTTATTACTCATTATATGTAATTTTACATGATATCATGTCATAACATGATCCATGATCATATTTAGTTATCTTGCAAACTTGAAGGTATGCTAGCAAGAAATTAGCATGATAAAAAAAATACTGTACTCAAGTCATGGAATAATATTATTGGGAAACTCAAATCTTACTTGTTTAAATATTTCTTGTTCTTTATTTTTTTGTTGACACTATGTCCAATTATCAAAAGTTTATAATTTTATTTCAAGTAAATTTCAAAAATAATAAGTCATATAAATCTTAGATAAAACATAAAACAAAAAACCTTTTTAAACAAAATTTCATGTCAAATTATATTTCACCATTATGAATGATCATATTTTATCAACATAATATATTTAAGATCATAATATATTCAAAAAATAATATAATTAAGTATTTTATATAAAGAATAATATAATTAAATATTTTTATATCATAATTATTTTATTTATCTATTTGATTTATTTGATGATATTTTATTTTTTAAATACATTTTTGTTTCAAATCTATATATTATAAATCATACATCATAATTATCATATTCTTTATATTTTTTATATGATCATTATTTTTATATATTAAATATATTATATTTATATGTAGAAACTAAAACTATTAAAAGATATCTAATAGGAAAACCTTCGTTCATACACATATCTAAATCAGTCAATATCAACATATCTCATTAATATCATTCTTAAAATGACACTTAGCTTTTATGTGAGTGTGAATTTTAGTCGCAAAGGTTCTTAATCGTTGAACCATCGGGAATGTATTACTTCTCTATTTTTTTATTTTGAATTAATTGAAAATGTATTTTTTATGTTTTTTTTTTTTTTTTTATAAATTTTGTCTCCTAAGCGCAGTTCAACCGTAGGGATGTTCATGCAGCCTGTCCCCACTACTGGCGGCGTTGGAGGAGGTTATAGCTCTGATGATCTTCTCTTGGCCGAGAAGGCTCTAGCCCACCTGAATCATAATCTCCCCGTCAGCTTTCCGCTTACAGCCTCCGCCGCAACCCATGCCCTCCTTATTGCTTTCCCTTCTCGCCGCCTCATCTTGAGTCTCCTACCCCATCTGCACCGCCTCTCTTCCTCATCATCTTCCCTCCGTCCCCTATCCGTCGCCCTACACCTCCTACCCCGCCTTCGCCTCGTCTCCCCTGCTCTATCGCTCTCCCGCAGTATTATCTCCAATTTTCCACTTTCCTCAATCCTCCAAGCTCTCTCCTCCTGCATCTCCATTCTCCCGCCTTCCGGCTCCTTCCTTTCCTCCTCTGCCGCCTTTGACTTCATCATCAGATCCTACTCCGTCGCCTTAAAAATCACGGAAGCTCTTTCGGCTCTCTCCCTTGCCAAATCCTACGGCATTGCCCCATCTTTACTCTCCTACAATTTCCTCCTCGACGCCATGTTCCGCTCTAACAAGTCCACCGCGGCCACCATCAAAGAATTCTTGGTTCTGCTATCAAATTCCAGCCTTTCCCCCAATGTCTACACTTACAACATTCTCGTTCGTGGTTTCTGCTCAAAAGGTAACCTTGAAAGAGCCCTGGGGTTTTTTGACGAAATGAAACGTACAGGTTGTTCTCCAAATATCGTTACTTACAATACCCTCATTGATTGCTATTGCAAATCGGGGATGCTAAACAGGGCAATTGGATTGTTGAGTGAGGTATCGGAGCGCGGGTTGCGGCTGACGTTAGTTACTTACAATTCGATGATTAATGGGTATTGCAAGGAAAGGAGGATGGAGGATGCCCTTAAGGTGTTTGAGGAAATGGAAAGGGTGGGACTAGTGCCGGATGTGATTAGTTATAATGCGCTTATAAATGGGTATTGTAAGCAAGGGAATGTGCACCATGCTTTGATGTTGCTTGATGAGATGAGAAGGAAAGGACTGAAGGAGAATGTGGTGACTTACACCTCGCTGATCAGCTCGATGTGCAACAATGGAAATTTGAATAGTGCTTTTGAGCTTATTGGACGGATGCGTGAGAAGGGAATTCGGCTCAATGAGTTCACTTTCACCACATTGATTGATGGATTTGCCAAGAAAGGATTTCTGGATGACGCTGTTTTGGTTCTGAAGGAGATGAGAGAAAATGGCATAGAAGCATCTGCTATCAGTTACAATGCTTTGATTAATGGGTATTGCGTTCTCGGAAGAATGGACGAAGCCTTGCGAATTTTGAGGGAAATGAAGGAGAAAAGATTAATGCCTGACGTGATAACTTATAGTACAATATTGACTGGGTATTGTAGGGTTGGAGATGTGGAAGCTGCATTAAGGCTTTACAGGGACATGTATAATGACGGTGTCATGCCAGATACATTCACCTACTCTTCGCTTTTTAGCGGTCTATGCGAGGTAGGAAGGCTGGGCGAGGCTGTTGAGCTATTCAAACAAATGCTGAGCTTAGGGCTGAAGCCTGATGTGTTATCTTATACGACACTGATTGATGGACACTGCAAGAAAGGAGACTTGACCAGAGCTTTCCTTCTTCAAAATGAGATGTTGAAAGCAGGCATCCTGCCTGATGTAGTTACATACAGTGTGTTGATAAATGGGCTTAATAAGAGAGGCCGAACCAAGGAAGCAAGACGCCTGCTTCTCAGGTTGTACCACGAGGAACATATTGTGGATCGAGTCACATATGATGTACTGATGGACATCTGCTATGAAACAGATTTCAAAAGTGCAGTGGATCTATTAAAGAGCTTTTGCATGAAAGGATTGATGGATGAAGCTGTTAAAGTATTCGATTCAATGAGGAAGCTGAACCTGAAGCCGAGTGGAGCTGCGTATGATGCAATTATTCATGGGCATTGCAAATGTGGACATGTGAAGAGTGCGCTTGTTCTCTTTAAGCAAATGTTGCAGGACAATCACCCTCCAAGTGGGGCAAGCACCATATTTCTAATTAGACGGCTTTCAGAGGAGGGATTGAATGAAGAACTGAATCAAGTCATTGACCAATTGCTTAATAGTTCCTTATTAGCAGATGCTGAAACATTAAAGACTCTTGTTGAAACAAATCACAGAGATGGGAATATTGAGGCTGTGGTTGATGTTCTTACTAGGATGGAAAAAGATGGTCTATTTCCAAGAAGTGGGTAATTGAGTGTTAAATATAGAGATCGACAATTAACTAAACTTTTAAAGCCTTAAGTTTTCATGCGAGTTTAGGAACTATGAATTGGCGGTACTTGTCCAATGCTCATCTCAGGCATTGTTATGTTCAGGGACAATCTTTGAGCTGTGCACAAATTTGTATCAAATGATATGTTTCGTTTGCTCTATGAGGATGAATCAATGTATAGTGGCAAGCACACTCTCTTTAAGTTTATGAGCACTCTGAGTTCAAAAACTGACCGGTTGCATAGCCTTAATCCTGGATTTTCTGATGTCATGGTTTTCATCTGTCTAAGATGCTTGAGAACAGGTTTGAAGAGTTGCAAATCTATTTGTTTTTCACTGCCAATATGCCATGCCATACAGGTATAATACCTTGTATTTGTTCCATATTTGTGACGTTTAATATAAATAATTATGATGGAAGGAGTGGCCTTTAATATAGAATGTGGAATAATAGAATGAATCCATAAGAACTCTTTTAAATGTAGCTTGTTCTGAGGAGCTAGGAGTTCTCCCAACCAGAAATGCGCACATAAATAAGTGAATTGGAGAAAAAACTTATCCTAATGGATAAGTTCATAAACTTTTTTCAATTAGTAGAGATTTTCATAACATTTTGGTTGGCTAACTCTTTCAACGAAGTGATCAACTGATCTCCTTCAACCTCAGACCTTTTTGTCTTGGCTTTTTCTTCTATTGTAAGAATCTCATCACTAATTAGTAGAAACCTTGGTTAGTTGACCAAGTCAATTAAAGATAGTTTTCTCTTAAGAGTTCTTTTCCCCTATGGGATTTGATTCTTATCTAGGATCCTATAGCTTAATAATAATGATACACTGATAATGGTCTCTGCCTCACTCTTCTTATGCTTGATGCCTTGAACCTGAATTGAAAACAAATCCAAGTTAGCTTTTAGAATTTCCAGCCGAGTATTGGTCTGGACCATACACATTCTTTTAACAATTTCTTCTATTCTTTTAACAATTTCTTTCTTCACTTCAATTTCTTTTTGATTTTTCCCACAGTTTTGTCCTGTTTCTTTCAGTACGACATCATAAGAATCAATTTGGTGGGCTACATAATTTAAACCTTTAGTTTTATTGAAAGATTTTCTATACTTTTTCAATCTCTATGTCCCTACCTTTCAAGTCTTGATCTGTTCTATGTTTCTTATTTAGGAGGTGATGATTACTTAATACTAATTATAATATAATATTTTAAATTTTTAAATATTATTATAAAATTTATTTAATTTTATAACATATATTTAATATATTAAATAATATTATTATATTAATTTGATATTATAGATATAAGATATCTAATAAACAACAAATTAAAAGAGATCTTTGTAACAGATCTTGTAATATATGTTATGAAAAAGTATTTCAAAATTTTATAATTAAAATATTTTCGAATAAACTTTATCAAGATGAATTTAATATCATTTGTTTTACGTCAATTAAAATTTATTTGAATTCAATATAAAATTTTAAAATGATCATATAATTCGTTAAGCAATCATTAATTTCTTAAGAATTTTCATTTTTGTTTATTCTTTTTTCATTATCATTTAGTTCTCTAGTCGAATTATTCTTGCTATATATCTAAGATGATCCTCATGTGGATCATAAATTTCGAATATATTAATAGAAAAAAAAACTTGCAAACCCATATTCAATTTAAATCATAGATTTCTATTCAAAATACAAATTAAATAGTAGCCTAAAAACAAATATTACTGGCTTAAATGAACTCTTATATTCAATTGAGCTTGCAGTTTTGCATCCATAGGAGTATCAAATTTAAATGCTTAGAAAAAACTCAACCTTGCGTATTTAATATTTAAAAGGAATTTACTATTTATAAAATATAAGATTCACGGTTAATATTTATATGACGAATGATTTTATGTTTTATTAATCAAAATCAATTATGTAGTAAAACCCTACAACAAAATATTGATAATAATAAAGATGTACTGAATAAGAAATATTCAAATCATTAAAAAAACTAAAATAACAAAAAAACTTCTTCCTTCAGTATGCCCCCTCCGCCATTCCTCGTCCTCTTTATCGACGGGCATCCATAAATTTCGTTCTGCTGCCGACCTAAGCGATACTCCACGCCGCGTCTGCTACTTGCTGGTGCTGGAGGTCTCTTTTTGTGGAGGTCTATAGTAAAAAAAACTGACTTCGAAGTTTTCTAGAGTAAAAGGTTAAGTGCTGTTTCTTGAAGTTTTCTTCGGCATTAAATACATGATGATGAATCCGTTTCTATGATGGTGTGCTCTAACCAAACCTAATCAATTACAGAAACCATGAGCTTGGCACTCTTACAAAGCTACACCTCTGAGGAAGAAGGGCTAGAGGATAGATTCTCCTCTCTCTCCAGCAGCGAAGATGATGACGACGATATACCAGTCGCGTCTCCTTCCGCCTCAGATAGGGATTCGACTGCCAGAGAGAAGGACGCTCCTTTTGACTCTTCGAACGCCTTATCAAATTCCTCGCTTCCTTCTGCCTACGCAGCCTTCGCCGAGGTTCACCCTCGAAAAAATCCTGAAATTTCTTTAGTTCTCCGCTTCTCTGGCCCGATCCCTTGGCTCAATATTTCCTGATTGGGCCGTTGTTGCTCGTCCCTTTAAGGTTCTGGGTCCCCCGGAGTTTCTCAACAACAGTGTGTCCGAGGGAGACAGAAAGGAGGCTGAGAAGGACGGCGGCCGGAGTGGAAAGGGACGGACGAGGAGAGAGAAGAGGGATCTTCCACCTGGTAAGATTCTTTGTCGAACAATATATATTATTCCGTTTATTTTACCTCTTCCACTAATAAATGTCGCGGACATGGATAAATGTTGTGGTGTTAGTTATAGTGTAAAACATTCAAGGTTTATTTGCAACTTATCGTGTAACAAGTCCAGATGAAACTGTAGAATTCAAAGTTCCCATATGCTGATAGTTACTCAGCAGGTAGGAGGTGCTCATGCTACTCAAAAAATTGTGGATCATTTCGATAGTTAGCATGTATTTGTTGATTATATGATTTGTCTAAAAACATACTTAAGAGTTAGTTATCTGTTAGGTTGATTTTGAGAAAGGTGTGGGATTCTCATTCTTTCACCTTTTTTTCATTCTGTTCCATTTCATTTAATAGTATATTTTGTGTTGTAACTCTTTTGAGGTTTAATCCCTTTTCTTATTTCTCATTGCAACTGTTCAATCTATTTTCTTATTTTTCGTTGTATTAGTTTGTTAAGTGATATGCATCCCTCCTTAAAAGTAGATACACCATGATGGGGATGTTGAAGGAGTGGCCTTAAATACAAAATGTGGAATAATAAAATGAATCCACTTGTACTCTCATAAATGTAGCATGCTCTAAGAAGGTGAAAGTTCTCCCAACCAAAAATGTGCACATAAATAAGTGAATTGGAGAAAAGACTACTACTAATGGATAAGTTCACAATTTTTTTTAATTGGTAGAGATGTTTATAACATTTTAGTGGACTACCTCTTTCAATTAAGTGATCGACTGATCTCCTTTAACCCTAGATCAACTTTCTTGGCCCTCTCTCTTATTATAAGAATTTTGCTAACTAATAGAATTCCTGGTCAGTTAAAGATAGGTTTCTCTTAGAGTTCTCTTCCCCAATGGGATTTGATCCTTACTTTGCACCTTAAAGTTCATATTATAGCCAAAGGTCCTAGGTTTTCATTTCAAATAGTGACAACTCAGGTTTTAATTAGTGACCTATTTATAAGACGAAAGGAAGAGTAAATAAGCATCAATCCACATTCAATTTCTCTTAAATCTATCCCAAAATTCTTACAGATGGATTTGTAACAGTCTCAATGATCTGAATTTTTTTACATTCAAAATATTAAATTTGCTGCTGTCCTGCTACATATCACCTGATCGAAAACCGGTCTGGCTTACCCTTTGATGTCCACCATCTGACATGTAATTCACAATCTTTTTGCTGAAATTTTTTTATATTTGTTGACCCTGTTGTTCTAATCGACAAAGTGGAGGCTCAAAATGGTTGGGGTAATAATGTGATCTTTGCATAATTTAATTTCAAATTATCTCCAATCAGTTGGTGTTTTGATTGATAGTTTAATTATTATATGATCCTAAAAAAACTACCAGTACATTGGAATCAATTGTTGCTAGCCACTAGCTATCATGTCCTAGTTTCTATCATTCTTTTTTCTGCAGGTTGTGCCTCTAACATTTGGTGGTTTCTTCCACTGATCTCAATTTCTGCTCATTATACTCTTAGTATCAACACCTACTACTCTTGCACAATTATACTTACCATCTGTTCCAACTACCAATCAGGCACCTTTCAGAGCTGCTGATTTCCACTAACACTATATGTTGTAAGCCTACTTTTTTCAGCTTGAACAGCTACTTGTTGCCGCAGCTAATGGCCAACTTAATGTCCTTGTGGTAGCCTACTAGTGTGTGTACTTGCTGTTTGTCACTTGTATTTTAGCTTACCATTTGTTACTAATTATATTAAAGATGCTGTGTTTATGTCTTTTATATTATTATTTTACTTGTTGATCAACTGATTAAGAAAGCAGTTGATTCAAAGCTAGTATTATGGTTAACAACTATAGAATATAAGGGGCTTCATTTTAATAAATCTAAAATTTAATATATGTAATGCAAGTTTAATTAGGATAAGATTGTAGACGATATGAAGATTCCTACTAGTAATTATGATATTGAGGAGGCAAAAAAATGAAAAAGGGGCCACGATATGTACCACCTAGAACAAGACTTTGTTCACATCTCAGAACCTCAATCACATGAGAATAAAGGGAGGAAGAAAGCTTCTTTCTCACCTTAGAAAGCGAATCACATGGGAATAAAGCGTAAGAAAAGAGGAATATAGTTGGATTTGGCGACTTTAGTGGAACAACTATGAGTCCCCCCAAATTGATTGCTTGGCATTTAACTTACAACATGAAATAAAAGAAGCAATATGAAATAAAAGAACAAAGATGTGTGTGTATATGTGATGTATATACAACATGTTATTTATGTTTTTATATGTTGAGTATTTATGGTATGTTATGTGATATCATGTTATTATATTTTTTTTATCATACATTTGTTAGTTATTTATGTTAATTCATCTACTAGGCATTTTATGTTCGCCACTACTTACATTATAGGACACATCATAGATTTATATAGAGATGGTGCATAGAGTGGCATGTGAGGTGTGTGAATATTCTTATATATGTTGATTTTATCTGTTATCATATTATTGAGGATTTTAATAGAACAGAATAAGCATGTATGCATTTTATTTGCTGTGTCAAATCACTAGAATTGTTATTGAAGTAAAATTGTTGTATCATTATTTCATCACTCTCGTTCACAGTGGTTTATGTCCTCACAATTAGCTTCGTAAACTCTGATCTGTCGTCGGTTAGGCGGTAATAGTGGTGTTATGAGTGGTTGGGCATGATGGTTGTCTCTTTCTTCCTTGCAGAATATGCCCGAGAACCCTAGCCCCACCTTATCCCTATAGTCTTCATAGCTACTTGAGCCTAACTCACCCAAAGGCTTTCTTGCAGCTTGAAATCCTTTTTTCTCTATCTGAAAGCCACAAATCTCTTTTGTCTTTGCATAGGATCCTATTCTTCTGTTTGAGTCTTGCAAGAGAACCGCCCAAAGGCTCTTCTTTGCCCGAGGCACAATATCATTACTACGTGATGACTCTTCATTGCTCGGGCTTCAATATTTTTTATTTGCCAAAAGGTTCTTTGCTCGGGATTCAATGTTGTTGTTGCTTAGAAGCCTTTTACTATGCCTATGACTTCATAATAGGTTGTCTGAAATCTTTTTTTGTGTCCAAGCCTTACAATGAGATGCTTGAAATCTCTTTTATACTGCCCAAATATTCTATAAACTTTTTAAAAGCTTTTATAAACTTCACGTGTACATTGCAAGCTCCTCTAAAGATTTATAGCTACTTAATAGTCTTTTCTTCGCACAAACTTCTACAATAAGTTGCTTGAAAGCTTTTACAAGTTGTCAGAATGTGTCTCTTACAAGTTCAACTTTCTCACTTCGCATTCTAATCTCGTCGTTATAGATTTCCAATGAAAATAATATTTTTAAATCCTTTGAATCTATTTTCACATTAGCATTTTTTGCGTCATATGTGGGAGTAAACAAACAGTCTGAAATGGAGAATTCGTAGAGAACCACATTCATTCTTTAGGGAGAAGCACTTGATAGTTGCATTCAAAATATAGCAGTGGCCATTTGTTTTTAGCCTCAAATCTCACAAGCTTTAGAATCTTCTCTCTCTTCTACTAATAATCCTTTCTATTTATTTAGTAATAGATTGAGCACTTTACTGTTGAATCATTTGCTCTTGTGTAGTTAATTTGGTGATAATAAAATCATCTTATTTGTGATATAATATTTTTCCCTTAAGTTTTTATCATATCATGCCTTTTAAGCTTGCTTGATGTGCTCAGTGTTAGTAAGTTTGGAGATATCGTAATTGGCTTGGACATGAAAATTGAGTAATATTGACAAAGCAGTTGAGATGATGCAATAGTTATCTAAGTACATATTGTGGAGTCATTCTTGTTTGTACCATGTTGTGAATTTATGATAATAATCATAAGGTATTTGAAATTAAATGAGAGAGATCATGAGTGTGTGTTAAACTCATATTAAATTGTTTTAAGAAGTATTCTTAAAATATCAAAAAGATTTGCATCATCAAGCATACTTAAATCAAAAAGGGTTCAAAGGATGTTAAATAATTTTAGTGCATTACACTCTTAAGATTGTTTTGGAAATTAGTGGAATTGTATAACTGCATTCACCAGTATGTCTTTATCATAACTAGATTACGTTAGATTTTAAGAAGCATTTGAAATAATATAAATCATTAGAATGCATATCTTAAATCCCTAGAAATGAACTCAACATTATGTGTTCTACACATGTGCCGTGCTGCACATATTGTATGTCAATATTGACTTACAATACTTATAATACATAGAAAATGTAACGACTAATTTGAACAGAATTGAGAAATCTTTTTGTAGACATTAGAGAACTGTCAAAAGAGTTTTAAAGCTATTGTAGAGGATCAAAATGCTTATATAAAACCTCCAAAACACCATGAAATAGACAAATGAAGATTTAACAATTATTTGGAAGCATTTCACTTGGGGATCATTACCAAGATTGGGGATTTATTCAAATTGCTAGATTGAAAGTGGGAGCTATTCTTCACATCTCAACTGGCAATGTTATTCCATTTCACAAAGTTCTAATAACCTTCTTAAACATATACATATTGATTTAGGGTCTTTCGAATTATTTTTTTTGTTATTGGTTCGTATATTTTGAGCTTTATTTTTATTTTTGGTTTCTTAATGGACTATTTTTTTAGTTGTTGTGTTTTGATATTTTGGTTTGAATTACTTATACAACTACCCAGGATGGCTACCTATGATAAAAGTTCTTGATCTCGTCCCTTTTCCATTTGAGGGATCCATATGCTTCCATGTACTTGATACATCCTGAAGGTCATTGGCCTAATAATTCTAATGATAGATTAGATAATTTGGAGCAACCTTTATTATAACATAAATAATAGTATAAAGAGTTTTTTGGAGATCAAATGAAGAGAGAAAAATATGAAAGATGACTGTGATACTTACCAACATGCACAATGTTTCATTCACATCTTTGAACCTCGATCATGTGGGAATAAAGGGAAGAAAATTTTTTTTCTTGTACCTTAGAATCTTAATTATGTGGGAATAATGTGAAAGAAGAAATATCCTGTTGGATTTGGTGTCTTTAGATTAGAACAATTATAAGAAGCCCCTCTCCCCCGAGCTCATTTGCCAGACATTCGACATGTGGCGATGTAGACCCCTTCCTCAGGGAAGCCACTTGAGAATTTCACCTCTGCCATTTTGTTGCCTGCTCACAGTTCTTTTTCCCTTGAGCACCAAATCCCTTTTGTCATTGCTTGGAGTCTTGTCCTTCTGATCAAGTCTTGCAGGTGATTTGTTCGAAGGCTCTTCTCTACCTGGGGCACAATATCATGATAGCTTAAACTTAACACTTGAGCTTCAGTATTTTTGTTGTTTGAGGTTTCTTTGCTTGGGATTCAACATTGCTATTGCCCAAAAGCTCTTTTCTCTACTTGAGACTCCATAGTAGCTTCCCAAAGTCCTTTTTTGAGCCCAAGTGTCACAATGAGTTGCCTGAATACATTATAAGTTGCCCGAAAGTTATTCCAGAAAGTCCTTTTTTTTGTTCAAAATTCAACAATAGGTTGCCCAAACGCTTTTACTAGCAACCCAAAGATGCCCATTACTCACAAGATCAACCATTTTACTTCGCATTTCAACCCCATTTTTTCATCAATAGATATGATGAAAAATGATAAATATTATTATTTAGGATCTATATTACAAATAATGTAGAAATGAAAATGTTTTTGATAAGATCTAAACAAATTGGATGATATAGAGTATTTTTGTTATAGACTGTTATAAGATTTTCTTTAGGATTGTGCATAAATTGACCCACTATACTTAATAGCATAGGCTGCCTAGTTTAGTATTTTCCCTCAACAAGCTTTTGGTAGCAGCTTTTGTCCATGTAAACCTCTTTTGAGGCATCTCCAAACCAGTGGTTTGGTTCTATTTGTGTTGCTTCTCAACTTTCTAGTTCATGTACTTTTTCTGAGAGATTTTTTTCTTAGTTAAAATGGGCCATCTCAATGGTTATAAAGTATTTCAGTTTACTCAATTCTTTCAAATTCCTTAATCAAGCTTTCCTTGAAATTTTTTAATCCAATCATGATGATATTATTTATACATACCAATAATATTTGTGAACATGAACAGGTTATAAATAGAATGTAATTGCCTTGGCTCTGTTCATGTCTCAAATTTAGCATCAATTTGGTAAATCTTTCAAACCATGCTTATGAAGAATGATTTAAGCCATGCAAAGCCTTCATTAGTTTGCGGATGACGTTTTTACCCTTCGGTTTGAACTACTGGAAACCTCTGTAAATTTCCTGCAAAAGGTCACTATGCAAAAATGCATATCAAAATGTAGAAATATCAGCCAATGATAATAGAAATTTTGATATAGTTATTTTGCAGTTGGGCCAAATTTCTTCAAATCATTGGCTCCATTTGCTTAGATAAATCCTTTTCTAACTTTGCTTTATTTTTTTCCATTATTTTATCCTATTTGTATTTCACGATAAGCACCCATCTACATCAAATAGATTTATTCCTTTTTGAGGCTTCACAAATTCCTTGGTTTTATTTTGTTTAAGAGTTTTCTTTTTTACTTAAAAAAGCCTTCTTTCAATTCTTGTCATTTGACGCTTCAAATAAGATTTTGAGAAAAGCTTTGTATTTAAGGGTGAAGTTGTCATAAGAAATGAACACTTGTAGAGGATATTTATTACAAGTTCTTTTTTCCTTATTTATGGCAATCTGAGGACAAGTAATTATATTTTTTCTCTTAAAGCACATTTGAAGTGGATGGATATTTTTCAAGTTTAGGCTTTTTTCTAATAGTCTCAGAAGTTGTAATAGGAGTTGCATGAGGGCTGATTAAGTAGGAATAAGATCCAAAGTCTAAGCGAAAATGAACTCCTTGTTCGTTTCTTAGATTGGTTTCTCCCTTTGAAGATAAAGACAATGAGAGTATGAATATATATCAACAAAGGTAAAATTGGGGATGACTCAAAATGTTTTTATCAGCTGATGATAACATTCCTACCCCAATTGGGTAGGAGAGTAATCGACAAATATGAATTTATGAGAATGGGAGATCAAACTTTCCTCTATTTTGAGTATACATGTGGACAAAAGGTATACACTCAAAAACTTTATGAACAAAGACATTGGATGTGTAGATAATTGGAAAGTAATTTGAGAAGAGTTTGATAAGGCTTATAAGGCAAAGTGTTTTTGAGGTTCATTTGTGAAGTGAGTGATAGTCAATACAGACTTTCTTTAGTTTTGTTTTGGAGCATTATTTTGAAAGAAAAGAGCTTTGCTAATAGTTAGAAAGATGACCATTTTTTCTTTTAACAACTATGTTTTGGGGTATATGAATACAAGAGGGGACTCATAAATTACATAATTTTTTTCTATAAATGGATGGTAAGGATTGATTGATTTTTTGTGCAATGTTAAAGATTTTGATCAATTTGAACTTATTTTTCAAGCAATATGGTTTGGTAAGACTGGTATAGTCATCAATAAATGATGCAAGTCACTTTGATACGAAAATGTTTGAAGTATTTGAGGGTAATCGTATGTCATTATGAATAATAATAAAATGGAAAAAACATGTTTAATTGATGATTCAAAAGTATGCTTATGTTTTACACGTCTTTACACATCATAATGAAAATCTCCTATATCCAATCCTTTGATCAATAGAGGAAATCATTATTTTGAGAATACCAAATGAAGGATAAGCAAGAAAAAGATAATGAAATTATAATTTGGCTTTATTGGAGTTGCAGGCTTTAGTAATGGATGGAAAAAACAAGATATTTTCTTTTAACTTGGCCATTATGTTTCTTCTTGTAAAGAACATCTCTCACTTGAGCATGTTCAATCATGCTCTTAGTGCTTTGTTTTTAAGATTCATAAGAGGGGCAAAATATTACATTGCAATTGGAATCTTTGGTGAGTTTCTAGATTGACATCAAGTTGATGAATAGTTTATGTATATGTGGAATAGTTTTGAGAGTTAGGTGATGATTCATGAGAATGTTTTCTTTAACGATTGTTATTGGGTGATCGACAATCGGTGATTTTTCTATTGTTGGAACATGGATTGTATGAGAATCTATGAAGGAGTTTGTTATGTAGTTTGTAGCTCTCGAATCAACTATCTAAATATCTAAGAGATTTATAAATAAGATATTAAGAGCATAGAAAGAGTAAGATAAAACTATAAAAGCAAATGTGTATACTCTTGACCGTAATTTTTTCTCCAATTATTCCAATAAGATCCTTTGTCTTTTTATTTTCTTCTTGTTGAACTCAATTGGAACTTATTGTTCCTAGTATTCTTCAATAGTGGGCTGTTGGGCATTGACCATATTGGCCATTCATATCCTTTAGCTTGCTTAATTGTGGTGTTGACCATAAAGGCACCAACACTTTTCTTTGGTGTGTTAAGATTTCTTGTTATAGATTCACATAAAAAGTTTGGTAATTGTTTTCATCCAGTAAAAAACTCTTCTATCTTCTCCAATTGGCTCCTCTGATGTTGGGCTCTTGATTGTTGCTAGATCTAAGCTATTGAAGTGTTTTCAATCATTGTACATCTGTTACTTTTTTTAATGCATACAATGGATATTTCTCTTTTCAAGGAGTGTAAATCACCCCTTCCAAAGATGTGGATCTCCATTCTGTCAAAATTTGAATTTAATGTAATAAAAAAGTCATAATCCCCGCAATTTTAACAATTTTTTCTCAAAAAATCAATCGTTGTTGTATTTTATTAGGATACATTAGTAGTTATATATTTCATGCAATAATCGTTGTCAAAGATTTGCATATCTTGTGATTGATTGAGACCCTTATTTGGTATTTTTCACTTTCATCTGATCTTATAAATTTGGCCTATGTCATGGACTTTAGAGTATGTGATTTTGATTGCATCTTAAATTTTCTTGTAGATTTGGAGAACATCATAGTCTCATTTATGTCAACTAATATGGAATTTCATAATCATTGAATTGTCTTTGTCTCACATCGTATTCTTTGGATCCTCTTAGATCACTTCTAAGCATCTCAATTTTTCTTTTCCCTTCATGAAGTTGTGTGTTAACGAATACAATTTTAGATGGTTTCTCCTGTATAGTGTATAGCTTATAAGATACTTGGATGTTCTAAAGTTCTTCGATAAAAGTCTTTCCATAGATTCCCATAAAGGGCACCTCAAGTTTGTGGTTGGAGGAAAGTGAACAAGGATGATGATTGAGAGGAAATATCAAGAAGATTAATGGGAATGATAATCGCAAAGTGGAATTGATTAAAAGATTAGTAGAGAACCTAGTGTAAGGACTATACTTGTGGCTTTGAGATCATGTGGATGATAATAGAGAGGAAAAATGATCATATAATTTTTTTTTTAAATAATTTTAGAATATATGTGTATTTATACATGAAGCTAAGTATAAAAAATTCGGAAGCTATGCAAAAGAGAATCAATTAATTAGTTATGTTCCTAAAAGATCTCATTGAAAAATTGAGAACAATCAACTATTAATCTTGAGAAATAAATTCTATTGATTGCCTAGCAATCATAACTTGCTAAATAGGAGAAAGATAATGTTTTTTGATTGATAGCGGCAAATTTCAGTAGTCATGCAGGAATTCTCATGCATATTTGTTAGATTTTTTCAACAGGATATAATGAGATCAATTCTATTATACGGTACTGAATGTTGGCATGTGAAGTCCACATTTACAAATAGAGTGATTGTTGTATGGATGATAAGTCTAAGATAATGAGTTTTTATTGCTTTAACCTAGTGCAGCTGCTTGCCAAAGCTGATTCAGTCATTGTCAAGTTATAATGCTTTCCCTGAAATGCATTTGCCTTTTCCTTTCCGGTATTGTGCCATGCTGGTTTTCACCGAACAGTTTAATGATATCAGAACAATACTAAATCGGTTTCTTACTTGTTTTTCCTAATGATCTTAAGCTTTTATATTATTTTAAAAATTTAGTTTTAACCTAGCGTCAACTACGGCCAGATTTATGGTCAAGTCTAAACCTTTTGCCTGATAAAGCTGAGTGGAACTTCAGCATTAATGGAAGTTGGAGCTGTGAGTTGTAGCATTCTATCAAAACAATAGGCTCCAAGTAGTGAGGAACTTCAAGAACATATTTTTGTGTGAAATATGAATCCTCTATTTTTTTAGTGCTTTTGCAAATTGAACAAGTTATGTTTCCAATGCACAAAATGTAGAATGAAAATTCTAGATTTTTTTCTACAGTATTTACTGATATTATTTTCAATATCTTGGTACATGGCCATTGTCAAGAGTAAAAGTTTGTGACCATGGCAAGCATGACCATAACCTTTGAAAAATGACTAATTAAGGGAAAGATTAGCTTATACTAAACACCAGTTGCACTACCATCTATTATGTGCAAAGTTTCAATATTTCTCTCTGACCATGCTAAAGCATATGCGACTGTCTTCCATGAGTTAAGTCCTATTTGATTAAAAATAAAAAAATATATTTTTCTCAATATCTATCTCTTTTACATTATCTTCCTTTTCTTTCTTCATCATTTCCTCACTAATTCTCATTCTTGTTTTTCATTTCTACATCTCTCTTTTTCTCCCACTCATTCCTTTCTTGCTCACCCTCTCTTGGCTTGTCCATCCAACCCCAATTGCCTTCTCCTTGCTATATTCTCATCTTTACCTAAGGCTGCCTTGTTCACTACAACCATTTGTGCGGCATTATCTCCTTCACTAAACTAAACTCTTTCCTTATCTTGCCCTTCTTGTTGGCCTCTCTAGTCATTGGCTACAATAGTTGCCCTTGATTGCTGCCTCACCAATATGAATTTCTTTCCTCATGTGTTGTCACCATCATACTAATGAGAACAGAAAACCCTTGGTGGAGTGTAGATTAAAGGAAAAAAAAAAGTAAAGTTAGGGTTTGCCAAGCTATCAATTTTGAAATTGACTTATTGGTTGGCAATTCAATCAAATGAGCTTAAAATCTAACTCAAAATTCACTCGGCTTGGCCCAAATTTAAATTTGTATCATATGTATATATTATATTTATGTGTATGTAGACATATATGCCAATTTGTGCATAAAGATATGCCCATTTAGGTGTATAAGTGAATGATTTTATGAAAACATAGTAATATATTTAATATGAATGAATACATAAACTTAATTATGACCAAAACTTAACAGAAGAATGAAAGATTAATTGAAGGTAGTATTGTTTTTGGCTCAAATCAAGCTTGAAACAATAGCTAACGAGCCAAGTCTAACTTGAATTGAGTTCATTTTAAATTTTTTGGTTTAAAACCTGGATCGAATTCATATTGAATTTAATATCTGTGATTCAATCTTGAATTAGAGTTTGTTTGGCTCAATATTGAAATTTAATGGTCTTACTATACTTCATTATCACCTTGAATGGCTCACGTGCAACACCAAGTGATTTGGCAATAGTAGTTCGAGATTATATTCTAATTTCTTAGAACTTGTATCATTCCGTTTTTGTTTTATCGGTTTAAAGTTAAAGCATATTTTATTTAGCTTGTTCAAGCTCAATGGTGTTGCATTATGAAATGTGAGTATGAGCGTGTCTCCCAGAACTATTGATGTTGGCAGATAAAAGCTTGTTATGTTCTTTTATTTGTTTGGTATTGATGGTAGAAGATCAAAGGCTACCATTAAAAGAAGAAATGATGCTTAGGTTAAGCGACAGTTTGACATCTTAAACAAAGTTTGCTTTCCCTTCTTCAACGGATGGCATTTTATTGACTTAACATTGTGGTAAATCATTCAGTCTTGCTTTGTTTCTCCAGGTGCAGTAATGGAATCAAAACCTCAGCTGGTTGGGATTCGTGATCGAGTTAGAAGCGACATGGAAGCAATCTCCACAGCTGTAGCAGAAGGCAAGAGGATGATATCTGCTTCGAACCCCAATCCAAAGGATGCTGCAGATCTTCTCAGGTTATTGTTGTTACTTAATGATTTTTGTTGTGGTCTTTGATTACATAATGAACATTGCATGATTATTTCTCTTGCATTGATCAGAATGTGCTTGCAATGTGGTGTACCAAAAACATATTCACATAGCAGAGGTGTGGTGTGTCCTGTTTGTGGGGATCGCCCTCCGCCTGACCCATCGAAAGAAACGGAGAAGAAGAAGGGCTCAATTATCAAAGAGAAAGAGAAGAGCAAAAGGATGAAAGGGCAATCAAGTCATGCCACTTGGAAGAGTGAGACGGAGATGCAGCTGAGGCAGCAATATGATTAGTTCTTTAAGTGTTCTTGTTCTACTGCTGAAGTCTGAGAAGAGTACATTCTACATAATATATTAAAACATCTTTTTGCAATTCTTTTTTTTTTGTTTTTTTATAAAGATTGAGTTTGAAAATGAACAAACTATTATAATCATCTACAAGTAGATGTATATTATGTGAGATGTATCAGTGAATTATTTTTTGTGAATTCTATATTTTAAAAGTATCCTAAACAATTTTAAGAATTTTTTAAATATGTGATATATGTTGTTTCTTTACACTCACGTCATAGAATTTATTCTTATCAAACTTAGTATTGTGTTTAGATTTAAAAGTTATGGCATTCAATTGATTTACATAAGTGTTATTAGCATCTACAAAAGTATTATTCTAAATATCTTATCAAACAATATATTTGATGGTGTATTCTAAAATGAAGAGTGCATATAAAATATAAAATGTACTTGATGTTGTGAATTATAGAAAACTTTTTTAAATGCAATTATTTATAAATAATTTTTTTAAGCTAGCAGCTGTTATTATAATTTTTTTTAAAAATGAAAATATTTTTATTATGTTTTCAAGTAGTTGTTTAAAAGCATACTAAATTGGGAATTTTAGTCAGTTTTGATTTTTATGAAATAACTTATTATTTTTAATGCCTACCATGTTAGGAATCGAAATTACAATAAGTGCATTAATTAGAAATTTATGAATATGAATTATTAGGTAAAATTTTAATATATGTTTGAATTTTTTTATATTTAAAGATATAATAATTCCTAACCTCTATTTGGTGACAAATTTAAAGCCGTTAGTTTGCAAGTGTCAGGATATTGTCCTGTGTTACTATTTTATTCTCATCAAATAAATATATATCTGTTCCGTATTGAATAAATACTGATTTTTCTCTTGCTCTTGTTTTAAAATTAAATCCCGTGCAATGCAGTCGTCCTTCAACCCCATTTTTTAATCATTATTTTAAAAATCAATAAAAAAATTTTAAAAAATCTATTTTCTGTTATTAGAAAGTAATCACGCCCTCCTAAAAGCGTGCTCTTTTAGTGGCTAGAAAAACTTTTTTGAATTTATTAAGCAATAATATCTCATTCTTAACGGGTCCATCGAAATCCGATAAGGAAATTAAAAAAAATAATGCTATGAGAATGAAGAACATGTATGTCGTCCCTCCTCTTTTGAAATAATGGCGTCCAAGGACACGTGAGGAGGGCCGGAAGCTAGCTGAAGCTTGTCGACATGTTGGCTTTTCTTTCAGTATCGAACAAGGAGCACTTTTGCTGCTTCTTTGGACGTCCAATTCCCCGATAGCCGAGGATACAAGTCTTTCTGCTTCTCGCATCTGCTCTCTTTGTGCAGGTTAGTTTTAAGGGATCGTCTCCAGCAATATACCATCCACATTGCTGAATGCTTTTTTTTTTTTTTCAATGAAATTGGTAGTTACGTCTGGATTTTCTTCTTCAATGGTATATTTATAATTTCGGTTAGGGTTTGTTTTCTCGTGTATATTTGATATCCGTGATTGGGAAAAGATGGGCTTTTCCTTCGAATTGCTTCCTTTTTAGAAGATCCACTTTTGTGGAGTGGCTGCTCATCTTAGTGCATGAAATTGGTAGTATGTCGCTGTTCTGGCGGAGATCTGATAGATACTGTTTTTTTTTTTACGTGGAATCACTGTTTCTGGAAGAGGAATTTCTAAGTCACGTGTTGCTTTAGATCTTGTGTAAGTAATATCGCGATTGAAAAAAAAATATCATTGGATGGGAGCTCACTGCTTTCGCAGTGTCGCAGGATCCTTCCTCTCTGTGCTCTCCTCATTGCTCCACCGGGCTCTTCCACCTTCGCCTCCACGAAATACCGACGCCAAGGATGCCACCGTGAAATACCGCCCAGGGATGCTACGGAGAGCCTTCGACGCAGCTGTCTTTTTCTTTCTTCTTCCCCGACGGCTCTGCGGTTGCTGGTATCTTAGATAACCGCCAATTCTAGCAACGTTGCTGCACCATCCTCTTCTATGACAAGGTCTGCCGAATTGTAGCCAACTCTAGTTGTCCATGATTCTTCTTCCTCGAAAGCTATTCCTCCCACTCTCGCTCTTCCATTTCCTCCTTTTTTGTCGTGAGATGCAGTCTATCCTTCCATGTCACTATGTTTTATTTGCAAAGCAATTTAATTAAATTATTGCTCCTATGCTTGGACATATGACTTCGGCTTAATAAAGAGGAAGTTTTGTTTTCTATTGACTTCTGTTCAAAGCTTAGATAAATCAGGACAATAGTTCTAGAATGTTTAAGTAACCTGATTTGAGGCATTTATCTCAAGAATATTGACATATGTTTGGTTATAGTTTCTCTAATTACTCGCCCTAATTTTATTTTCTATGTAAATTCTGTTAACATTTTTTTTTTTTGGTTTGGAACTAATTTTAGTGGATATCAGAGGGGTTCTGTTCTACTCTGCACACTTGAGATCACCTATAGTCAAGGGTAAGCAAGATATCTAACTATTTTCGACATTGAAGATTTAACAAATTTGAAAATATTCAGCCCATTTGATGTAGCAAAGGGAAACAATATTGGAAATTATTATTTTTTGTTCTTTTCAACAACTTATCTAAGGTAATTGGATCTTTTATACAGCATGGATGGGATTTCCAGTCCTGTCGTACCCTGAAGGTTGCCCAAGTAGTACTTTAATTGAGAATTGCATGCTGCAGTGTTGGGCTTAGGTTGAGCATGTATTGGGGTTGGGCCCATCAAGAAAGGTTCAAGCCAGCATAGGCCCAACCCATGCCAACCCCAATCTGTCCATTGATCAAATCTACTTCACTTCACCAATACTCTTGGAAGTAATTTAGGTATTCCTTTGTCCTCTATCCTGAATGATTACAACAAGAAGCAAACTTCTTAAATAATTTTTCAAAACTTACCAAGAATTTCTCTGCAGTCTCCCAATAGATTAGTTGTAAAAGTATTTGTTCTTGATCACCCAGGAGTAGCTTGGGAGAAAGATATGACTATTAGGTTTATGCCACTCAATAAATAGCCACAAAGTTATATCCCCCAACCTTAGACCTTGAGTTCATGTGAGTTGTCTAACACCCAAAAGACTTTATGTTTTAGGAATATTGGGTGTCGACTTCTCAATAAAAGAGCTTAGTAAATTGTCATGGACCTTAAAACCTTTAAGATTTTTCCTCAAAAGATCTTCTGAAATTATTCCTGTTGGAAACTATAAATTTCTTAAGCCCTTTGCAAGCCATCAACAAGGCTTCTGAAGATGTAATATTTATTGCATATGAAAGTGTTTAAAGTGTTGCAGCAAGAAAAGTTATAAGAAGAATATTTTCATTAAACAACTCAAAGTTCTTATTAAATCAGGTTCTCAAAGTCATCTTAAATCTCTAGAAAGGTCTCATCTTCTTTTAGATTCTCATTCTTTAAACTAGAGGACTAAGGATACAAACATGTAAAAGCTATTGCATATGAGATTGTTTAATCAACATTTTGCTAGAAAAGGAATAACCAAAATATTTTTATTGGACAAATAATGAAAATTTTTTATTATAGATTTATATCAAGTTGTTTAATTGACATTTTGATAGTTTTTCAGATTTGGTCCCACTATATCGAGGTATTATCCTCTTTTGTCGTTCCACATCGATAAAAACAAATTGACTTCAAAAAATATCTTGATATCTTAAGACTAATGTCTCACGTATAAACTTGAGAATCATTGTCTCCATACCCATTAAGATATTATTTGTCCCTATAACCCTCCAATCAGGGGCCTTGCACGAGATGCTCGAGACCACTTCTTCTAAGACAAATATCTCTAAGCCTACTTCCTTTCCCTCCTTGATCCCAAGCATTATAGATTGACTAGTTTATACTTGATTCATTCTTGAACCTTATCAGATTTTAGGAGTTACTGCTATGATATTAAGTTTGTCAGGTCCACCATGTTGAAGTATTGTCTCCATTAGTCATCATGTACCAACCAATATATGTTTGTTCTCAAAGATGTCTCGACATTCTAAGATGTCTCATAATATAAACCCATAATCATATTTAATCCTATACCTGCTTCACTTAGGAGCCTATCAGGAGGCATCTTCTTGGTCAAACATCTTGAGGATAGACTCCTCTCCTTCATCCTAGGCATTATAGTGGTTATTAACTTTGCATGAATGTTTTTTCTTTCATAAAAGACATTCAAACTATGCATAACTTTGAACCTTTTCATAGTCCTCCCTTTCCTTAGATGTTTCAAACATCGTAATATTTTATAATGGACAAGGTAAAGGATTGGTGCTACACTTTGATTCCTTTAGAACACTCTTACGTCTTTAGACGACTCATTAGCTTCATTAACTTCAATAATCTAGTAGAGAAGTTGAGAGTGATGCTTCTTAGCTACAAGTCCAATATTGATATCACTATTGATTGACTGTTGGTGGCCTTCGGCAATATCTTCTTCTTCTATAGTCCAAGTGTCCTCAGTAACTTGCATTTTAATCATAACATCATCCTTTATTGACTTCAACTTGTCAACTTCAATTGTGAAAATCTTATGTATCATGGAAAGTGAATTAGACTCTATTCGAGGAGAATTTAGCTTATCGCATTGGAGCAATAATAGAGCTTATGAGGTTTTGAGTTTGCACTCCAACTTGCCTCATGTCACTTGTAAGTGATGATGTTGGAGTGATAACAAAGTTTACTAGCCTTTGGGAGTTACTCTTCTCAAACTCTTATTGTCATAAATTGTAAAATTGCTTGCTTCCTACTGTTAATTAAAAGTGGGAAAAGTTATGCCTTTCCTTGATGAATTGTATTGGTGTTGAGAATTATGGGTTGATGAATTGGTTAGTTCAAATTTGTTCACCAAGAAAAAAAAAACTAGGAATCAATTTTATAATATTTATATTGAAGTTGTTGTTCCTTTTTCCTAGCTTAGCATGCATCATATGGAATCTTGTCTTGGTATTATGTCTCATCAACTTGGGAAGGTTTGGACATTCATATCATATTGTCTTCAATTGATCTCATAGCATCTTAAAGGTTTTTGGGTTGAATCTCCAAATTAATTCTATTTAACTCTTGATGTCTTTAAGTGGATTATGCTAAATTGATGTACTAGGAGAGTGGGTCATTTACCATATTCCTCAGCAATCTTCTTTCCATGGTTGAACTGTTTTGCTTGAGGTTCTTTTTTATGGATGCTATTTGCATATTCCTCCATCCAACAACATCTAGATTATACTCTAGATTGAACTTAAGAGAGTTTGTAGCATGTTATATTTTTTTAGACATTACAATTAGGTGCTCTTGTTTAATTTGGCTTATTTTCGCGATCTTGAGTGTGTTGTTTTCTTGTTGCTTGAACTATGGGTAATCATCAATAGAAAGTATTTTTTTTTTCAGTCGTAATTAGAAGATTTAAAAGATATCTTTCTTGGCCTTCTCTTTAAAGCATGATACTTGCTTAATCCATATTATCATTAATTTGAAGTACAAACTTAAACAAGTTAAATTAAGGCCATTATCATTCTTGTTCTTCAGACATTTTATCGAAGGTGAAGTTCATAATATTTTACCTTGACAACATTCTTGTCAAATGCAATTGCTTTATGGAGAGACTTGGCCATATGAGGCAAGTTCTTGAAATCTTTAGTTAACATTAATTGAATTTGAACTCAAAGAACCGCGAATTTGCTAAGAAGATCCTTGTATATTTGGGGTTTAAGGTTGGCAACAGTTGCAAATTGACAAAGTGATGGTAAAGGCTGTGGTTGATGCAATAATTGGTGTGGTTGAATTGAGACAAAAAAATAGATAAAAAATAATAAATCTTTGAGAAAAATAGTAAGAAAGGGAAAGAAAAAGTATTATTTTTTCCTTTCCAACTAAACTAATATACTACTAAAAGAATCCCTTAGGTAGAGAGAGAATTAGAGAAGAAGAAATAAATCTTAATTAAATCACAAATAATCTACAAAAAAAAAAAAATGAGAGAAGACACAGACAAAAATGAATTGATTGGAATCAAAGAGTCAATACACGAGAGAGATGAATTATATTGAAATTCTAATTGGATCTCTCATCATGATTGTTGTAGACCTACTTTTATAGTTGATGAGTTTGATTGTTGGAGAGTTGATGATGCTAGTCGCCATGCTAAATGATACTTGATAAGTTATGATTGTTGGAAGTGGTCTCTATACTCTAGATAAGGTGAAAGGCAATTATAACAAACTAATGTGATAGCTATGGTCAAGTAGTTATCGAGGATTCTCTTAATTGAGGATGCAAGGTAGTCTCAATCCAACTCATTGACATGAATAGTTGACGAGTCAAATCCCTCAATAGAGAATGTCCATTAAAATGTCTTGAGACATGGACATTGGTCCTGAGTCTATCTAGCAAGCGCTTAACACCAACATTATAGCTTTTCATGCCCTGAGACAAGTTTAACAATCTACAGTTAGGATGACCATGTAAACTTTTGCACTAGCAATAGAGCCAAAATAATTAAGCTTAAAGAGAATTACCAGGAAAGATTAAGAAGGAGAGCATGTGTATTGCTCCTTTCCAATTAATGCAATAGATTACTGAATGAATTATTTAGATAGGAAGGCATCAGAGAAAAATGGAGAGCTAAATCTAGCTGGAGGTCAGCAAAATGCATGAATCTAGATTTGACTATATAGATAGCATAAAAAAATGAAAGAAATTCATTGTGAAGAAATGAATCGACCAAAAACAAAGAGTTGGAACATGATTGATCTAATTGAAATCGAAATTGCCTTGCATGATTATTGTGGACCCTCCTTTTATAGATGATGTGGTTGATTAGAGAAGAGTTGACATTGGCATCTATACAATCTACTTTTTTGAAATGGCCACAACCTATATTGTTACTAACTCAATGTTGTTTATACAAGCATCATCCTCAAAGATGATGGTTGATTCCATAGGAAGGGGCATATCTCGAACTCATGTACAATCACATCTAGTAGAAGATCTTGCAACCCAATTGGTTGTTTTGTTCCCCTCTCTTGGCACATATGTGACTATTTAATCTTGGAGGTGATGGGTAGCAGCGAAGGAAGGTAGGAAACTTTGTCCATGATCATCACCAATGAAGTAGTCATTGATGGTTTGGATGGTGGAGAAAGAGTCACTTTCAAACATTAGGAAAGTAGGGTAAGAGAGAAATAACAAATGGAGGTAGCCTCACGAAGTGTATGCTCCTTTCTCACAAAGGAGCAGCTAATGTGGACTCCTAGCTTGTCGCGATGATGAGGGTTCTGTTATAGTCTTAGTTGATGATTCCGATGCTAGTAAACCACATGGGTTGGCAATGCTATTGTAGTTTTCCTTGATTCAGTGAGGATTGAAGGGCCAAAAGTTTTTAGAGGTCCTATTGATGATCAATGCTACACAACAGTTAGTGAACCATAACCTTTAAAAGAGTTAAGGTATTGTGGTTAGGTGGCATGCACCATGTAGCTATATTTTTGTCGCAAGTGATAGAGGGTAGTGGCCAAGAGAATGGAATCAACATCACTGTACTCTTGTAAGACTTGTTGTTTCAAACAATACAAGAGTTGTTAGATTAACTTGATGGGAGGCCAACGGGACCAATTAACAAACAAAAGGCCAAAGAGCTCATTTGGCCTAGGCATGGTCGATAGATTTGACAGAGCTCCAAACCCAAGGATAGGCTATGGACTGGGTGATACCGCATGCCTTTAGCAAAGACAAAGTCAAAAGAGCCCCAAGGAGGAGACGTTAGAGGAACATCTAAATCCATGGCATATCACAGATCCACCAAGCTAGGCACCCAATGCATCTAGAGGCCAGAGCTTGACATAGTAAAAGATGGAGTTATGGGAGAGCTTAGAATACTTCTAAACAAGCTGATTGCACATGCTATGGTGGGTAAGTTTCAACTCCATGATGCAACTTTCCAAGACCTCGCCAAAAGGTAAATAAAGCACATCCCAATTCCAATCATAGAAAGCCATGAGCCTTGTACTCGAGCTAAGGAACATGTTGATAAAAATTGTTCACATGAAGAGAGAAGACAACTCAATCCAATTATCCTCTAAGGTGAAGTAACCCACCAGGTCATCCACAAGCCATTCTATCTAGTTAAGAACAATGTCATTGATAGAAAGTATAAGCTTCCACATAGTAGAATCCCTCTCTGAAAATGGAATGTGGGAGAGCCCCCATTATATTTACCCATAAGGCTCATCACCAATGAGGTCTCACCTACAAGGAATTGCCTAGCATGCTAAGCCATAAGAACTTGTTGTCACTCCTTCAGACAATGAATACCCAACCCTTCATCATGCTTGGTCTAGTAATAAATTCTCAAGAGACATGGTGCATAGTTGAGTGAGAAGCACCCCACTCCAAATAAATGATTTGATCAACCACTCAATGTTGGATAACACCTTAATAGGAATAAGGGATTGAGACATGCAAAACATCGGAATGGAGGCAAGACCTTAGTTAGCCAGCCCACTTTGCTTGTTAAAGATAGAGACCATGCACCCCAATCCAGGATCCTATTAGAAATTGATTGTACCAAATGGTTAAAATCTTTAAAAAGTGAGGTGGCTTGTGCTGGTTGGGATGCCTAAATATTTACCAAATTTGTCTTGCCACATTTTCAATTTCCTTGTTATCATCTTCTATAGGTGCATAAGCATACCAATATTGAAAAATATCAAAGTCTTCTGAAAGTTTACTAATTGACCAATTGTAAAGGCATTGGTGTCCAAAATAAAGAGAATCCTAAAGACTATCAAAGTTGTTGGCTTATAAAGGAGGACATTGTCTACAAAGAGGTGTGTGACCAAAGGGGTTGAGGGACAAGCCTAAATACCCAACTGACTCCCTTGGTAGATATGTTATTGAATATGTAAGGACAAGGACTCCAAGTATTGGGTGAAAAGGGACGAGAATAGGGATATCCTTGCCTATTCATAGCAAAACTCCAAGGCATTGCACGTCGTTAAATAGGACAATGTATCTGGGACGAGTATTCGAGAAAATTATCAAAATGAATTTAGACTTAAATTTGGTTAAATTTAATTTTTAAAATTTGTCTATTATTTTAATAAAAACGTGAAGTAAGAAAAATGTTATATTTTCATCTCGTATCAAACTTATCTTACAAAAATCCATCATTAAGTTTTTTGTGCAAAAGAGTAATGTAAGTTAGGAAAAACTATAACGAAGTTGGCTTTGATATCAAAGTGGTAGTGGATGAATTTGGCTTAGATGCCAAACTATTGGAACATAGGTAATGAAGAGAAGGTTCATATGGAAAGAAAAAGAAAAAGAAAAAGAATAGTGAGAAAAGTAAAAAGTTTGTCTCATTTTAGAGATTGAAGAGATAGAGGAAAGCAAATAGGTATTTTGTTGGGATTTGAAGAGCTAAGAAACATATATGCCATCAATTAAAAACTTATTTCAAATTATTAATTTTATTCCTCATAACAATTCTTATTTATACAAAAAAGATAACGATATTTAAATTAAAAAATTAGCAACTTCATATTGATCATAACATGCTAATCTTAAAATTCAAACCAAATAAATAAATAAATAAGATAAATTTAGAGTTAAATTTAAATAAAAATTGAAATAAAAAATTATCCAAATTAATTTAAATTTTAATATGAAAATTAAATTATATATTTATTAATTATGTTTATAAAAAATTAAATAAAAAAAATGATATTTTCATCTTGTATCATTATATAATTGTTTCTTTAGGAACTAGACAGCATACACACAAACACATCATATAATGTGAGTAAGCAACCATTTGTTGAAATTTAATTTTTTTATTCAATAGAATAGGAGCACGTGTAAAACGTTAGCCGATATATTTTCCAAACCACTATAATTTTTTTTAACTATTATATACAATTGTAACAGTAGTACAAGAGGAATGCTAACTTATGTATCACAGCTAACCTACATTCATGATAGTCCTGGGCATTGGGTTGGCTGATTTTGATCATGTTAGATTGTGTTTTGGTTAAGCCAATCTACTAGTTGGGCTTAAGTATGGCTCTTACTAAGCCAACACATGAAACAAGCAGGATTGGGGGCCTAAAAGCATGAATAAATCATGGCAAGAAAAATGTAAGGTAAAAGACTAATCAATATAAAAAAATAATTAATTAAAATATGAAATGATATTTTTTCTTACTGCTAAGTGAAAATACTATTTTAGGTAAAAAATTCTTCATAACCAAGTATCCATTTTTTAACAAAATAATATTTTGCTAAATGTTGATCTTTTGTAAATTTTTTTGCTCTCCATGGGGATACTGAATTTAGACCTTCTACATGAAAGGATATAGAAGAGAAAGGCTGCCTTCCCCTTGGATGTTTTGAGACAAGAACTTGTTAAAAGTGGCTGTCCTTCAGTGCAAAAGATAACTTGATTGTTTCTTCTGTTGCATTTCATAGTACTTGCTTTTAGATCAAGCTTGCGATGGTTTTTTTCCAAAATAATTGGAAAATTGGGGATTTAACAACTTTTCAAGTCAAACCTGAGCCTGAACAAAATCTTAGATCCCGTTTCTGACCCGATTCATTGTCGAGCTTGAGCATTTCATCCATAAGTTTTCTCAAACGTGGTTCTATCCATCCACAACATATACTGTTATAATCTCAGTCAGCTGAGGGATAGGAAATATAGCAGAATGTTTACTCGTCATGAGGGCAATTACTAGAGAAGGAAGCGAAGATAGTGTGAGCATAAGAAAGCAAAGTGAAAGCCTGTTTTCTTTGAACTACAAGATATCCTAGTGGGTTGCGGAGTCTAAGATCATGAGCTCTACATGGAAAGAATTTGAAATGAAGATGGTTTTAATCTTCGTCCAAATTTCTTCTCAGCATATCATGAACAGCCTTGATTCTTTTGCTAATGATGTAATGTCTGTTAGGCTAATTGTTATAAATGTAACTCCAAAAAGTATACTTCAAAATATCTTTTCCTTTTAAACGGTATCCCTTTTCTTTGAGGGGTATAGATGCCTGAGATTTCCTTACTTCTTACAAAGGCTTATGGAGTGTTAGAATATTTTGAGACAATTCAAAAAATCTAACTGTCTTTCTTTAAGATTTCTTTATATCATAGCAATGTATAAACTTGGCTGTGCCTTCTAAGACTTTCTCTTTCTTGGGCCAAGCTTCTAAAGGGGTTATTTTGGGTTGAATATTGATAAAGGTGACTGAATGATGAGGGGAATTAGTTGAAACTAATTCATTATGAGCCATTTTGGGTCCTTAAACAAATCAGGGACAATGCTTAGTAGTTGGCACTTCCATCTTATGTGAGCATCTATTCAATAGCGAATATGGAGAGCTAAAACTTTTGAGTCCTTTTTGCCAAATGAGGGGATGCAAGATGTTTAGTCGATCATGGATGTTTTAGCTGTGGGTCAAGTGTTGCCATATGGGAGGTCATCTTCTTGGAGCATAGCTCGATTCCCACATGGAAAGTTTCAAGAGAGAAGAAAGGGTTGACACAATGGTTTGGTGAATAACAAGGATCAATCAATTTCTCCAATCTATTTGACTTATGGGAGTGGATTCTATCTTTAAAAGTGATGAGGATTTATGATCAATGGCTGAGTCATGAACTCTTGAACATTGTTGGCTCTGTCATGAACTAAGTCATATAATTTTGTATGAGTATCTCAAAGAATCCCAAATGATCGAATCACAATCTACACTAAGATGAATTGTCAAGTTCATCAAAGAAAAAGTACTTTTCTTCTTAAGGGTCAACTTAGATGCCTAAACAAGTTGCTATAGCATTAGTAAGAAAATAAAATCTAAATCAACAAGTGAGCACTTGTACAATGAGGCATAATAAAGCCAAGGTAGTCATGTAAATTCAAGCCATAGCACAACTCAAAAAAGAGTTTGGTAGGTGAAGAGATGTTAATCCCACATGCACTTGATTCATCAAAAGTAGATGGAAACCAATGTTGTCCCCTGAATCATACTTGGATGAGTTTGCTAATAGCATAGAGAGATTGCATCCCAAGTCTGTTGGTTAATGACTTGGAAATAATTTTGTAAAAGGTTGAACATAAGGATATGAGCCTAAATTGAAAGAGGGTGTTGACATGAGATGATTTTGGAAGATTGCACAAATAGATTTTTTTAGAACTTTTAGGCATTTGAGAGGTTTTAAATACATGCTTAGCATCCCTATTGACTTGATTCTAACAAGAACCCAGGTGATCTCAAAAAAATTTGATGGTGAAAATATTTGACTGTTGGTGACTTATTTTTTGGAGATTGGAACATCACATAGTTGATTTTTTCATGTGCAAATTAGAATATAAGGGTGTGACTTTCTCTTAGGGAAATAAAGATTGTATAGGGGCATCACTATTATAAGAAACATGAATAAAGCTGAAAAGGGGAAAATGATTAAGGGAAAATATTAAGCCATGATTTATTACGAAGTGCCATGATAAGCTTCACATAAATAAGGTTACTATTTAATTTATTACTCCAAGATATGGTCACATTATTTGGGAAACATGTCTTGGAGACTAGAGGAGAGCAAAGTTAGAAACCTTACAAGACACAAGGAGATTGTGTTGCCATTAAATTTCTTATGATGGGTTGGCAACATTGAAATTCCACATCAAGATCAAAGGAGAGTCAGCTTTTAGAGTAAACTGTTGCAAAGATTTTTCATGGAGAATGCTTCATTTGTGACATATGCACAAGTGAATACAAAATAGATTCTTGACGCTTCTTGGGCAAGTGACTAAATTGTCGATAATTGCATAAAATAAGAATGATGCGTGGTTCCATTTCAACCAATGCCAAATATTCATATTTCCAACATTATTGCTCTAAATTTGTTACAATTAGCACAGGAATATCATCTTTTTTCTACTTAAAAGGTATGAGCCGTAGGCAATCTGTATTATTTGTTTCTCAATATTAATTGACTGATTATTATTGATTCTTATGATAAGCTCTTTTTGGAATATAACCAATTAGTTTATTACTTTTTTGGATAATTTCTAAATTGTGTATATTTAGTTGTTGTACACACATACACATTCAAATATTATTCTTGAAAAAAGGCAATAAGATTAGATTTTCTCTCCATTATTCTTTATATTGGTATCAAAGCTAAAGGTGTATTATACTTAATTTGGGCTCTCTTGTTCATTGTCTTTATAACTGCTCTAAACCAATTGTCATTCTTGTTGATCTTAATATTTATCCCTCTTATTGGTCACTACTTCGAAGCTGTGATGGATACCATGGAGGCTGATATAATGTCTGAGGTGCTGTTCATAGGAATCTTTGGGATGGATCTGATTAGAGAACTTTAGAACGTTTTGACAGTGCATAGGATGAACTGGAGAAACTATGTAGAGTAATCTCAATTATGTTACACCTCATTGAAGGGTAAAGGAATATTGATCCACATGCTTTGAATCGAACCATGTGAGGAGTATCTAAAGTGTGTGATGTGGGATAAGGAGGATTCAATCATGATTATGAAATTCTATGTTACTTGAAAATCGATGATATTGTAATGCTCTTAACCATTGCCAATGAGATTTTGGATGAACTCACTCACTCCAAGGTCCATGATGCTGCTTGTCTTTATAAGATCAAGGTGATAGTGTTAGTGACTAACCAAGGGTCTCAAATGGTCATATAATATGACAAGAGATGGATTACATCCAATGGGTCTAGATAAAGTATAATAAGGATACATCTTTAATAAAAACACACTGTTGAAAATGAGGGATTTTATGTCCTTTTTACTGGATTAAATCTCAGAATTTGACATAGTAAGGATCTAGATCTATGAAAAGGATGATTTTCCTTCCCTAAAATCATTCTTACATATAGCTTAGCCTAAGCTAAGATTAAAACCTAAACATAAAAAAAAACAATTGGTGAAGAAATGAGAGTTTTTTACTTGATGAAGACAATCAATAAAGATTGTTTGTGGTGTATCTATTGTAAGAGGTGTTGACACACCAAAGAGAAGTGTTGGTGATTTCATGGTAGACTTGTAAAAAATGGTTAGGAAAGAGGACAAGAGCAAGTTAACATAGTCAATGTACAATAGCCCATTATTAAAGAATCATAAGAACAATCAAATGCAATTGAGCACTAAAAGGACGAGATGGAATGTCTAAAGTATTGGGATAATTGGAGGAAAAAAATCAAGCATATCAAATTGCATGCTTGCACTTACAGGTATATCTTTATCTTCTTATGCTCTTAATACTTCAGATACGGATCTCCTATATATCTAGGTAGTTGATCTAGGAGTTACCATCCACATAACATACTTTTTTTATAGATTCATCTCATATACCTCATATTCTAGTAATAGAAAAATCACCTTGCTCTAAAAAGGGCTTTACATACACTCATCTCTTGAGTTATGGCAAAGAGACCAATCTTGAGCTACTCCAGAAAATCAAATTTGAAAATAATTTGAGAGAATTTAACTTCAATGTTTTTTCTTTTTATTTTAAAGCATTCAGAAGCACTTGTTAAGTCACGTATAAATACTCATATGCTAGAATGAAAAACATAACCTTTTGGATTGGTTTGTTTGAAGTTCATGTTAGCTTAATGGTTTGAGAGAAAGTTGGCTCAATAGCCTTTTCTTACATTCATTTTGGTGAATGAATTCTTGGATTCTCTTTGGTGAGTGAATTGATAGTTATCTCCCATCTCCTCTTTTCAATTTCCCCATCTTTACTACTTTATTCATTTCCATCTCTTTGGCCTACTTGCTTCCAAACGCAACTACACGCCGTACCTGCTTGGCCTACCTGCCTTATATGCAATCACATGCGCTCTCGCCCTCCTTGCATGACACCACACACTGCATTGTTGTTCATGCGATGCATTTGCTCAGGGACACCCGTTCATTTAAGTTATCCTCCCCTCCATGCCTTTCTAGGCTCCTGCCTCCAACGTGCCAATTTGTATGCAGCTACCATTACAAGCTCCCGTGAACCAACATGTTGCTGTTGCCACACCTGTCTGTGTGCCTGACCGAGCTTGTGTAGAATTAATAGAGAAACTGCAGCCTACTTGAACTTCTACATTTGAACATCTTGATCTTGCTTTCATTCTCTATGTCAGCAATTTGGTTCTATTAATGCATCAACAACTTTGCTTCCCAATATTTTAGTCTTAGTCAATGGATGTAGGATCTACTTTTGCTAATAAATAAAACACATCTATTTAGAGTAAGTCACCCTAATGCCTAGAAAATAGTTTACATATTAAATTATTTGGTCTCAAATTCCTCAATCAAGCATGCATTCAATTTTTTCATCCCATCTTCATCAATTCTTGATCACGACACTATCTCCCATATTATTAAAGTGTAATCACTCTTTCTAAATCTAAATGATTTATAAATAAAGTGTAATATGGTGAAGCGCTCAAACCATGCTCGTGAAGGTTGTTTACAGCCATATTAACCCTTCCCTAGTTTGCACACAACATTTTCACTTATTTTTGGTTCAAAACTAGGAGAAACCACATGCAAACTTTCTCCTCAAGTTCATAGTGAAAACAATTCATCGTTAACATTAAATTGTAGCAGTTTTCAATCCAATTGGGATGCCAAAGAAAATAATACTTATTATATTCATTTTAGTAACAAAGGCAAATGCCTCCAAAATGTCCACTACAAATGCTTTGAGTGTATCCTTTAGCATCAAACCTTATTTTATATCTTTCAAAAGTCCCACCTAATTAGCATTTAACAAAAAAACTTATGCACATCCTACAAGTTTGCTGCCTTTTGGAGGTCTCACCAACTCCAAAGTTCTATTCTTCTCAAGGATTTTCATGTATACTTTCAAAGCTCTATTCAATTCCTATCATTTAATGCTTCAAATAACGTTTTAGGTATGGGTAAGGTTTTTATGTTGATGAGAAAAGTTGTGTTGAGGAGATAAGTGGTTATAGGAAATGAACAAATATTAAAGATGTGTGGAACAAGTTCTTGTTCCCTTCCTTATGGCAATAAGAACATCAAGGCCAATTGGGTTAGAATTAGTCTCTAGGAAAATGGGTTCAAAATTATGGTTGCAGATGACTTGTCATTTGGAATAGGATCAAAAGTCGACTGTTAGATCCAAATTAGTGGCTGAATTTTTCTCTTATAATACAATTGAAATGCATAGTTATATTTAGATTAAGAATAATTTTAAGGAATGCCCTTAGAAGTTGTAACATGAGGTACATGAGAGCTGATTGAAGAGGATAAAGATGAGAAGTTCAAGATAAAAAGATCGTTATCCTTATCTTTTAAGATTGATTTCTCTCATTGAAAATAATGACTATGAAATTATGGATTCCTTTGAACAAATGTGACCTACTAACATAGAACTTTTTTATTGGTGGAGGTTGGCAATTATACCTCTTCTAGGACAAAGTAGCTAGTAAATGTGCACTTAAGAGCATAGGGATCAAGCTCTCCACTATTTTGAATATGTGCATGGACAAAAGACACCCAAAGATTTTAAAACTATATGGATATTTAGGAAGTAATTTGAGAGGAGTTCAATAAGGCTTGTAAAATTAACTGTTTTGGGGGGCAATCTATTAAGTTAGTTGCAGCTAAGATGGCCACTCCACATTATTTTTTTGGAATGATGCCTTGCAAGAGGAGAGCTCTAGTGACAATAAGAAGATGGCCAATTTTTCTTTTAGCGATCAATTTTATTGGGGTGTATGAATACAAGAGGACTTAAGAATTACATCGTTTTTTAAAAAAAATTGATAAGCACTGACAAATATAAAATTTAACATTGTTAAAACAAAATCATTTGATCGTCACACCAAACTAAGTGTTGATTACATTACAAAATATTGAATAGATTGTGCTCATCTCAAACTTAGCTTTTAAAAGGCATGACCAAGTAACAAGATAGAATCATCAATAAACAACTGGGATAAAAAAAATTAGGATGATTTGAAGGTCCCTAAATAATACTATGAACAAAGTAAATACTTTGATAGATTATAAGAAAAAAAGAATGCATATGTTTCGCAAGTTCACACAGATCACAATTCAAAATTTTCACACTTAATCCCTTGAGCAATGAAGGAAATATCATATTGAGAATATCAAATAAAGGATGATCGAGATGAAGGTCATGGATATGTGAATTGCTTTATTGGAATTGTAGGCTTTAGTAGTGGATGACAAAGACAAGATATTATCTTTAATTAGCCCACTCAGCTCCACAAGTTATTGAAAAACTTTTCTTACCCTCACATGCTCAATCATCCTCCATTAAGAACATGTGGTTGAAATCTTTGATCAACTTTTGGGTTAACACAAGGTTGGTGAATAAGTTAACTATATGTACTCTTCATGCTTTCTATGTTCAAACTCAACTATCTCTTTTTGTCTTACATCATTTTCTCTATCAAAAGAAACTCTACTCCGCAAAGTCAGAGTTGAGTTAGTCCATTAACTATAATAATAGTTTATCTAATTCTTCTTTTGCCATCCAACCTGTATTATCATTATTGGTTTGATTCTTCCTTACGAGAAATATGTGAGAAAAATCGACACTATAAAGCTTATGTCATTATCACTTTTATTGGGTTGAAACTCATGTTTCTTATCCTTTTGTGTTCATAGAATGGGTTTTGTAGGTACATATATGATAGTTAATGCAAATTCTTGCATTCTAGTTTGTAGATTGGCCATAAACTTTTGCACTTAGATTTGTATATTGCTTATAAAGATTTGCATTTGACATTGCATGTCAGGAATTAGAGATTTCTTTTGTTTTTGGCTCTTGTTGTTGCGGTTATCACAGTGGATGGAATTTTTTGAGCTTGGCTTCAAGTGTGATGAAGCAAAATCCTAACTTGCCATGCCTTGTTGCTTTGATCCTTTAAGTAGATAGGCCTCCAACACTTTTTCTTGAAATCCCCTTGAATTCAACTTGTATTTGATGCCAATTAACGTAGAGAAGGGAAAGGAAATTCAAGAGATTCAAATGTAAAAGTTGTAGTGGGCTAAAATTTGATTTTTCTTTTTACACAAACTCAATCAGGCACCTAGGTATGTGGTGGTGAAATCGTTGGCCTACAAACAGGTGTGAATAGGTGCAACAGAGGTGAGGGTCTGGTAGGGTGCACAAGGGAGGATAACTAAAGGAAACGGGAGAGCTTGAGTACGAGTGTCGCTTGAACAACCACAATACTTCACGCAAACAGGCTCAATGCTTCACGCGAATGAGTTATCTCTTTTGCCATAACTTAAGTGGTGTTCCTATGGCAAAGCCTTTGGTTTTGTATTTGTGATTCAAATTCTTTTAACTTTTTATGTTTTCAATATTCAAATTGAAATATCTTTTTCTGTCCTGCATTAGGATGCCTCAGAAGTGGCTGTGGTAGATGAAGGCTAGTATTAGAGGTGAGTAGCTTATTTACTTCCCTATAAATGGCCAGATATAACCTATATTGTGAATGTTATAAGTCAATTTATGCACAATCCTATAAAACATCTTAAGGTTGGCTATAATATCTTATAATACTTGATGGGAATACTAGACAAAGAGATTTTGTTTAAAAACAGAGTAGAACTATGTTGTGAAGCTTATATAGACAAAAACTAATTAGGATTAGTTGTGCACAGGATATCAAACTTTGGATATTATAGATTATTGAGAGGAAATCTTGTGACAAAGGAAACAAAAGCAAGAAGGAAGCTAAGTTTAGATTAATGGCTTTGGGGATATGTGGTTACTAGAGCTTGAGATAATATTAGATGACTTAAAGATTAAGATTTTTTGAATATCTATTGTAATAATAAATTAACAATTAACATTGCTAACAATCCAAAACAATATGATTGGACAAAGCATATTGAGGTATAGGCACTGCTTAAAACAAAAACTTGAAAGTAGCTTGATTTGTGCTTTATTTTTAACTACTATTAATTAACTTTTATATATTTCCACAAAACTCTTTTAGGCATGGTGTGCTAGAGATTAATTAGTAAGTTGGATGCAAAAGACAGTTATTTTCTAACTTCTATACGAAGTAATAAAAAATCAATCCAAATATTCATGAGTTTTCTTACACTATTATGGAGGGTTTATTATGATCAATCAAGAGATATTATTTTTCTCTTGTTTAGAAAATCATTGGTTTTTGGCAATCTATATGTTTATTTCTTGACATAAATGGGCCAATTGTTATCACTTCTTATAATAGAATCTTCTAGGAACATATCTAATTAGTTAGTTTGTTTTTTGGATAGTTTCAATATTATGTTTACTTGATTGTTATTTGTATTTATATTCTAGGACTATTCTTAAAAAAAAAGCAAAAATATCGGATTTGTTGTGAATTAAGCTTACACTAACAAGGAATATAAAATAATTTTATTCTAATATTTTTTTACAAGTAGCTAATTTAGGCTTGGTTCTAATGAGTCAGGTCAAATGAACTCCAAGGCTTAATGTTTGTTGTCAGCAATCCCTAAACTTAAAAGGAGCATGGAGCCTTGGCATAAGATATAATTAGCAAGGTGAGTGTAGGGCTAACCATGATGAATCTTGGAAGGGGTGTCAAGGTTTAGAGAAGTGACCCATCCCTAAGAAATCATGTCATGTTAGAGGAATTGGGGATTTTTTTTTTGTGGTTCTTGCTTAAGTTGTCAATATGAGGTTGATGATAATGATTGGTGTATTAGTGAGATGGTGGTGATAATGATACGTGTCTCAAGGTATTGGTGTGAAGGTGGATGGGTGGAGCAAGGCTCAAATAACTCATGAAATTGATAAGTGTTGGAGGGGTGAAATGTAAAGCAATGGTAGGATCAGAGACTTATTTGAAGTCAAGGAAATGATTTTTACAAACATTTAGATTGGCTCCAAATGTTCTTATCACATGTTCTCAATTTGTCAAAATATAAGACTGGTAATAAGTCCTTGATCTTAAAAGGGCTACATGTTTAAGTTTGCCCAACTGTTTGATACTCATTGGTTTTAGTGACAACTAAAAAGGTCAGACTCATATTGGGCATAAAATGGTGAGTGGTTCAAGTGTTGCATGTCTAGCATACTTGTAGTGTCCATTTGTATGCTACCATCTGAATGTGGCAAAAAACTTGACGATGATGGGAATGGCTTTTGGGAAAATGGCATCCATGGAGATCTCAACATCAATCGAACAATTGTAAGTTGTGAGCCCTTGGACTTATATGAGATCAAACAAAGACCTCCCTTGTTATACCAAAGGATGTTGTGGGTTGGGTCTTTTAGCCAAATTTGAACCTTAGTTAATGGGATCTTTTGATAAATGAAGATTTGGGGCCCACTTTTGAAGAAGGGGTTGACCTCCAACTAATAAATGTCTACATGCCATACAAATTCTCAAAGTCAAATAAAAAAAGAATAAACAAAATCAAGGGTCACAATTTTAACCTCATCCTTTACCTTCCAAAAGTTTCAAATAGTATTGATGAGAAATGAGGGACTATGACAAGGAGTGGTTGTTCACTTGCCTCAAAGATGTCAGTCTCTAATTCATTGAATATGGATTTGGTGTTATCTTAGAAGGTCGTAGAGTTAGGATGATCTCACAAAAGTTGTAATAGAAGACATGGATAATAGTGTGAAGGATATCACTATGATGAAGATTATTATGATGAAAATGTTCCTCTCATTCAAATGGCATATTGGTTGGTTTGAGTATGGTTGTGTCAAGTCTACTAGAGTTAAAGATCATTTCTATGATTGCACAAAATTTCATCATCATTGTCTATTCTCTTAATCAAGCTGTTGGACATAGATCAGTATATTCAATGCATGCATCTAATGGTGGTGGTAAACCATTTTTGCTAAAGCTTGAAGAAATTTAATTGATCAAACCAATCATTTGTTCTAATAATGCCAACCAAACATTTTTTGAGGTCAAGCATGGGAGGTGTTGATTGGAAATTCAATTTCCATGCAACAACCAATTTCTAGATTTCTTAATTTTGAGAATTCAATTCTTTTTCAAATAGGTTTTCTTTTGGATTTAGAATGATTGTAAACATTCTTGAAATGATAGCTCTATGCAGATAAGGGAAAGTGATAACATCCATAAAGGCCTATATTTTTTAAGGGAGATCAATTTTTTGTGATTTGTGATGGTTGTACAAGTAAAATCCCATAGAGCCTTAAACTATAAATGGACTCCTAGTGTATTGGGGGATGATCTTGCAGCTTCTGGGTCAACTTGGGGATTTCACTTCGTTAAGTGATCAATTTGGAATTTTATCATTGTATTTCAGATTTTCTCCATTGTCAAAACTCTTATTTTGTTTTCTAATTACTTGTAACCCTCTATGGTTTTAACATTAAGGAGATAGTTGCTACAATGGGCTTAGCTAGAGAATTCATGGATTGTTTTTTTGTTGGGTAACTTTACTGTTATGCTTATTATTATATTAATTGTTTTCCCAGTTCTATCTTTAAGACCCTCCCACACCTTCCTCTTTATAGAGATTATGATGTATGTAGTTTTGAAAGCAGGATTGTCACTCAAGTTCTATAAAAGATGTTTTTAATGAGACCTAGACTTTAGGAGGAACATAAAAAGGTCTTAACAAGTTGGTTGGTTTGATGGCAAGCTCATAACAATTGCTGTTGACAAGTTGTAGCTAAGAATTTGGATTGGATTTGCTAGGAAAAAAGGAAATCTGTGTCTCTTTTTGCATGCTTTGGGAATCAGTGCTCATAACAATTACTGTAACAAGTTTTTCCTAAGCATTTGGATTGGATTTGCTAGGAAAAATAGTAATCAATGACTCTTTTTGAATGCTTTGAGAGTTGGTGCAAGCGCAAATCCACCACCCTAGATAGCTAGAGATTTTCGGAGAAAAATATCATCACAGCAATGCAGTAAAAGCAAATCTGTTTTGTTAATTTTGGTGTGTATTTCAATTGATTTTGGCTTTTAATTTATGCAATCAGCTTCTAATTTTAGCTTTTTTTTGTTAGGGTTTTGGAAAGCAGAATAAACTTAATTGGCCAAAATCAAATTTTGGCAATAAATGTTGCATTAATCAATAAAAAAACAAGTAAACATTTATTTTGAAATGTAAAAATTTCTTCTTAAACTATAGGAAGCCAAACAAAGCTTTAAATGTATTTAAATATGCCTATTTTGTGAATCTAGATCATATGATGTTCAAACTAAATGATTCAATATGGATATCTATAAATTAAATATAAGGTTATTTGTTAATTTTCTTTAGGCTACAGATGATTATCAATTAATTTAGTGTATATATATATATTATATTAGTTAAATATTTATTTAAATTAATTTGAATAGTAATTAGTTTAGTTTTAAATTAAAATTAAGTTTTTTAAATTTTTTTATTTAATTGGTTTTCTGTATAATTACTTCAAGTTCATACAATTTAATAATTATATTTAATAAATTTTAGATTTAAAATTAATTAATTTCTTTTATTTTTATAATTGAATTTAAAATTAATTAAATATAATTAATTTGATTAACTTTTTATTTATTTAAACTAATTTTAAAAGATATATTAGAAAACTGAATTGTCTTTCTGAATAATTAATACTAGATTTTATTTCTACTTTAAAGTGAATACAATGCACATGAAATTTTTAAATCATCTTAATTTTGATTTCAAATGCAACAAATAATGTATAATAGTTTGAAAATTTTAATAAATTATGCACAATATAAATAAAAGATAAATTTCATAAAACATAGCAAATTCTCAAAGGATTAAGAAAGATTTATATAATTTTTTATTAATTTTAAGTTTAGTATTAATTATTTAGAAAGACAATTCAGTTTTCTATTTATTTTTTTAAATATTTCTTTTAAAATTAGTTTAAACTAATAAAAAATTAATCAAATTAATTATATTTAATTAATTTTAAATTCAATTATAAAGATAAAAGAAATTAATTAATTTTAGATTTAAAATTGATCAGTTTTAGATTTAAAATTAATTAAGTTTTTTAATCTTTATAATTTAATTTAAAAATAATTAATATAATTAATTTTGATTAATTTTTTATTTATTTAAACTAATTTTATAAGAATATTTAAAAAATAAATAGAAAAATGAATTATCTTTCTAAATAATTAAGACTAGATTTCATTTCTACTTTAAAGTCAATGCAATGCACATGAAATATTTAAATCATCTTAATTTTGATTTCAAATGTGACAAATAATATATAATAGTTTGAAAATTTGAATAAATTATGCACGACATAAATAAAAGATAAATTTCATAAAACAAAGCAAATTCTCAAAGGATTAAGAAAGATTTATATACATTCTAAAATAGGAATGACTACGAAAAATATTTTCAAACATGTTAGAAAGAAAAGAAATATCAAAAAAATATGTTTTTTATAATATGATGGGTCTAATAAAGAAATGCGGTATGAACAAAAATATATTGACATAAAAAAAATCAAGATATTACAAAGTAATAAAGTAAATGGCAAAAAATTAAATGAGAAATAACACAATAACTAATAGATCAAACTACTAGAAATACACCCATCGGTGGAATAGTATTTCTATCCCAAAAATGGTGGGGTCGATGCACCACTATGTAGGAGCCCCTTTCCAAGTATAGTTACGATCTTTTTCTTTTTTCTTCTGAAATAATTACATAGGCCAAAGGATCCTGAAATTGCTCACAATCCTCTTATTTAAAACACAAAAGTACTTCATTTACTTCCTCTTTTCGCTTGCATGGAATGCTACCCATGATTTCATGTTATTTATTTTGTAAATGTCTCCCTTCTATATCATTTATGAGCGTGACTAGAAAACCACACATGCAACGCACCTGTGTCAAGTTTGGCGAGTGCTTGGGCTTGCCTTGGTGCTTGCCCAGGCCCTCCTTGGCACCCTTTTGATGCTCTGTGTTGGTATTTAGCATGAATTGTTTGTAATGGAATCCTTCCTTTTCTGATCCATTCGACACGTGCAATATCTTTTCTGTTGATACGAACTGCAATTTGCACTTGAATTCCATTTGCACCCGTTTTTTGAGCTAATTCAATGGCTTTTTTCATTGCTTTTTGAAACGAAACTTTTAAATGGGTTGGGCAAATCAATCTTCATTATAACATAGAGCCATTTACTAGATCTCTAAGATACAAAACATATTGCACAACTCAACGGTGGGCATTTCTAGCCATAAAAAACACAAGAAACTCGATGAACACTCCTATATACAATAGCTAGTTAGATAAAATAATGTACAAGTAAAGTTTAAATAACAAGATAAATATGTACAAAAAGTATTAAGTTTAATCTAGGTCTGTGGATGCCAATCATGTTTCCTTCTTGATGACGATTCGGGATGCTCTGCATCAGTTCTCCTAAGCCTTGTAGATGATCCTTCAATAAACTAGGATGTAGCCTTTATAAATCCTCAGAAGTAGCCTTGGAATTCTCATATGTAGATAATTATCTCTATTTGACAAGATATTTGTACATTGGTCTTGTGGACAATAGAACATCAAGAATCACCTTTGGAATGTGTGATGATAGTGCTAGAAAATATGTCATGATCAACTGGGATATATTCGAGGAAATGTTGATTCTAGAGTTGTCGTATCCATGTCTAGTGGAGGAAGTAGATGAGAATGGATCAGATAAGGTTTATGGGTGATGGCGCTCAAGGATTGGCTTATGAAATGGTGTGAGGTCTTCTATCTTGAACACTAGGTTGATCCTTATGTTCTTAAGTAACTTTGACTTGTATACATTGGAGCTTATTTTTTGAATACCTTTTATGATCCTATATTTTTAGCTATAATTTTCTTTGACTTCTTAGTAGGAAATATATCAAGCCTAACATGAACCATAATATAATTTCTTATGGAATGTTCTATTAACCTCATATGAGAATCTGCAATAGATTTATTCCTAGCATAATTCACAACAAGACTTTTCTAAATATCCTCATGCCAATCATGCAAATGTTGTGCAAAAACTTATGCAAATTCAATCGTCTCATTCAACGTCTCATAGGTTAGTAGTAACTCAACTAAATCTATTGGAAGTCTAGGTTTATACCAAATGACTATCATGAAAAGAGTTTTACATGTGGATTTATTTATGAAAACTATTATAAGCAAATTTGGTTGTGGGTAAGATACCATTCTAACTAGTCACATGCTCATCGATTAGACACCCAAGTCCTCCAAACTCTTATTAAAAACTTTTCTTTATCCATCAATTTGTAGGTGACAAGTTATTGAAATTAGAAGTTTGATAACCATTTTCTTTTATAATGCCTTCCAAAAGTATCTCATAAATTGTATCCCTATCAGAAATTATAGTCTTTAGGAGACCATGTAATTGAACCACCGCAAAAATAGTGTCGTTATATTCAAGGTGTCTTAGTTCTTAGAGCAAGTTATGAAATGATCTATCTTGGAGAACCTATCAACCACAACAAGGATAGATTTGTCACCTTGGGTCTTATGAGATAATCCAAGGACAAAATTTATACTTGATTCCTCTCAAGGGCGATGTGGTATTGGAAAAGGCTTGTATGGCCCCTTTTATGAGAACTCCTTGTTGTTTGGCACACCCTACCATGTCGCACTGTCTTTGCAATGTCCTTACATAGGTTAACTAATAAAATTTGTCTTCTACCATAGCTAGCATCTTATCTCTTAAAAAATGCCTTGTTATCCCACTTGAGCAAACCTTTAATATAAAAAATTCCCTCAATTATGACTAGGAACACAAAGCCATCTTCCATAAAATAGATAACTGTCCTTCAACATGTAGTTTGGATCTTGCACTTTAAGGTCCTCTAAAAGATTGGAATATGTCTCTTCAAAATCAGTACACTTGTGATATTCCTCAATCATTCTCTTAGATCCAACCACCTTCACATTTATGGTGTGAAAAATTGCAATCCTTTGGCTAGGCATACCTATCTATTTGTTCTCATCACCTAGTCACTGTTTGAGCACAAATGTGTACTCTTGTAAATGTTCCAGCGACTTTGCATGTCTAGCACTCAGTTTCTTGTGCGTACTTAAGTACTTGCGGGCTTGATGATCAGAGAATAATACCAACTCAAGCAATAACAAGTAGTGTTGCCATTAAAGTAATGCCTACACCGAAGCATAGGCCTTATTTAACTTTGCATTGAAGAATGCAATTTGATAACCCTCTTAACCCTCCAATTCATATTCTTGAGGCATTGCAAGCTATCTTGAAGGCTTCTTTGAAATCAGGAAGCATTGGGGCCTCAATTAACCTAGCTTTTATGATCTCAAAATCTTAAGGAACTATTTGAGTCTATCAAAACTCCCTCTTCTTAAGACAATGCATTATAAGAGCAACAATAATACTAAAGCTTCAAATAAAGCTGTGGCAATATGTAACAAGTCCATGAACACTAAGGATGTCATGTATCGTGATGGTGTCGGTCACTCTTGGATCATCTTGATTTTCTTGGGGTCCACTAACACTCTCTCAATCGATACTATAAAACCTAAGATCATTTTTAGCACCATGAAGCTGCAGTTCCCAAGGTTGACTTACAATTTCTCTCTTCAAGGCACCTTACTTGATGCAAATGTGATGGGTGATTTCCTTGAATCCGAATGTTAATCGAAATATCATCAATGGAAAACTTCTAGATAAGACTGAAGAACATGCATTATGATTCACATGAAATTATTTGGGGCATTAGGTAATTTAAATGACATGACTAGCTATTTATTCAATTGTTTCTTTGTCTTGAAGTTCTTCCATTCATTTCTTTCTCTCACACTAATCCAATAGCATCCGCTTTTTAAGTTAACCTTGGAGAAAAAATAATTTCTCTAACCATCATATTTAACAAATCATCAAGCCTTGGTATGGGAAAGATACAAATATTTGATGATGATCTTATTTATCGCTTGACTTTCCACACATTTCTGCCAATTGCCATTCTTCTTTGGAGCAAGAAGGATAAGAACTGTTCAAGGCAATAAACTCTCCCTAATAAATCCCCTTTAGAGCAACTCTTGAACTTATTTTTATAATTGAATATGGGCTCATTCGTTAATGTGGCAAATTAATTAAGGATGACCTTGGCATTAGGTCTATAGCATGTTAAATACTCGTCAATAGTTGGAATTCATCTAACAACTCTTCATAACAAGTTTCTTGAACCCTTCTAATTGATTTTGAACATCTCTCAAAAGTCCCAGGAACCAAACTTGATTCCTTTCTTAAGTCTTTAACTATCAAGGCATAGGCTACTTCACTTGACTTTCATACTCAAACTAATAGTGGCTCAAGAGATATAATGACTCATTATTGACACAAGTGATTCCTCCACTTTATTGGTCAAAGAATCTTTCAGTCTTGTTAGATTCATAAAATCTTCTTTCTCTTTCATTCAAAAGCATAGGTGTTTGACCTCTTATAATAGATAACTTTAAGGTCATATAACCTTCCCAACAAAACATAACGTATATAGGATGGACATCGCACCATATTTGATCAGATCAATTCCCTAATTGGCTTGGTACACAGCATCTCTGAGTGACTAGGATCAAAGTTTTGTCCACCCATACAACATGATAATGTTATGGGTGTGTCTTGGGAGTTAATTTCATTCGACTAATCACTAATATTGTTCTAACATTCATGCAATTCCCATTATTTATGATGTGTTTTTGTGCTTTATCACCACACTTGAAGTGTGAAAGCTAGTAGTCCTCTTTCGATGTGTGTGAACTCATGGAGGAGCTAATACACAATGCATCACTGCTAAATGTAGGCTTCCAAGGCTTCATGATGATCGTTGGCGTGATCGCTGGGGTCCACTTCTACTAGATTCTCTTGGTCATCTTAATGCTCATTTCTATTCTTTTTCTCTAGTCGTTCAACTGATAAGTTTCACAATGGACATTGATAAATGTACAATTTTAACAAAAAAGAAATACTAGTGGATTTGGATGTAGAAGCTGCCACCATAATTTTCTTACCCTTCATATGTGCTAGTAATTATGCTACCAATCCTCATATTACTAACAAGTGTTGTATTTGGCCTTTTACTAGCAACCTCCATAGTTGTTGACCCAATTCATCTATAAGGTGTGGGCCTCAAGTACTTCGTAAGGTTGATGGCCTTTTTGAAAATTTCCTTAAGGTTATAAATTTGATATTTCAGCATCTCTTATCTTAAATTAGGTTATAAACCCTTAAATCAAGCTATTATGATATCTCAACATCTCTTATCTTAAATTAGGTCATAAACCCTTAAATCAAGCTATTATGTAGCTTAAGTCCTCTAATATATCACATTGAACTAAGAACTCGTTGAAATGAGTCATGTAATTAGATACACTTATTGATCCATATTATAGAGTAGCTAAGATGATCCTAGTAAGTCAATGGAAGGTTTTTGGATTTCAAAATTTATGTTTTCTTCTCTTAACTCATCACTATTTATATTAGACATTTTCTCTCTTGATTTACCCAAAAAGTTATAGTATGCCTAATCAATTTCATATAAGCAAACCTTATGCTTCTTTCATTAGACATTGGCATCTAATCAAAGTATTAATCTTTATACATCAATCAATCCACATAATTTTGGTTCTAACCAACTATTAAATATTGGTTGATTGATCTTCCCCCTTTTCATCAATTCATTATATAGATATTGATCATCTCTTCTTTGATAATCCCTCTCTATCTCTTTCTCTCTGGTTATCAAAACATGGTTAGTCCTCATAGGACATTAGGATAACCATATTGCTATAGAGCAAACATCCATAGCACTCATGGATAATAAGGATCACCCCCCTAACATGGCTCACCCATGACCTTTAATAAGGGATAGGTGACATCCTTAATGGTCACTCACCATGTCAAATAGTTGCATACTCCACCATGCTCCCAAAGAAAGGAGCCTCATCATCAAGTGCAAGATCAAGAGGTGACCTCTACTCTAGAGGAAGTGGTAGAGTAGCCTTATGCAACTAGACTCTCATCTCTTTATAAACCTAGATGCGACAAAATCTGGTGAGATGCAACTCTCTTGATAGCTATGATGTCCACAAGCATTTTCTATTTCTTTTTATTGCTTAATGAGAATTTCTTTTCTTTTGTTATTTAATCAATCTACCTTGATATGATAGATCATTTCTCATAGCCATAATGCTTTCCAATGAACCTAAACTTAAACGTAAGGCTGTAATGCCAACCTGATATAGTTTATAAGTCTATGAACTAAACTTAGAGCTATCAAATTAATTTACTTTTTAAGTTATGAATGCTGCTCTTGTAATTCAATATATATGTACTAAATGAATTTTATGAGTTAATTGAATTGAATTTAACTTTATTAATTATATATATATATATATATATATATATATATATATATTAAAAGGAATATTTTAATTTAATTAGTTTTTCTTAAAATTATTTTAAGTTAATATGATTTAATAATTACTTCTAATTAATTTTAGATATAAAGTTAATTTATTTTTTATCTTAAATAATTGAATTTAAAATTAATTATCTTATTTTTAATTAATTTGATTTGATTTTAGAATAATTTGAACTAAATTTAAAAAGAATTTTTTTTAAAAAAAAATAAAAGAAAATTGAATTGATTTTCTAAACAGCTAGTACTAAAATTTTATTTCTAACGTAAGATTCATGCAATGCATATGTAAATATTTAAATCATCTTAATTTCAATTTCAAAAGTGATAAACAATATATGATAGTTTGAAGATTTCAGTTAAATTATGCATTATATAAATAAGAGATAAATTTCATAAAACATAATAAAACTTCTCAAAGGATTAAATTAAGTTAATATAAATGCCAAAACTTCAACTAAGAATTCTTTCTATACAAGTTTCTCAACAAACTTAATTCCCAAGTATATGTGAGAAAACGTTTTAGCACATAATGAAGAAAAAGAAATACTAATTAAAGCTTTTTTATGTTAAAATGGGACTTAGAAAAGTACAAAAGGTATGAATCAAAATCATAGTATCATCAAACCAGAATACTATAAAAAATAAGGAACATCGCAATAAATAAATAAAAAAAGGACACATTGACTCACAAGCCAAACAATTGGAAATGCATCAGTTAATGAACAATGCCTCTATCCTAACAGTGGCGACATCAGTGCACCAACAATGCAAAAACCCATTTCCAAATGTAGCAACTATCTCAGTTTTTCTCTTTTGGAAGTGTCACGTAGGCCAAATGGTCCTAACCAATCCTCCTTTTTAGAACATAAAAACACTTTTTTGGGCACATGCTTGGGCATATGCTTGTGTGAGTGCTTTAGCCCACCTGAGTGCTCTCCTAATCCTGCTTAGTGCCCTTATGGTGTTCTGTGCACGTTCGAGAGGGCTGAATGGGGCAGGACTATGATCCAACAGTCCACACCCCAATCCTTCGACTTTTGGGTACATCAAATCTGTCCGATTTCATCTTAACACAGTTTTAGCTGCAAGATCTCCAGGACATAGAACCTGTTGTATAACTTGACAAAATGCATTCTCTTAGTGGACATTCTTAACAAATACAAGTCACTTAGTGGACATTCTTATACACAGTAAAATAGTCTAACAAAAAACTAATGTAGAGCATAGATACAAATAGTCAATAACTAATGTACAAAATATATCAAGCTTGACCTAGGTGCATAGATGCATATGATAACTTCACCTTCTTAACAGCAAGTGAGGATGTTTTGCACCACTAATATAGGTTAGAATTTCAAGTACCATAAAATCAACAAAATTTTCCGTTTCCTCCCTTTAAAATATGCATGGACATTATTTCTCACTGCTTCTATATTCCAAGGTCAGATTTATCTTTCAATTTCCTCCTTTGTAGCTTGGCTTGTAGTTGACTTTCATGGCGGTGTGCATATTTCATCCTATTCTTTCATGCATTAAATTATAAGGCTAGAATTTTTATTCATGTTTAAATTTTCTGCCTGATTTCTGTGCCTGTTACTAATGACATTGTTATTTTACATCAAGCATTATATCTTTGAACATTATGAATCCAGGAGTAGTGAATTTTTACGGACTTTTTCATATCAAGCTTTATATTTCCATCTTCTCGTGATCTTCACGGCCATTCCTTGAAATAGGTAAGAGAATGTTTGACAATGTGGAAGTATGGTTTTTGGAATGCAGTGAATTTTTTTTTCTTAGAAGGAATAATTCAAGGATTGCCCTGCAATAAACTAGTTTTTAAGTGATTCTTAGTGGGCATTTAATTTGGCTGACCTCATCATCAGCTTAAACCTTGTCCAAATATTTGGGTAAATTATTTGTATTTACTGTTTTGATAATTTAGAATTGATCAGTCGAACCATGAGTTTTCTTATCAATGCATTACAACTTTATACGATAACTATCATAAAGGATGATTTAATGAATATTTATCAGAGAGCTGTTTTGCAGCAAGTTCTTTTCACAATAAAAAGCATTCTAATTTGCTAATATAAAGCCAAGAGCGGCTAATATAAATGTGTTATAAAGTTAAATTGGTGGTGATAAACTTCTTGTTGTTAGCCCATGGATAAGTTCCCACTTGACTGGTCATATCCAGGTTCCTTCTTCAATGTAATGGAGGCAAATGCGATAAATAGGAGAGCCAATTTACTGAAAGTTCTTTCTGGTTATTTCATCTCAGGATAATGATGGAAGATCTCAAAAGAAACTATAATTAGTTTATCTTGGTTAATTTGGATGACATTTTTCTAAATTTATTTCTTAATGCCTTGAAATAAAAAAATTGGATAGAAGCTATTGTTCTGTTGAAAAAGATTTGGTCATTTTTAGTAAAAGAACTGTTATGAAAATGTTACTGGTTGTATTAGAACTTTTCAATCTGGAGTAGGCTTGTAAAAACAGATCAGGCTCAGATTGGATTAGTGTCAACTCGTATCCGTATCCGACCTGGATAATTTTCAGTTTGGATCAAAAAATGGATTGGGTCACTAGGCATGTTTAATTTTAATTTCACATCATTATATATAGTTCAGCTCAAATTAATCACTCAAGTAAACTATAATTAGTTGACTAGGATCATTAATTTGGATCACATTCTTTGAACTCTTTTTCTTCACGCCAAGTGATAAGAAATTATAATTTAAAAAATGGGATTGATGCTATTCTGGGTCGTCAAAAAATCTGACCTTTTTCCATGAAAATTACCATTTTGAGCGTATTACTGGATGTATCGAAAACTTTATGCTGGAGTAATTCTGTCAATACTTCAGATTTGGATCAGTTTGGCCTCTTCCCGGATTAGTTGGTTTGGATCAAAGACAGATTGGGTCATCGGATTTTGAATGTTAACCTCATATCATTTGTACCTACAAATGTGATGAATCAAAAATTTAGTCAATTTTTATGGCCATTGTTGTTTTATCTTTTCCTCTTCTGGTGAACACGTTCTTGGTGCACTTCCCTTACATAGGCAAGAGACTCGTGAAGAATGTGGAAGTATAGTTTTTTTAATGCAGCGAATTTGTGGATATTATAAGAAATTATTCATCACGGAAAGCAGCGATGCTTGTTCATAAAGTAAGTAATAATAGAACCTTACAATTTAGTTGAAGTTTTGCCCTTCACTTTATTAGTTTTAAACTAATTCTCAGCTGGCATTTAAATTGGCTGAAGTCATCATCAGCTGAAATCTTTTCCAAACATCTGGGATAATTATTTGTATTCATTGTTTCTTCAAATTTAGGATTAATCAGCTCAACCATTTGTTTACTTATCAATGCATCACAACTTTATATGACAGACTTAGCATAAAGGGTGATTTAATGAATATTTATCTGGCAACAATTTTACATCAAGAATTTCTTTCCTCAATTTGCTATTATATGGTCTAGTGCTGGGACTGAAGATCTTTGAAAGTTGAATCGGTGGTGACAAACTTCTGATCGTTAACCCATGGATAAGATCCCACTTGACTGCCCATATCCAGGTTGCTTCTTCTGTGTGATGAAGGAAGCAAATACCAGTAAAAGGAGAGCAAATGTATTGAAATTCTTCCGGGATCTTCCATCTCAGGATAATGATGGCCAGGTTCTTCCAATAAGTGGTCTGTGGAACACTGCAATGTCACATCCTAATGATCCTGAATTCATTAACTTGGGAATATTCGAATGCATGGCAGCATTGATAACCAAGGGGCTAAAGAACCGACGCTGGCTTTCTCATGATCAGAACATATACATCCCATATTATGCAGCCCACATAATTGGATCCTACACGATGAATATAGAAGAATTTGCCGAGAGAGCTGTGCAGGCTGGAGTCATCACTCCATTGGTTGAACTTTTAAGAGGAAGACTTACGTGGGTGGAGCAACGCGTTGCTGTGAGAGCCCTAGGGCATTTGGCTACTTATCCGAGTACATTTCCTGCAGTGGCAAGCCATGGGGAAGTTCTAGAACTTGCCATGCAGTTGGCCGTGAGCTCATTGGAGATTGTCTTCACACATTTCTACCATTTTTTGGATGGAAGGACGAGCTATCATTGTGATTTGCTCACAAGAGGCATGGGAGGTGTAGAAATGGAGTCCAGGAAGGCTGAGGAGTGGGCAAGCCAACTGCAGTGTTGGTCTCTTCAGTTTATTAACTGCTTTGCATTCAAAGCTGAGTTTTTACATGACATATGCAAGCCAGAATTCTTAATGAGATTACCAGGCATGTGGGGTGGACTTGTTAATGAAAATTCACCTGCAGGGATTGGGTTATTAAGAACAATTTGCCAGAACAAACTTGGTAGGTTATCTGTTGCTAGTTGTCCAGGAGTTGCTGAAGCTCTTTGTAATGTTGCACGTTCATCAGATGATTGGCAGTACATGGCTATCGATTGTCTTTTATGGTTGCTTCAGGATCCTAGCACGCGGAGCAAGGTAATTTATATGAAAAGTGTTTTTTTTTTCTCTAAATCATGTCATGTTTTCTTATTAGTATGATTCACCAGAAAGATGTTTTTGTTAATTGTCGTAGTGGTTTTTCCTTTCTGCTTCATTTTCTTTTGCTTCCATTAGAAAGTGATTTTGAAAGGATTGATCGTATATACATGCAGCTGTAACAACATTTCTTGATAGAGAATCTAAATTCTGTTTCGAATACTTACATTGGTTACTGCATGTAGATCATAGATAAAGCAGTTCCAGCTCTGATAGATTTAGCAGAATTATCAGCATTAGGTGATCATAAAAAACTTGGAGACACCATTATGAATGTTCTTCAAGGGTGCGCAGAATCACAGGGAAATGCAAGGAGTTTCATGAGCAACAGCTCGAGAGGACAAATTGAAGAGCTTTTGAGCTCCAGACAACGATTGAAACAGGAGAAGAAAATGCCTAAGGAAGATCTGCACATCAAGCAGGCGGCGGCTTTGGTAGTGAAGCTTGAAGGCAATTCGTTGTTCTCATCAGGAAATATAGCTGGTGCTGCATCCAAGTATACTGAAGCATTGGCATTATGCCCCATGAGATCCAAGAAGGAGAGAGTTGTGCTGTATAGCAACAGAGCACAATGCCATCTTCTAATGCAGCAACCTTTGGCTGCCATTAGTGATTCCACCCGTGCTTTGTGCCTTCATAACCCATCAAATAGGCATGCCAAAAGCCTGTGGAGAAGAGCACAGGCATATGATATTCTTGGCTTGGCTAAGGAAAGCTTGTTGGATGCCATCCTTTTCATAAACGAGTGCACACAGTCAAATGATCCCGATCTCTCTTTGAGACAGAACAAAGTGCCCGATTATGCCGAGAGATTGGTGAAGAAACAAATGCGTGCCGCTTGGTTATTCAGAGAAGCAGCTGTTAAACATGCTGCTATGCTTCCAGATGGTAATCGTGGAGAAGTCTCAGGCATTGAGGCAGATGAGTCCGAGTGGGAAACAGTTAGCGAAAGTGAAATGGAAAACCGTGCAAGAGAGGCAGTTGATGATCGAGAAGAAGAGGACGAAGATGACGACGACGATGACGACAATGATGATGTTAATGCTAGCAAAGGGAGGTACTATAAATGTTCTTCTAAAGACTAGCGTCAAAATTAGGTGCTTTATTATCTGTTATTGGCCATCCAAGAGTCAGTATTGTGTGCTTGCTTATGTTGGGCTCATTTGTTGTGAAATTTTCCTTATTTGTAATTTGACAGTTGTAAATGAAATGGTTATTCTTTATGATTTCATGAAGAAAAACTATTTATTGTGTTATCGATGTCATCCATACTCGTAAGAACAAGACAAAGCAAGCCTGAATGTGTGGAATAGAAATGAGTTATCTATTGACAAATGGATTGCTTATATTAACTAGTTGGAATACTTCCTATATGAAAAGTTGTAAGAAAAACTCTGATCGATAAAAAAAATAAATTTTGTTTTTTTCCCGTCACTTTAATTCAGCTGAAATCCAGGTCGATCGCTGGTTCTCAGGCCTTTTGCTGGTTTCTTATCTCTCCCAGATTTTAATATTTTATTTAATAATCAAATAAGTCGAACTAAATTAAAAAGAAATTACGTATATGCACCTTAGTTGACCGAAATCAGTGTTTTTTTTTTTTTGGCACAAATATAGATAACATACTTTAGTACGCATTGAATTGCAATTTAGTTTATTATATGTTTATCCCAAGCTTATTATATTAATAAAAATAATTGAATTTTGGATCAACGTGAAATTGAATATAAATCGGCCAAAGGGAATCCATGCTTCATATTGTTCATATGCCATTTTTCTGGCCACTCATCAATTCGTGCTTTGTACCATTTGTCGCCGACCCTCAGAGTTTGATGGCATCAATGTTAAAGTTTCGTCCCTCGTTTCATTTCTCTGTTTATCGATTAGCGATCGCTTTGTTTGACTGAATACAAAATCTATGGAGAAGAATGAGGAAAACCCAATTCATTTCTACAAGGGAAAGCTGTACAAGAAAAGTTAATCAAAACAACATATCCATGGGTTCCGGCTCCTATCCTTCTTAAAGGATAGTGTTTGAGGATAATTTTCTTTTGATACGACTGGAAGAAATGGACGGAGGAATTGGTAAACGATAGGAATTCAGACAACATGTCTTCGTTTAAAAATAAAAAGAAGAATACAAACCCAGCAAAATTGAAATCAGAGTCACCTATATAAATGGGCAGGGCGGGACAGGGCATTCCAGCTTCGTTGAAGCCACGGTTCGACTTACAAAAAGGTTTTCGAATGGGAAAGCAAAAGGAAGAAAGCAGCGATGTTATTAAGAGAATCAATGGCAAACAGCTGCTTACTATCCAAAAGGCATCCTTCTCTCAACTCCTGCTTCTCATGAACACCTCTCCTTTGTTTACTTTACTTTGTTTAGATGTGCAGATGGTGGCAGAGCTTCTGGGAACATACTTGCTGGTCTTCGTGGGTTGCGGCGCGGCGTACATAAGGAAACGCGACGGAATTACGCTGACGGGCGTTGCTCTAACATGGGCTTTAGACGTGGTGGCCATCGTCTACGCGATAGCCCACATCTCGGGGTCTCACATTAATCCGGCGGCCACTCTTGCGTTTGCCGTCGTCGGTCTATTTCCATGGAAACTGGTAACTCAACCATCATCGATCAATTCATCGAAGCAACCAACCCTACATTCATCACCCGCCCGGCTTGCAGGTTCCGCTGTATGTGATGTCTCAGTTGGTGGGTGCCATCTTCGGGAGCTTAACCCTCCGATGGCTGTTCGATGGAGAACCTGCGAGACTGATGTTAACGCAACCGGTGGGGACGAACCCAGCGAGCGATCTTACTGTGATGGCCTGGGAGATCATCATCACTTTTATACTGCTGTTTGTTATTTGCGAGTCTGTGTTGGATCCCAGAGCAGTTAAGTGTGTTCATAAATATTCTTTCGTTCGATGCTTCTCTTCGATGGTTATTGTTAATTAAGAATGGTTGTTTGGTTTGCAGTCCAAAGGGCTGGGAGGAATGGCTATTGGGGCTGCAGTTTTCGTGGATGTGATATTGGCCGAGTGAGAAGATGAGATTTCTTCTTTCTTATGCTTTGCTTCTTTTTTTTTTTTTTTAACAAAGTGGATGAACAGGGACATAACTGGATGTTCGTTGAACCCTGCAAGGAGTATTGGACCAGCAATCGTGAACTGGAACTTTAGCAAGCTATGGATTTACATCATATCACCAACTATTGGAGCAGTTGCAGGGACATCACTTTATTCCTTTCTTCGACTCGCCAGGGAGCCTGAGACTTCGAATTACATCCAAAATATTAGATCCCCAAGCGTTCATTCTGACCATGTCTTAGAGAATCCAACCTACTTGGGTAACCATACAAACTTCCTACTCATTAAGTTCAATTTATATGTATTCCTTTTATTTCACATGATGGCTCAGCTCACAGGACTTGAATTAATTGATTCTGCAGAGAGGTCTTTGGAGATCGCTTAAGCTGGCTGAATGAACAACAAGAGTTCATGCTTGTTTTGGAGAAAGATGAGTAGTCTCAAAGCAGTTGTGTGAACCTTTTATGTTGTCATAAATATTAATACAAATATAGGTTTCTCGACTTACTAAGATCTCTGTACGACTTTCTTTTTGGACTCATTTTTCTTCTTTTTCTTATCTCTGTGGATGTGTCTTATGTCCTTGTTTTCTGGAATAAAAATGACTGCTGGGGAAAGTTTATCTTCACTTCACATGTAAAAATTTTATATAAATTAGAAGAAGGGCAACGCAAAATTTAGCTTAACATGTGACAATTGAACCTGATACATATGTTGGATCAAAGTTTATAGAAAACCAACTCAATTAGGTTATCTTAAAAGACTGTTTTCTTTTAAAAATCCAACTTTTATCATCAACTACTTGGCAACTCAGGCAACCGTTATGTAATTCAAAACAGTTAAGCCGGTTTTCCTCACTGCTAGGAGATATTTGAATTTTCTGAACAAGTATTTCGAACCCGGTCAAAGAAAGAACCGTTATAAAAATATTGTCTTTATAAGACAACAGATGCAAACAAAGTACATCTTATGCAGAATTTTTTTTGTTTCTGTATAACTGTTATATGAGCTCATCACTGCAAAAAAAAATATCCTATATTGGCTTTTTTTAACAAATATTTTAAAATACGTTTTAAAAATGTTACCTTAAACACATGTCTTTCACAACAGTTATCTAACACCACAACTTATGTCAAGAAAACATTTTTTTGGTAGACTTTCTTTTATATAATTTTCGTATAATATCTTTTATAACAATCGTCTTTGAAAATTTCTTATATAATACTATAGACATATCTAAAGATTTTTTTTGAAAAAATACACCTAAGCATTTTCTCTAATTAAATCGATCTTGCTGTTAATGTATAATCAATTATGTTTCTGTTGCCATTAAGAATAACATCTACTAATCTTAAACCATGCATAATCACTATATCACCAGTCATCTAAAAATAACATATGATATATATAATCATACTACTAAGATTAATCTAATCTAATCTAATCACATCCTTAAACACTTCTAACCAACATTCAACTTTTCTTGATGCTCACTCAAGAGCCTCTCATAGTATTAAATCAATATAAGGATTTACTAAAGACAATCTCAATCCACTTAATCAAAATCCACCCATTTCTTATAAGCCTAACCAAGTCTTAAACCAACCTAACTTTCTTTCAATGCCTTAAATTATTCCCTTAAAGGTTCCTTAATAAAAAATCAATAACTAAAATGAGTATGCTAATCCAACAAGATGAGGGTTAACTATGTATTTTTAAATATTTTTTTACTATTTTTAATATATTTTTTTAAAAAACATGTTTATAGAAATAAGTTTTATTTTTATACAAAAATATTAATATTCAAATTTATATACATAATTTGTAACTTTTATAATTAAGAAAAATGAAAATAAAAATGAGAAAAGTACAACGAAATTTTTAAATGGTTTGATTCAAACTCAAACTTACGTCTACCTTAATCTAGGTCAAGAAAAACTTCACTATTAAGAAAATTATAATTTAAGATTTTTTACTGTTCACCTTCAACTTATTAGAAGTTTTTCTTTATGATTCATTTCTAACTTAAGTTTTTCTTCTTATGGTCCATCTTCAACCTATTAGTTTTTCCTAGTTCAACTATACCTGATCTTTTATGAGCTCAACCCTAATTCATTTTTTTTTTTTTAGATCAAACCAAATCCGGCTTTCGTAAGTACAAGGCCACCGAACTCAAAAGAAAAGAAAAATACATCAAAGAAAAATTTTTGATAAAAAAATGTACTTCCTATGCTTGTTGATGAATAAAACAATGTACAAAGAATTCAGAATTATGAAGAGCACAACCTTTTTTTTATAAAGGTTGGATATTTATAAAAAAAAGTTTAATTATAGTCATTAAAAAGTCAAAGAAAAGTATTTCCATAAAGTGTTGACAAAATATCTTAAGAGATTCTTCAAAATAGCTTATGTAATGGCTCAAATGATGGCTAAAGAATTAGCCATTATGAAGGATCGACAAGAGTTGTTGGATTCCGTCGAAGGAGATCCAGTCTGTGAGATCAACGAAAGTAAAAGTGAAAGAATTATGGACTGCTGGATTAAGGATGATTGGATCTGTGTCATTTGATTAAGTCAGATGAGATATGGATATTTCAATTCATCAACAATAAGGGCGCGATCATCTCAGTTGTAGGATTCAAAATGGATAGATATGTGCTGTTAAATTAACGATATATCATTTGCATTGGGCGCTGGATGTGAGAAAGAACTTTAGTCTACATGGTGCAAAATGTTGAAGGTTTGTTGTTTATAAGAAGTTCTACACGTCTCTTATGCAAGTTGGTACTTGGGGTTGGCCATGCATTTTGTGCTTGGGATTTCACTACCTAGGTGGCTTATATACATGATTACAAGCCAACATTTTAGGTCCAATCGGATTCATTGGTACACAAGATAAAAGTCTTTATAGGATTCGATGCTTTAATTGCCTTACCCCAATCGGGTTTAGGAATACATCTTGACTAAGCTCGGGGCTTGACTTGACTTGGTTCCAACTAGTCTCCAAACTCGAGGCGTCTTAAGCCCACTCGGGCTTGGTTAGCCCGAGTGCTTTGTGCTTGGTCAGCACAATAGCTTCTTATCTTTGTTCCTCGCAATCCTTTTTTTAAAATTTATTCTTTATTCAATTCAAGGTTCATCGATGCTTCTATCACATAATCTATTTTTTTTATTAATTATTTTTATTATAGACACATCAAACATATGTTTGCTTTATTTTTTTAATTCTCAAATCAAATTTAAAAGATTTTGAATAGTCTCTTTTCTATTCTAAAGAAATTAACTAATGTAAAGCTAGAAAAATCATGATCAATCTCAAATCTAAATTACTTTTCAAAAATCAAATAAAATAGCTAATGAATGTGAACAAAGTTTTACTATCTAAAAGAAGCGATGCATCATATCCCATTTGTGTAAAATCATATGACAACACATTACGACTTAGAACTTCTTAAAAAGTGAAATTCTTCCAATTAAGTCTAACACTTCTAAGTTTTTATTTTCTTACCTTTCTTTATAAAATTTTTGTGCATAGATATTGTAAGTCAAAATGGGGTTGGTTACTCTTATGTGCTTCATATTTCACTACCTAAGCAGCTCATATAGAATGGTGACCTAACAATACTTGTACAGTATAATACATTGCGCAGAACATTCATCTATTGTAACTGGACAATTTCTTATGCCTAATAATTCCATTAGTTTTATCATACTTATACAATTATGTCAATTGTATTGCACAATCCATTAGATTATTACTCAACTTGTCATACTTATTTCTCAAATTATCATACCTTTATTTGTTTATCATGATGTATAAACTATTGTGACAACTCGTTATATATTTTGTTTAGTGTAGATATGATTTAGTATTCTACAGCAATGTATGAACATTGTGTTTAAAGGAAGTGAAAGTTTTTAATTTTCTGTTGTGGTTTAAAGGTCTTGCTTTATGTTGTTTTAAAATTGGTTTTCAAAATTGTAAAGCATTGCTATTGATTTTGGATCTATATACATTTCAAAAAAATATTTGAAAACCATACAAAATGACAGGTAGGGACATCACACCTTATGAGTAGTAGGCAACACCAACTTATGCATCCACAAGCATCCACAACCCCCAGCTATTCAAGCATTGTGTCCTCATTAGGCATCATTAATGATAGAAGGTTCAAGGCATGTTTAAGGGCAACAGGGTAAGATTCCATGGAGTCAACAACCAAGGGATCATGAGAAGAGCCTAGTTGATCAAGGGAATTGGGATTTTAAGGCTTGAGAAAATGGACCACATGCCTTCAGTGGAAGCACACTAATGAGAAGCCTTCATATATTTAAATATTTGATAGAACTAACCTAGTGGCCCATTGATATAAATGTTTGAGGGAAGGGATTAGATCCAATATTATGCAAAAACAAGAGAAGGATGAGCACTCCTTATCAATAGTAATAGCGTCCACTTGCAAATGTGAATAAGTACCACAAGTTATTTAAACTAGGTTCTCCTAGATAGTTGTACATATAATTGTCGGGGGCCAAGCTTGAAGTTAGGAGTCATGCCAAACTAAGTTCTAGTTTGTCCAATTATCGAAACTCTACTCTTCAACTAAGTTGTCATGTTATTATATCGAATTGGTTGTTGAGGATGAACAGTAGTGTTGATCCAAGATGAGTAGTTTGTTAAACTATTGTTAGTACCTTTGTGAGTTTATTCATTCTATATTTTCTTTTTCTCTTAGTTACCTCACCAAAAAAGCATAATTTCAAATGGTTGTTATAATTTAACCTTGATTTTGTTGAGCTTGTAATGACGTTTCAAACTAGAGGCAATGTTAAATGATTTATCATATGATGATAATATGTGATGCATGTTAATGTTTCACGACATATGCTAAAGTGTTCTTAGCACTTCATTTGTTTGACAAACATTGGCAACTTTATGTATGATGGAGAGGAAATGTGGGGACAACAAGCAGCAGTTGGAGGTTTGAAATTTTGGCCAAAAGCTCTTTGAAAAGCAGCTCCCAAACAATGCAAGAATAAGCCATGGGTCTTGGTTTGATTTTGGTTTGCGATAAGGGTGGTTGGTCTTGGGTAAGCTGATTAGTTCAAGTCAAACCCATGAACCATCTCGCATTGCCCAAATGAGCACCAACCTGGAACATCTTGGTGTGTTGCATACTAAGCATGCCACTTCAATACCAGCCACGTGTCACATGCTTGTGAAATCCTCCAAATTGATGAAACATATGTAATGAAAGAGAAGATTTGTAGAGAGAGAAAAGAGAAAAGGGAAAAGAGGGAGAGAAAATCGAAAGTTGGTCTGAGTTTAAAAAGAGGAGAAAGTTGGTCTGAGTTTAAACATGCTATTAATAAAACATTTGTTTCAAAGAATTAATTTTTTTTTCTCACAAGAGCTCTTATTATAAATTAAAAAATTAATAATTTTATGCTAATCATAAAAAATTAATATTAATCAAAATAATAAAATTTAAATAAAATATATAAATAAATTTTTAATATTTTAAAATTAAATTTAAATGATAATTTTAAATAAAAATTTAAATATAGAAAAATTAGCAAAATAAATTTAAACTGAAATTTGGTTAAATTTAATATTTAAAATTTATCTATTATTTTAATAAAAATATAAAGTAAGAAAAAATATTACATTTTCATCTTGTATCAAACTTATATTACAAAGTGTTGGTGGATGTATTTGGCTTAGATGCCAAACTATTGGAACATAAGCAACGAAGAGAAGGTTCATATGGAGAGAAAAAGAAAAAGAAAATAAGGAGGGTGAAAAGTGAAAAATTTTGTATTATTTTAGAGGTTAAAGAGATGGAGGAAAGCAAATAAGTATTTTGTTGGGATTTGAAGAGATAAGAACATAAATGCCATCAATTAAAAAATTATTTCAAATCATTAATTTTATTCCTCATAACAATTCTTGTTTATACAAAAAAAACAAAATTTAAATTAAAAATTAACAACTTCATATTGATCATAACATGTTATTCTTTAAATTCAAGCCATATAAATAAATAAGATAAATTTAGAGTTAAATTTAAATAAAAATTAGAATAAAAAATTATCTAAATTAATTTAAATTTTAATATGAAAATTAAATTATATATTTATTAATTATTTTTATAAAAAATTAAATAAAAAAAATGATATTTTCATTTGTATCATTATATAGTTGTTTCTTTAAGAACTAGACAGCATACACAGAAACACATCGTATGATGTGAGTAGGTAACCATTTGTTGAAATTTAATTTTTTTTTATTCAATTGAACGGGAGCACGAGCAAAATGTTGGCCGATATGTTTTCCAAACCATTATAATTTTTTTTGTTTAACTACTATATACGATTGTAATAGTAGTACAAGAGGAATGCTAGCTTATGTATCGCAGCTAAACTTACATTCATGATAATCCTGGGCATTTGGTTGGCTGAGTTTGATCATCACATTAAATTGTGTTTTGGTTAAGCCAATCTACTAGTTGGGCTTAAGTATGGCTCTTACTAAGCCAACACATGAAACAAGTGGAATTGGGGCCTACAAGCATGAATAAATCATGGCAATAAAAATGCAGGGTAAAAGACTAATCAATATAAAAAAATAATTAATTAAAATATGAAATGATATTTTATCTTACTGCTAAGTGAAAATACTATTTTAGGTAAAAAAATGCTTCATGACCAAGTATCCATTTTTTAACAGCATAATATTTTGCAAAATGTTGATCTTTTGTAGATTGTTTTGCTTTCCATGGTAATACTGAATTTAGAACTTCTATACGAAAGGATATAGAAGAGAAAGGCTGCCTTCCCCTTGGATGTTTTGAGACAAGAACTTGTTAAAAGAGGCTGTTCTTCAATGCAAAAGATAACTTGATTGTTTCTTCTGTTGCATTTCATAGTATTTGCTTTTAGATCAAGTTTGCGATGGTTTTGTTCTGAAATAATTGGAAAATTGGGGATTTAAAAAGTTTTCAAGTCAAACCTGAGCCTGGACAAAATCTGGAGCCCATTTCTAACACGATTCACTGTTGAGCTTGAGCATTTCATTCATAAGTTTTCTCAAACGTGTTTCTATCCATCCACAATATGAACTGTCATAATCTAAGTCAGTTGAGGGATAGGAAATATAGCAGAATGTTTACTCATCATGAGGGCAATTACTAGAGAAGGAAGCAAAGATAGTGTGAGCATGAGAAAGCAAAGTGAAAGCCTGTTTTCTTTGAACTACAAAATAACCTAGTGGGTTGTGGAGTCCAACATCATGAGCTTTACATGGAAAGAATTTGAATGTTCTCAGCATATCATGAACAGTCTTGATTCTTTCGCTAATGATGTAATGTCTATTAGGCTAACTGTTATACATGTAACTTCAAAAAATATACTTCAAAATATCTTCTTTTTAAAAGGGTACCCTTTTCTCTGAGGGGTCCAGGTGTCCGAGATTTCCTTACTTCTTATAATGGCTTCTGGAGTGTTAGAATATTTTGCAACATAATTTAGAAGATCTAAATGTCTTTCTTTGAGATTTCTTCCTATCATAGCAATATATAAACTTGGCTTTGCCTTCTAAGACTTACTCTTTTTTGGGCCAAGCTTCTAAAGAGGTTATTTTGGGTTGCATATTGATAAAGGTGACTGAATGATGAGGGGAATTAGTTGAAACTAATTCATTATGAGCCATTTTGGATCCTCAATGCTTAGTAGTTGGCGCTTCCATCTTACGTGAGCATCTATTCAGTAGCGAATGTCGAGAGATAAAACTTATGAGTCCTTTTTGCTAAATGAGGGGATACAAGATGTTTTGTCAATCATGAATGTTTTAGCTCTGGGTCAAGTGATGCCATATGGAAGGTCATCATCTTGGAGCATAACATAATTTCCACATGGAAAGTTTCAAAAGAGAAGATAGGGTTGACACAATGGTTTGATCAATAACTAGGATCAATCAAGTTCTCCAATCTATTTGACTTATGGAAGTGGATTCCATCCTTAGAAGTGATGAGGATTTATGATTAATGGCTGACTCATGAACATTTAAAAATTGTTGGCTCTCATATTTTGATTTGAGAGGAGGGTTGTCCTAACCAAGTCAAATAATTTTGTATGAGTACCTCAAGAAATCTCAAATAATCAAATCACAATCTACGATGAGCTGAGTTGTCAAGTTCATCAAAGAAAAAATACTTTTTTTTTTCTTAAGAAAATAAAATCTAAATCAACAAGTGAGCAATTGTACAACCAGGCATAGTAAAGAAAAGGTAGTCATGTTTTCTTATTAGTATGATTCAAATCTCTCACAGATTTAAATATTTTATTTAATAATCGAATAAGTCAAACTAAATTAAAATTGAATTATGTATATGAACCTCAGTTGTCCGAAATCAGTGTTTTTTTTTTCTTTTTTGGTACAAATGCTGCAAATAATATAACATACTTTGGTACGCATTGAATTGCAATTTAGTTTATTATATGTTTATTCCAAGCTTATTATATTAATAAAAATAGTTGAATTTTGGATCAACGTGAAATTGAATATCAATCGGCCAAAGGGAATCCATGTTTCCTACTGTTCGTATGCCGTTTTCTGACCACTCATCCAATTGTTGCTTTGTACCATTTGTCGTCGACCCTCAGAGTTTGATGGCATCTACGTTCAAGTTTCCTTCATTTCTCTGTTCATCGTTTGGCGATCGCTTTGTTTGACTGAATAGAAAAAATACGGAGAAGAATGAGGAAAACCCAATTCATTTATACAAGGGAAAGCTGTATAAGAAAAGTTAATCAAAACAACATATCTATGGGTTCCGGCTCCTATCCTTCTTAAAGGATAGTGTTTGAGGATAATTTTCTTTTGATACAACGAGAAGAAATGAACGGAGGAATTGGTAAACGATAGGAATTCAGACAACATGCCTTCGTTTAAAAATAAAAAAAGAATACAAAACCAGATAAATTGAAACCAGAGTCACCTATATAAATTGGCATGGCGGGCAGGGCATTCCAGCTTCGTTCAAGCTACGGTTCGACTTACAAAAAGGTTTTGGAATGGAAAAGCAAAAGGAAGAAAGCAGCTATGTTATTAAGAGAATCAATGGCAACCGGCTGCTTACAATCCAAAAGGCATCCTTTTCTCAACTCCTGCTTCTCATGAACACCTCTCCTTTGTTTACTTTACTTTGTTTAGATGTGCAGATGGTGGCAGAGCTTCTGGGAACATACTTGCTGGTCTTCGTGGGTTGCGGCGCGGCGTACATAAGGAAACGCGACGGCATTACGCTGACGGGCGTTGCTCTAACATGGGCTTTAGACGTGGTGGCCATTGTCTACGCGATAGCCCACATCTCGGGGTCTCACATTAATCCGGCAGCCACTATTGCGTTTGCCGTCGTCGGTCTATTTCCATGGAAACAGGTAAGTCAACCATCATCGATCAATCCATCGAAGCAACCAACCCTACATTCATCACCCGCCCGGCTTGCAGGTTCCGCTGTATGTGATCTCTCAGTTGGTGGGTGCCATCCTCGGGAGCTTAACCCTTCGATGGCTGTTCCATGGAGAACCTGCGAGACTGATGTTAACGCAACCAGTTGGGACGAACCCAGCGAGCGATCTTACTGTGATGGCCTGGGAGATCATCATCACTTTTATACTGCTGTTTGTTATTTGCGAGTCTGTGTTGGATCCCAGAGCAGTTAAGTTTGTTCATAAATATTCTTTCGTTTGATGCTTCTCTTCGATGGTTATTGTTAATTAAGAATGGTTGTTTGGTTTGCAGTCCAAAGGGCTGGGAGGAATGGCTATTGGGGCTGCAGTTTTCGTGGATGTGATATTGGCCGAGTGAGAAGATGAGATTTCTTCTTTCTTTTGTTTTGCTTTTTTTTTTTTTTTTTTTTTTTAACAAAGTGGATGAACAGGGACATAACTGGATGTTCGTTGAACCCTGCAAGGAGTATTGGACCAGCAATCGTGAACAGGAACTTCAACAAACTATGGATTTACATCATATCACCAACTATTGGAGCAGTTGCAGGGACATCACTTTATTACTTTCTTCGACTCACCAGGGAGCCTGAGACTTCGAATTACATCGAAAATATTAGATCCCCAAGCATTCACTCTGACCATGTTCAAGAGAATCCAACCTACTTGGGTACCATGCAAACTTCCTACTCATTAAGTTCAATTTATATATATTCCTTTTTATTTCACATGATGGCTCAACTCACAGGATTTGAAATAATTGATTCTGCAGAGAGGTCTTTGGAGATCGCTTAAGCTTGCTGAAAGAAGAACAAGAGTTCATTTGTCTTGCTTACTTTCTACCTATGCTGTTTTTGGAGAAAGATGAGGAGGCTTAAAGCAGTTGTGTGAACCTTTTACGTTGTCATAAAATATTAATAAATATTTTAAAATATAAATGACTGCTGTGGATTTGTCTTATGTCCTTGTTTTCAGGAATAAAAATGACTACTGGGAAAAGTTTATCTTCACTTCACAAGTAAAAACTTTATATAAATTAGAACATGTGACAAGTGAACCTGATACATATGTTGGATCAAAGTTTATAGAAAACCAACTCAATTGGGTTATCTTAAAAGGCCGGTTTTCTTTTAAAAATCCAACTTATATCATCAACTACTTGGCAACTATTTCGAACTCGGTCAAAGAAAGAACCGTTATAAAAATATTGTCTTTATGCAGAATTTTTTTGTTTCTGTATAATTGTTGTATGAGCTGAGCTCTGCAAACAAAGTACATCTTATACCTAATGATTCCTTTAGTTTTATCATACTTATATGAGTATGCTAATTATATTGTATAACCCATTAGATTATTACTCAATTTGTAATACTTAAAAACTTTTCCTTCTCAAATTATCATGCCTTTATGGTCTATAACTTCGTACTTTTACAATCATAGTATTATCTGGATTGACCTTCGATTTTAACATTAATGTCATTGTACACTGTTAAGATTGGTCTGGTATGATCATTATCTGGCTTCGTGTCGTTTGCATTTAATTTTTTCTTGTACTAGATTACACTATATGATGTGTTATGGTCGTAATGTACATTGCAAAAACTTCTTCTTTAACTTATAAGTTAGATCATTAACATTCACAATATTATCATATTCATATGATCACAAAGTTGTACTTGTAAGACAAAAGTTTACTTTGATATTTTGTTCATACTTGGATCCCGATTACTTCTCTTACATGATTATATTGTGCGATATTTACGACTAAGCTTTCAAACAGGTTTATTTACTCATCATACCTTTGATCCTTAATTAATTAAATGTATATGAATTTATTTAATAAAACTGAGAGAATAATATATCTTAGTTAGCCAAAATACATGATTATAATAATATGACAATGTTTTGGTCGACATATTTCAACTTAATAGAAAGATCATTATGGTGATCATTAGATCTTACACTTTCCTGGATTTAAGTGTCATCGATTTCCTTTAACCTTTTTCTTTTATTCATTTTGAAATAATGACTCATTGTCTTTCTTTTAAAATCTTTAAAAATAAACTAGCAAAAGAACAAAACAACCTTTTTAAGAAATCATTATAATCAAATTATGGAAGCAAATAGATCCAATTATTCATGCACTTTTAAAAGTCACAAGTTTTCATATTTCATTTAAAAACAAGTTCCATACATCACAACTAAATAAGATTCTATTATGTGCCATTTTATCAAATTAATTAATATGATATGCTACACTTCAATGGCAATGTGAGCATCCTTCGTTTATATCTTCATATCAATTCTCAATGCACTTTAATAGACTTATGTTATGTCTCGTTTTAACTTAAAAATGTTATACTAAAATTATACTAAGCCAATTGTCACTAGGTCAATAATTATACATATACATATATTTAAAGAAAATAATATTAGATTACAACATACATATTCAATTTCAAGCAATACAATTTATAAGAAAAGTATATGATCACATATATGAACTATGCAAATAAATACAATTATCATGTAAAACTTTTCAACTCTATAAGATTTGGTTTAAAAAAATGTTATTCCATAAAATAATTGGATGTGTTTAGGAATACATCATTTTAAACATAAATAGCCAAAATAAAGACTCATTTAACTCATCTCTAGAACCGTTATTATTGAATAGTAATTATCATTTTAGATAACAATTCTTCACTTCATTTTTTAACATTGCCTCTCATTCATCAAGACAATGCTTTTCCACTTTTCGCATTCATGTCTTTTTTTTCCTAAGTATTATCACTAGTAGTATTTTTTTTCATTTTCTTTTCTTTTTGTGACCATTATCACAATATGTTTTTCATTTTCTTTTATTTTCTTCTATAAACACTCACTCTAATGTGAAACTAAATGAAGCAACATTATATTTTAACTCATTCAAATCAACATGTTGTAAAAACATTGTTATTCATAAAGAATTAAATATTCTCAATAATCTTCCTTTTAGATCAACTCTTAAAATGTTTACCTATTTTTTTAATCATTCTTTTATTCCAACAATGTATAAATTTCATTTCTACTTTCATTGGTAAACAATTTATAAACACATTTATAACATAGCAAGTAAAAGGATAACTTATCATTCTTAAGTTTAATGATTATATTTATTTTTCGTTGCAGAGTTATCACTTTTGATCAACATTATAGCATACAAGCTTGGCTAAAAAAAAATTTAACATTTCATATTATTGTTTAAGAGATCTTCAGTCTTTTAACATTTTCGATCAATTTAATTTACTCATGATCAATAAAGTTTATAGTCTACAATATACATACAAATAATATTTTTTTATAAAACATATAAATAATAACTTGATATTCTTTTTTGATAAATTTAATATCTTATTTTGTAGTTGAGACAAGTTGAATTTATACAAATTAATACTATTAAACTTCTAATAAAATATATTAACTTAATAATATTATAACGTTATTTATTAATTTAATAAGTTTCACTTTCTTTAAAAACATACAAATTAATTTTAAATAGTTTTTGTTATAATTTTGATCTTCATTTCATGATGTATTCATGTGCAAATTTTATTAAATTTATTCTTTTTAATGTGTAATATTTGATTTCATAAAAATTGGATAATAAAATAGAATACTAATTTGATATCTTCTTCGTACATCAAAAGGTGTTTTAATTTCTTCTCCCTCATTTTAGAACTCATTCATTTTAAAATTTTACCAAAGTGATAGAAAATAATTTTTCAAAATAATTAACTATTTAATTTTTTAATTAAATAATTTTTTCTTACCTTTTTGAGACTTGGAGCATCGTTCTGACCTTTGATCTCTTTTCTCTCCAACTTTCCATCAGAGCATTCAAAAGCTATGAAGCCTTTAAAAACCTACTTTGGATCATTTAAATTGTTATCAAACAATTATTTGTCACATTTCCAAAGTTAAACAACAAAAATACAATAGTATTTTCTATTACTATATTCGAAATCTATACAAGAGATTTTGAGACATTACAAACGTAATTTTAGAAATTAAAAAAAAACAATTAGAAGTAAGTAGTTTATATTATTAACTTCAAGAAAAAGTAATTAGTCATAAATTAAAAATAATACCGGGAGTAATTAAATTAAGTGTTATTAACAACCCTATATTGTTTTATGACAGCTTTTGTAAATAGAAAAAGATGAACAAAAATATTTTGAAAATGATTTTTATATGATGGAAAAGAAATGTGACAATTATTTGATTTTTTTTGTTTTTAAAATTAAAGAAAGATATATATTTATTGGATTGAATAGAACCCTACAAAGTAAACTTTTCTTATATATATTTTTTACAGAAGGATAAATGTTATTTTTTGTTGGGATTCAATCATATATGCATTAAAAAAATAAAGATGCTTAACACTACTTACTGATATAGTTTTTAAATATTTAGTTAATTAATAAAATATAAAATTAAAAAAATATATATCGTTTTTAAGTTGTATAAAAAAGCTATACTTCACCTTTATGATAAAACAATTATTAAAATTATTTATTATTGTATGAGAAGAATAAAGTTATTTTTTTTATACATTATCTTTAATTTTTTTATACTGAAAAAACATGTATTAAAAGATGTATTTTTTCTAGGAAAAATAACAATACAAATATTGATGGCATGTGGCATGTGTCATGGTATGCCGGCCCATGTTGACTTTTTATGACATTTTGTTATTTATTTCTTTTGAAAGAAATAAGACAAAAATAGTATATTTTGGGATATGCTTCAATTGACAGATGCTCATAGATTAGGTAAAGAGCATTTAATTATTTTTAATTGCATTGACATTGTATTTAATATAAAATTACCTTAATAAATTCTATTATATTTGTAATTTTACAATTATTTGATGTCTTGTATATCAATAGTCTTAAACAATGTAATCACCATTAAATAAAAATACATTTGCTATGGAGAGCAGACATCTCTGTAAATTTAATCCATGGTCTATTTTTTCCTTGTTTTTGAATTTAAAAAAAAAATTAAAAACTAGGTAAAAGCTCAACAAGCAAACACAGCAATTACTCCTCTAAATTGCTTAAAAAGAGGCATTCATAACACCCTTAACTCTCAAACAGGATTTGAATTTTAGTTTTACTTTCAAATGATCACCATCCATAGTCAAAACAAAATTTCTATTGCCAGAGCAGGATCAAACAGCAAACAATGTCTCCTTTGGTAAATTTTCAAATATTTCTATTGCAGAAAATGAAGCAACCTGGAATTTCGATGCATGGGTTTAACCTTCGATCCTCTCAAAGAAATAGAGATAACCCATGTCAATAGGTGGATCAACGGATGCTCCAACTTTGTTATCATTGAAAATTATCCATCTTCCATCCTTGCGTATATGAGCCACATAGTGACCACAGTGAGTTGATGTGCCAATGTGGCTAACTAATGCCAAAAGCTTATACCCTGTGAAGGAAGCTCTGTATTCGTTAGCAGAAAGAAATCACCAATCCAACAGCATTCAATGAAAAATGTTCAAAAGATTGTGGTAAAAACTAAATACCAAAAACTACCATTATGAAGAAGAAGTCTGTTACAAACATAGAAACTTGACGGGCATAACAAAACTAAATAGAAATCAAAGCTAGCTACATAGAAACTTACTCCCATTTCCATCAGGCACCCCGCTATCCAAAGCCTGTGTGCTGTTTGAAGTTGGAACATCAGTATCCATAGAGTTGGAAGCAGTTTCAGGATGGCTGAATATCCAGTCAGTAGCCTTCTCAATGTTCCCACCCTGCAAAATAATAAAACGAACATTCTAATATCCTCCTACAGCATTTTCAGGGAAATGACAAGATCAAAATGCCCATATATAAATATTCGAACATATCCAAAGATCATTAACCATGCGCATACCGAGGCCTTCAATGCTTTTCGAGCAACCATTTCCTCAAATCCAAAGGAAATCAACATTTCAACACTTGCTTCATCGACTAGAGGACTGGAATCTTCAAGAATATCATGGATAGGATCTTCAAGATCTGGAGAAACAAATTCCATATAAACCAATTAAACTGATGACACTTCAGAAACAGAACTCCAAAACTTATCTTGATTTATAAAACTGTCCAAGATAAACTAGTTTGGTTGGTGCCATTAAAATTAATTGTCGCGAAGAATAAGTTACTGAAGTCAGCAACCTGGATCATCCAAGTGGGATAACAACCAATTCATAGCTTCTTCAACTCCCGTATTAGAAGTTTTAATTGCTGCTTTTTGACTATGGATATGATTAAAACCCATGGCCACTAAGTGTGCAACAATATCCTCATCAGGTAAAATATGTGCCTGTTTTATATCATCAATGCTGGAAACTGCAGAGAAAGATTAAGGTTTAAAAAAATAAACATAAGAACACATATCTACCTTTATGATTCAAATATACCTTTCTCTGGAAGTAATTCTTCTCCGGGCTGAACACCTTTGCTGCGCATATGGGTGATATCGATAATATCTGGAACATCAACGTATACATCTGAAGAAAAACAAGGACAAAGTAAATCCCACAGGCTAAAAATAAGAAATCTGATTGCCAGCTCAACAAAATTAATGACATGAAGGAAGAAAATACCCAGTTTCTTCGGAACCCATCCCTCTTCTAAAACAAACTTGCGCATGTGCAGCACTAGGTAATCAGGAAATGTAATCAAACCAGCAGTTCTGAAGAAGGAATCATAAAATGTAAATATGCTGAGAAAATCAACAAGAATACAATGCTGTCTAACAAAAGATTCTATGATTCTTCTGTAGAAATAAATCAAGACAATCATAATATGAAGCCCAAAAATCTAACTCATCCACACAAACGATATCAGTAAAAAATAGTCAAATAGTGAACAGGGAACTTGTAACATTTGGCCAATTAGCAAATGAATCAATTTACTAGAAAGCATGATAAACCATTAGGCCCCACATCAATGCTATAAAATAAAAACAAAAAAAGAACTCAAAGGGCATGAACAAAACATCAATGTAAAGGGATTGGAAACGCATGGGTGAAATATCAGTGTGAAAGAACTAAAAAGTAAAGTAGGATTAAGATGTAGGCCACAAAAACTTGCCCAAGGTAAACAGATAAACATCATGATGAAGCAAAAGAAACTTGGACATTGTCGAGATCCCTCCCAAAGTACAGCTACAATACCAATATAAACCGAGTGAAAGTGAAACTTACCCTTCAGATCTAGGGCACAAAAACTTCGCCAAGGAAAGGTAAACACCATTGTAGGACAACAAACGAATGCATTGTCATCTGAGAATAAAATTTTTATACCTATTTTAGCATCAACAGTGCAAACTTGTTATTAGACATGACAGGTCAGATCGGTGGATTGTAGAACATACTTGAGAGATATATTAATCTTAATGCTTTCTCAAGGATAATCAAGGAATATTTTTGAAAACTATCCAAAAAAAGGAATCAACAAATAAGCTATATTCCTAAGAAATCAAATCATAAAAATTTATAAAAATACGCCAATTAATGTTAAGAACTAAATGTTATAAATTTCTTATAACCCATAGTATACTAAATAAGAGCAAGCTAATATTTCTTGATTGATTGCAACAATTCTTCCTTAATAATGCAACAAAAATCTCATAAATAATTGGACTGGTTTCTCAGCATTTTCCCTAAAGTTGGTGACTGAATGTCTTTTGCATCCAGCTAGTGATTAATCTATGGCAAACCATGGATAGGATCTCTTTTGTGAAGATATCTACTAATTGATCACCAATAGGCATAAATAAACTACAAACCAAATCTATTGTCAAGTTTCCCTTTTATGAAGTACTTATCAATCTCAAGATGTTCTGTACAATCATATATTGCAATGGACAGTCAGCAATGCCGATTGCTTATTTAGGGTTATCTCATAGGGTGCTCATCTTTAAGTCATTTAGGCTCAAGCCACAGAACCTCGCATATCCCTAGAGTTGTTAATTTAAACTCAACTTCTATGCTAAACCCAATCACCATATTTTTGCTTCTTACTACAAGTTACAAGATTTCATCCTAGTAATATGCATTATCTAGATATTGATCTCCTTTCTACAATTGATCCAACATAATCAGCATCACAATAAGCTTCAAAAGATAGTTCTTCTCTTTTAATTTAAACAAAATCCCTTGTTCTACTGTTCCCTTCAAGTACTATAAAATCCAACAAACTTTCTTGAGATAAATTTTTTAGGATTGTGCATAAATTAGCTCACCAAAATCATGATATTGGTTATGTCTGACCTTATACGTGTCATGTAAATGAGCCTCCCAATAAACCCCTAACAGGTGCCTTTATCAATCACAGTCTCCTCTAGGGCATCTCCAAGACCACTATTTGGTTCTCTTAGTGTATCAATATCTTCATTTTCAAACTTTCCCTTAGTTAGCAAGTCCACAACACACTTTTGCTAGGAGATAGAAACTTCTTGTTTAGAATGCCCAATTTAATACGTAGAAAATACTTCAACTTACCTCACTCTTCATCTAAAACTCCTTAATCAAATGTTCTTTCAATTTTTATCATATCTATATCAATTCTAATCATGATAATATCATTCACATATTCCAATAATACAGTCAATCCATTAAAACCAAATGTCTAAAAACACAATATGATTTTTTTAGCTTTATTTATATACAAATTTAGTATCACTTTAGTGAATCATCTAAACCATACTCATGAAGACTATTTTAAAACATATAAGGCTTTCAGTTTGAACATAACATTCTCAACTATCCTTTTTTTAAAAAAACTAAGATGAATCTATATGCAAATTTTTGCCTAAGATTATCATATAAGAACCCATTTTTGACATCAAACTATAATAATTTTCAATTCAAGTTGACAGTCAAAGATAATTGAACTCTCATTGTATTCATTATAACAATTGGGCAAATGTCTCCAAATATTTACTCTACATATTTGAGTGTATCTTTCGACAATTAACCTTACTCCATATCTTTTTAACGTCTCGTCTATTCATTTTTCATGATAAACACCCATGTATATCTCACAAGTTCCTTCTCTTTTGGAGGACTCATCAATTCCAAGAGATCTTACGTATTTACTTGCATAACATTCTTCCAACTATTATCACTTAATTGCCTAAAATAAGGTTTTAGGTAGGGGCATGGCATTTGGGTTGGTAAGAAAGGCTTTACATCTTATAGATAATTGTCCCTTATGGTAATAAAAAACATCAAAGATAGTTGGGTTATGGTTGGTTTACAAAAAAATAGGATCAAAATTAGGACCAAAAGGTGCCATGCTATTATTGCGAATAGGATTGAGTTCAATCAAATGGGAACACTCCAAGAAGTTGCAATACGAATTACATCTGGGTTGATTGAAGAGAATAAAAATGAAAAATCCAAGAAAACAATTCATATTCTTATCTTCAAAGACTTATTACTCCTCATAAGGATAAAGACTATGAAAATATGAACCCTTTTCAACATATGTAAAATCAACTGAAACAAAGAATTTTTTAATTGGTAGATGATAACGTTTAACCACTTTTAGGTAACAAGAGAATAGCCATCAAATATGCACTTAAGAGCATAGCGGTCAAGTTTTCTTTTATTTCAAAAATGCATATATGAAAAAAATAAAAACACTATTGGAACAAGGCCATCACACATATGGATATTCAAGGAGTAATTGGAAAGGAGTTGAATAGCGAATGTAAAGTCAAGTATTTTTTCCATTAATGATAAAAAGCTAACCATTTTTCCTTTAGTTATCCCATTTTGTTGGGATGTATGATCACAAAAAGGCTCATGAATTATATTATTTCTTTTAAAAAAGAGTGATAAGAACTCGTTCAAATGATCCTTAGAATGAAGTCATTTGATTGAAATATTGAATTGAGTTTTGACCACATTATAAAATATTAAAAAAATTTTGTCGATTCCAAACTTATTTTTTAAGAATTATAACCAAATAACATTAGTACAATCATCAAGAAAAATAAAAGCCACTATAACCCAAACATATTGGCAGTATTTCAATGTTCTCATATGTCATTATGAACAAAAGTAAAAAAAAATCTATTGATGATTGGGGAAAGCATGCTTATGTTTTGCAAAACCACACACATCATTATGAAAATCTTCCACAATCCTTGAATGGCAAAGGAAACATCACTTTGAGAATACCAAATGAAGGATGGTGAAGGCAAAAGTGGATGGAGCCAAACTTTGACTTTTTTTGGAATTATGAGATTTAACAATTGATAACAAAGACAAAGCATTTTCTTCAACTTCACCACTTAATTCCAAAAGATCTTATAAGTCATCTTTTTCCCTGTCACCCAAAATTATCCTCCCCACGCCCATGACCTAAAATTTCCATTAGCAATGAAAGATTAAATTGCAATAAGAATCTTTAGTCGAGTTTTGGATTGACTAGAGATTGTTGAATAGTTTAGATTATGCAAAACATTTTTGAAAGTTGAGTGACGCTTTATAAGAACATTGTTAATAACAATTGTTAGTTATTAGCACCAATGATTTTTTATTACAAAGACATGGGATGTAAGTGATGATCAATGAGAGAAACATATCATGTGATCTAGTTCTTGAATGAGCTATCTAGGCATCTGAGAGAATTGTATCTGAAGCACTAAGAGCATAAAAAGAGAATGATAAGTTTGCAAAGGCTAGTTTGTAGATTGTTACCAAATGTTTTTCACCAATGAATCCAATAAGCTCATTAGTCTTTCTCCCACCTCTTTTGTTGAACTCATTTGGACTTGATTGTTCTTGAGATTCTTAGTAATGAATAGTTGGCCATTAAATATGTTGGCATACCCTTGTCTTCATGCTTTCCCATTTCTTGTAGGACTTCCATAAAGGCACCAACTCTTGTTGAACATCAAGGTTTTGTGCAATAAGTACACCACAAAGAGTCTTTGTTGATTTCTTTCACCATATCAAAGTCTCTTTTTCTCTTCAATTTGTCATTTTGTTTCTAACCTCTTAGCCATGAGTAGCATCGAGATATCTGTGAGACTGGTTTAAAACATTGTGCATCTCCACCCTTCCTTAGCATGTACAATGGATATTACTTCATTTAAGGAAGGCTAATCATCCTTTCCAAGGAGCTAGATCCTCACTATGCCAAATTCTATATTTAATCAAGTAACAAAGCTGCTATTTTATAACATATTCTAATAAAAATCATTCTCATTGCACTTCATTTGGATATGCTTATAATAATCCATCTCTTATCATAATGTTTGTAAAAGAATGAAATATTTCATGATTATTTGAGACCCTTATTTAGTTGTTTGCTACTTCAACCTTGATCTCATAAATCTAGGAAACATTATGACTCTTGAATGATGTGAGATTAATTGCTTCCCAATTACTTGGCTGTGTTTAGGTGCATCGCAATCTTAGTGATTTCAAGTAATATAAAATTATATAGTCACAAAATTATTATCGAATCTTCTTCATTCCACATTACAGACCTTGGATCCTTATTTGGTCTATATTTTCAAATAAGTAGCTCAATCCTCTTCTACTCAAGAAGGTACTGATTAACTTAGACCACTTCAGGTTAGTTCTCCCGTTCAGTGTATACAATGCCTAGATCTTATAATTTTCTCCAATATAAGCCATCATATAACATCTCATCGAGAACCTCAAACGTGTTACTAGATTCCATTGTGTCAAATATTGCTTTAGGAAAGTAACCAAACAGAGAAAAAAATATCAAGATCATCATCAAGAATAACAATTAACAAAGAAGAATTGTTGAGAAGATCACGTAAACTCAGTATAAGTACAATGCACCTTTGTCTATAATGACATGTAAGAAATAATAGAGGACATTCGATTTTATTTTTTTTACAAGAATAATCATTAAATATTTTTATACAATAGGAAAGTATACATCATTTGGAAACTTCACAAAAAAGAATCAACAAAATAATTATATTTCTCAAAGATCCTTCATAAAAATCATTAATAATCAAACCATTAATACAAATAAATAAACAATATAGAATGCATACTATCCAACATCCTAAATAGGATGAAGATAATAATGAAATATAATATTTTTTTATTGGTTGCATCAAAACTTCTGTAATAGTACAAAAGATGTAATGAATATATTTAGACAGATTTATCAACAATGGCAAATAATGTGCATGTGTATACAATGTGCATGGTGTACTAATACCAAAAGATCTAATGAATATTTAGGCAGATTTCTCAACAACGATAAATAAAACACGTGTGGATATAGAAAGGACATTTCAATGTGACAAGAAGTCTCAAGAAGAAAAAGCACTTCAACTCTGTCAAATTTAAAGAGTATGACCAAAACTAGGCAAACTAATACTGTTATCACAACCTAATTTTGTTACAATGTAAGCAAGCTTACAAAGAAAGCACACAATCGGCATAAACAATTTGTACAAATGTAAAGCAATACAGTTTGACTACTGTGCAGCAAAAGACAAACGCTCCATTTAGATCCTGAAAAATTATTACTCCAGTAGTCCCACGAATTTTATTGACCATATAAAACAAAAGCAGTATGCATATATTGATCATCCCAGAAATTTGTCCTCCATATTGACTGTCGCATTGAAAAGAGTTGTACACTCACTTGATTGCTGTCGTCTTTGCATTAAGTGCAGTGCTATAGAAATCAAGGATCTCCTCTGGTGCTGAAAAATTTGCAAGGCATGCTTCCAAAGGGACTCTTGGACGCACAATTTCATTATCAGTTCTGTGAACAATATTTATTAGTGGCAACTTGGGCAATAAAAAGAGAATACGCCATCCTAAATAAATGATAAAAGCATTAAAAGAAAGCCATTAGAAGCTCACAATTCCTTCTGTATCGGTGATTTATCAGCCTTTAACTTGTTATATGCTTCTAATTGCTCTGCCATGTTGAATGAGAGACATGAACATAAAATGCAACACATCTTAAACAAACTAAAGAAAGCCTGGTACATACCTCTATTAATAGCTTCAGTGAGTGGTATATTCAAAGAGAGGATACAATCAACCCTCTTATTATAAGCAACTTTTCCAGACGGACACTGAATTCTCTCTTGAATAAAGAATTTAAAGCTTTTTGTGGGATCTGATTCTGGTTTTCCAGCATGGATCTGCTCAACTCGATCAAGAAGATACAAAAAGAACTCCAAAGCATCCTAAAATGACTCGAACGTAAGCAGTTTGCAAAGATGTTTTTGAAGGAAGAAATACTTAAACAAGGTACTTGTAGACATAAATGCGACGCTTAATGCACCAAACAACTACAATCTCCAGAACTTACGGCTGAAATATGCCACTTCTTTAGATACAAATGCCAGACATGCTTGCGAGAAAACTAGAATACCCGCAACAATTCATATATGAAGAAAATAAGGTTTGGATCAGACATACAAAAAAGTGCCCAAATTTGCATAGAGGGCAAGGCAAGATGGCAACAAAGAACAGTTTTCACCCCAATACTGAAAGCAAGAAGCACATATACCAAAAAAACCACAATATAATATATGGGTTAAACTTTCTAGGGTATCAATGGTTCTAACGACATATGATGATTGCCATAACATTGCAACTCCTCCATTCACATTCACAAAGAGGATGTCTACTTATAATAAATGCTTAAATTATCAAATCTATTCTTGCTCCATCTCTTAGTACCTCCCAACTTAACTGAAACCAGCACAAGGAAAGCAATGGGGAATGCTTGTAAAAAGAAAATTATTTGTAAGGGTAATCATACATTCAAAATATTGCTCATGTTGGAAAACCAAAGACACAATGAAGCCACCCTTCTGCCAGAAGTTCATTTTTTTTTTTATCTTGCAGGAATGGAAGCAGTGCAAAATATGTACGTGGATTTTTTTTTACACAACCCCATAATCTATAATGTTATACAGAAAGAAACCAGGGGTACATTGACAGCATATGACAACAAAATTTCAGGCTTAGATGAAGATCAAGGGATGTGCTGAAATGGGAGAAAGTGTGATAGGACGTATTAGAGACTTCCCTAATTGCTCTAAACTCATCAAAAAAATTTGAAAGCAATCACATTTTACTGAAGGGTAGCTCGGTGTAGAAGTTATCAATGACACAAACTTGTACCAAGTAGAAAGCAGCTCAGGCTTTAAACAAAGCTCATTCAACCAGATAAAGGCTTGACACTTGAGCATAAAAGTTGAAGTATGGCAAATGCACAGATAAAAAGACTACATATGTGCATGCATAAGTTCAAGATACATAGATGTATAAACTTCTACATAAACATTTCACATTGACATCTAACTAGTTTGAGACAATCTTAAGCCCAAAGGGAGTAAGATCCCAGCATTTCATCACTAATCATCAGCTAGTACAACTAAGATCAAAGCCACGTCAGAGACAAATGCCAGTTCAAGTAATAATCAAATGAATTTATTTCAACACTAAAGCTTTTATTTCAATACTAAAGCTTTCCTATGACCAACAAATATATCACAGAATATTCAATTGTATAAAATATACTATACTAACTCAAAAAAAAAAAACAATTAAAAGGTACCAAGAATAGAAAGGCAAGGACCCAAACAATAAATATACTGATTGCCTAAACTTCAAAAACTTAATTATTAAAAAAATATTAGAATAATAAAACAATCACTAGGAAGTAATAGAAAAGCAAATCTTGTTGCTTGCTCAGAATATAAATTACAAAAATAAACTACTAAACTACAGCAGTAAAACAACAAACTATTATCCCATCATGTGAGATCAACTATATGAATCGTCTTACATTGTCATACTATTAATTACCAATTCTTCTTTCAGATTCATGCGAGCTAAGTTATTTATAATAGTCTTATTACATTTTTTTTGGGTCTCTCTTTTGTTATTAAAGAAAGATCCAATGACTCACCTCTCCGAATATAACCACTAAGTGGTTTCTACTTAAAGAGTTCAATCCCCCTCAAGCTTATCTTTAACCAAAGCCACATCAGTTATTTCTTGCATGAAATAGTTCTTTGCACATATCGTTGCAGGCATACGTTCATTGCAACAATATGAATTCCACAACTCTAATTGTATATTTATATTGAAAGTCAATATTATATAATATAGACCATCACACTGTAGCATAATAAAAATTTAGGAAGGCATACAGTGATGTGCATTGTTTCAGTTGAAGGAGATCCACAACACCTCAAACAGCTTGAAATCATGCAAACATTAAGGAATTCAATCGTTAGCAGTATTTACATGGTGGAATGCGATGCTCCTTTTAATTAGAATGTTATATAATTCTACCTGCATTTAATTCTTATCAATAATATCCTAGCCAGTACATTTTTTAGCCATTCTAACAACCAAAAATACTATTCAGAAGTCCATATATACCAAAATTTAACCGTGCAAATAATGTTCAGAAGTCCTCATTTTCAATGATTTAATCGTGCTCTAAAACAGGTTATGTAAACCCTTTTCTTCTGCACATAAAAACCTGTGGCTTCTAAATATTTTTAGATTGCAATAACGTCAAAGCTGGTATGCATTTGTAGGCAAACAACAATGAAAACTTAGCAAAGAGCCTAAACTATTGATGCACTGAATGGACAACCATAGGAACAAGGACAAGTTCAAATATTCTTATTAGTCAAAGTTTGCAAACACATGCATGAAGCTATGTGTTGATTATGGTGCATACAATTATATATGTAAAACCTTTTCCACAAATTGCATATAATTTTGAGGAAATTGAACCAGTAAACATTAAAAACATGATTGACTTCCTTCTTCAACATGTCACAACCATAACCATATCTCAAAAAACTGCAAGATTGAGGGATTGTACTTGTACAGGAACAGAATAAAGCAACAGCTAATAAGAGTAAATAGAAGAAAAGACTGGAAAAAAAGAATAAAAAATCAACCAAATGCATTCCAACATCAACTATATCCTTAATGGAGATCATTCATTTAAAATTTCATGGCTATTAATGTGCAATATTAGCTTAATAATCCATCAGAAGATCATGCCATCAGCTCTTAATCCATGGATAAATCAATCTATACATAAAAAGATCACATAAACTCGGAATTAAAGATTAGTACGGATGAACCTGTTGTCTCGTACTTGAAAACTCAGGATGGGTAGCTGCAATAACTGATTTGAACATACGGGGAGGAATACCTTCCTGCTTCTGCAAGGAAAATATATAAATTTAACAAGATTCAAAAATGAAAGGGAAACAATTAGTCTTGGCAAAGACAATCAATTGTGCATAAGCTCTTCTTCTACAGCAACGTTAAACTAAAAAAAGGTACGTTCTTTTATGTTTGAGATTCCCAAACTGGTTGGAAGTACTGGTGGGGTATGGACCTACAAGACTTGCAATTAACATCTGAAGCACTATTGATATTAAAATAACTGCTTTTATACTGGGTATCAAAAATGTCCGGGTTATGATAATTGCATAATTTGGCTGATTGTGAGCATTTCAAATCGCAGGTTCGCTTACAGAACTTTTTACAATACTGATTCCGCATGTAGCAAATTGCCAACTGCAATTTTATGCTAATATTGAATATTGAAACCTTTTTCTCAAACCAAGCACCTACACATATTATGAAGGCAATTTATGGTTTCCAACATGTCGATTCCTTTCAGGAACAACAAGATATAACCAGAAAAATCTACCATTGAAGTAATTTTATTGTGCTAAGAATATCAATGGAAATGTTTAATGAGCATGTAAAATATCTTAATAGGTTTCTAGTGGCCTGGAGAAAGCATGGATTAAATACTAAGAAAAATGATTTAGTAGGCAATAAAAAGTGGTAGCTATAAAAGAATTTTTGTTATTAAACATGATAAAGAACAGGCATTTAAAATAGTTGAGTCATTAAAAATTCTAAATAATCATAATATCATACCGTCCAGATAAGCATTAAGTTCATAAGTGGTACAAGTGATTTAAAATGTTAATTAAAATTACTTAAGAAAAGGTGCCTTGTTTTAACCTACTTAAGCAATTAGCAATAACCAAATTTTGATTAGTGAGAAACTTTAAAAAATTGAGGAAATTTCAAAAGGAATTATTTGTATGCTCAAGATTACAATAATATTTCATGCACAATATGGAATTATGGTAGCTAGTAGTTCAATTTTAAAGCTATTTGTTTAATTCAAAAATCAAATGATCTGAAAGATTTAGGTGCTTGAAATCACTAATTATACCCCTAAAGAAGAGAATAACTAGAGGTAAAACTAGAAAGGCAATTAATGGAGAAATAAGTCAACTTACCATCAAATAAGAGAATAACACATCTTAGTAATGGTATAAAGTTGCAACTGAACCTATATGCCTCAGATGCACTTAGGCAATTGAGTTTGGATAAGTAGAAATTAAAATGTAAATTGGCTGTTCAATGAGAAGTGAATAAAAAAGAGAGATCAATGAAATGCCACCAATAGAACAAGTTCCGTTAGAACAAAGATAGGAGGTGTACACATTTTGAAGACCATCAGATTTGACGTAGGCAGCTCTAGTACTCAACTAGATTGAAGAAAGAATCAAGATCAAAGTATTGAAGTTTAGTAAACTCAATGTCCACTTAAGATTATTTTTAGTATATGAACTATTTCATGTATTCTCTTTAAAACATACAGCCAAACGATCTATTTTTAATGTTCTTGAGTCCACAGTGAAAATGCTGATGATGTATGATGCTTTAGGAACCATGCATATCAAGATCTATAGGATAGTGTAAGGACAAAGAATCAACAAGCTAATATCTCCTATTTCAAAGATATCATAAAAGTTAAAATCTCTCGTTCTCTAATCCCATTGTTGCAATCCCTAGTAATACACTACGACTTACAACAAACTTTGTTGTGCCAAACAACAAACATTTCTGAAAACTATAGGAAAATTGTACATTGCTCATGAATTACAATATGATACATAGTTTTTTTTTAACAAAAAATGCATCTGTAGTATATAATCTTTCCTATACTTGTCATATAACTAGTAGAAGTGTAAGTTTGACTCTTTACAATTGTCTTTGCCCATGTTCTGCTTGGTGTGTCCCAGAAGAAAGGGAGAGCTCATCTTCTCCATTCAATGCTCATCTATTCCCCACTATAATCAGTGATCTTTTCTCTTACTGATTTTAGAATGGAAACTTAAATAAGATTGAGCAAACAATACCATGACGCCCAATTTCACAATTTTGTATTCTTTTCCTGTTAATTACTAGTGCTTCTCTGGTATTCTTCAGTTGTTTTCTTCTTCTACACATGTAAGGGATGGTTTTGTATTCCTTTCCTATTAACTACTAATGCTTCCCTGGTATTCTTTAATTGTTTTCTTCCTCAACACACGTAAGAGATGGTTTTTTATTCCTTTCCAGTTAACTACTAGTGCTTCCCTGGTATTCTTCAGTTGTTTTCTACTTCTACACAAGTAAGCCATCCCTCCAGATAATTACTTCACCTTTTACCTATTTGTTGACCTTCATACGAAGTCAACCATATATGGGAATAGGCCATAAGATGTACAAATAAAGCAGATATACAAATTAAAGAAAGGAACATGAAAACAGGTTAGAAGTTTTTCAAAGCGATGGTAATACCTAGTGTAAAGCTCAATAGTGATATATGGAGGAAAATCAATAAGCAAACCCCAAATATTAAGGACAAAACTAATGATGCCAATTATCATGATGTTGCTGATCAAATTCCTCTTCGTCAAGGTAAACTGGCTGAAGATTAAGCAGAAAATCTCATTATAGAATTACCATTTTTGCTGAATTTGCAATTGATTTTCCACATAAAACAAGTAAATCTAGCCAATTTGATGCCAACTTCCAATATATTCAAATCAACTACATTTATTCTTTACAATCTATTGTAGAAAATTAAGCCTATAAAAGTACTGAAACAGTATAGTATATAGACAGGTAAAAATTATGCTTCGCACAGCTAATCAAAATAATTCAGATAATCCAGTGGCTTGACAAATCATTCCAGGAGTTTCTCAAGTAAAAGGTTAGGTGTAGCAAAACTTTAAGCACTTGTGCTCTTGCAGTTTCCTAACTCATCTACCAGCTTGACAAACAACAATCATCAATTACTGTTACTAAATGCCGCCTTGATATATCAAAAAAAGGTTTTAAGTACCTCAGCAGTGCGTAAGGACCATTTTCCAGAAAGCAAACCGTGACCCAGCTTAGTCCTATTACAGAAGCCATGCATCAGCCATTAACCATGCAGGAGCAATAGAAAAAACACAAACAAATGCTAAACAAAAATACTACTCCATCTTATAGCAAAATTAAACTCAAACAATTCACATCAACATGCCAAAAGAATGCAAGTGGGCCTTGGTTTTCTAAGACACCCATAATCGAGAGTAACAGTTAACAGTAATTATTATGATATCCAACTACCCAATAAAGTGAGCAATAAATTGACCAGACATGCAAAATGCATTCAAGAAGAAATACTACTAAACTGGAAACTGGTTGTAGTAGGAAAATATTAATCAAGAATATAATCAATGGGTTTCATTAAAAGCTAGTGCTAAGACCTAAGCCAGCTTTCCCAAATCTACTCTTAAAAAAAAAAAAAAAAAAAAAAAAAACTACACAAGAACATTGGCAATGCAATTCAAAACCGACTGTAGAATGAAAGTATTGGTAAGGGAGGAATTTATTAGGATTCATTAACAGTCAACAAACATCTCAAACAGCTTACCCAATATGCAAGAAAGAAAAAGCATCAAGTCTATTGATAGAATTTTCAAATGCCACTAACTTACAATTGCATATTCAAGTCTAAAGCAGGATCTGCAGATGCCAGCTCAAATGCTGATCTCAAGCTTTGTTCTTTATAGTATCTGATAGGAAAACATCAGACAAAAACAAATTCACCATAAAGGAGGTTACTCAATGGGAAAATTGGAAAATCATTCATGTTTAGTATCCATAACTAACCGCGAAATGAAAGAAGTAGTTGAAAAAACTACTTGCACAATTGATGCCATATAACAGCTGAAACAAATGGGGAAAAAGTAACTGACATATGAAATGATCAAAGTTGTAATTGCACAATATGAAGCCAAAACAGTACCTATTCCCAAGATTAACAAGCCCAGTATAACCTGGACCAAATAAGGGCTCCAGTTCCTGGCCACTTTCCTGGATTCTGTTCCAATCAAAATTCATATTCTGGTCCAGTTCCTTCTCTGCGGTTGTCATTTCAGTCTGCAAACAAACAGTAGTTTGCTTATATGTTTAACTCATGAACTCCTATTTATTAGTGAAGACATTTATGCAAACTAAATCGAGACATTACTGATGGTCAAACAAGCTGCTTCAAATGAAAATCTGAAAATTGACACATTGTCTGAATATTATTTGTATGGGTACTATATGATCTAGGTTTCTAATTAGTTTCATAAATCTATTCAATTAAAGTTCATCTCCATTATAGTTAAATGAATATTGAACTTAGCTGAATAAACCTTCATATGATTATTAGTATCATTTAAATTCACTAAAATCTATTTAGATTTTAATGACTAAAGCACTAAAATATAAAACAAAGACATCAAGAAATATAAAAAAGTTAATAGTTTCCAGATAAACGACAGCTTTAATAAAGCTAAATAGATAATCTATATGGGTCATCTAATAAATGGTATAAATCTCTTTAAATCTTCAGAATAAAAAGACTATTTAAAATATGTTTTAAATAAAGGTCTCATTAAACATCTCTAATTATTAGCGGTTAAACAAACTGTTTTAACATGTCCAAAACTACTAAATGGTATATGTTTAACACATGGGTGAAATTTTGACTGCTTCAACTTGATAGTACCTGTTTTAGCAATTCCAAAATAAGAAAAAACAATTATTAATTGCTTTTAAAAGATTAAATCTCTGGTCCAAAAAGATATTCAATTATTACCTATTTTGAAGAGATTAATCTCAGGTATACCTAAAACATGAGAATTTCTACTATAAAATTTTCCATGATAATTTATGCAATTAATGATGACTACCATCAAGTAAGTCCTCCAAAGGTTCTAAAAAGGAAAATTTAAAGTTCCCAACCAACGCCAATTATTATAGGGACAAATGGAAAAATTGAACAAAAAACCAAGCCAAAATTCAATTTTTCCACGCATGCTTACATTACGCATGATGCATCATAACAGCAATGATATTTTTTGTTGAATGTTGAATAGATACAAGCTACACAAGAAATGGAAATTTCAAATACAAGTGCTCAAGCTGAAATATTCTTCATCTAGAACAAGGACTACCTTCTGCAATGACGAAAAATCAATGCCAAAAAATGCTAAGTGCTGAGCTAACAGAGGATCCCCAACAGTATCATCCTCTGGATATGAGAAAACATCTATGGTTCCAAAATAAATAACCATTAGGGACAAATCATGAAAAATAGGAGAATATGATATATGAAGATAAATTGCAACCTTGTCTCTCATCTTTGGCATCAGTTGCCAACTTGGTCTAAACTTGTCGAACTAACAAGATTGGTCCAAAACTTCTCTTTGAAATGAGACTAGGTCCCTTCCCTCGTGATAAAGAAAAAATAATTTATAGAAACAACACAATCTGAGCATTTGTGGAAGAACAATGCTGTTTTTTTTCAAAATATCCTAATCACAACCCAAACCTTTCATTTATATTTAAAAAAATTCCTAAATAAACATTAAATGAGAAGCATGGCAGGTTAGAGCATTTACTAATTGGAACTACTTCCGCAAATAGTAGAGTTTTTGCACACTTTAGCACAGGAACATACTATCACTTCAAATAAAGCTTTTGGACAAATCTGGTTAGCTTGGCAAATGTATGGGCCTAGTAACAAACTTCAGCCAAAGATGATACCAAATGGCAATTAAAATTGTCAAATTACAACTCAAAAGGTTGTGGAAATATAGCAGATGTGAGTAATGATGAAAAATTTATCATAATTTTGCTAAAACACGGGAAAATCTGCACAGGTATAGCTTTTCCTCATTCCATTTTAAAAAAAAAAGAGAAGAAAGATCCATCATAAAAATTATTGTCTGTAGATATGCATGTATGGAAGTTAAATTATTATGCATAGTATGCATGCAAATTCAGGTTTAAAAATAAGAACCAAAAGATAGACAAGGTTTGATATCCCAAACTTAAGATAAAATATCAAGGAGAACGTAAATAAAGGGAAACTTGACCACATACCATCCCAAAGTTACCTAATTACCTATGAAATTCTCAAACGTCTAATAACTTGCACGATTTAAAGCTTTAAAACCCACATCACCGAAGTTAACTTTCACCAACAAAAAGAATTCCCTTGCTTGATCAGAATATTTAGTTAACTCATACTGGATTAACATACGAGATATCAGAAGACAGTTTCACAATATACATAAAAACTCCCTAGTGAAGATTAAAAGCATACCTATGGATAAAGATTAGCTTATTTATTAGTTCATAAGCTGGGTTCAATGAACCATGAGCTTGAACTTTGGCAAAGCCAAACTAGTGAACCAAGCAAGGTCAAGTTCAAGCAAAGTCCTACTTGGCTTGTTGGCTCATTGATCCTGCATACAATAATAAACCTACCTAGTTTGGTTTTGACCTCATGTCCAACGCACATAAGCCACATGCAACAACCATTTATGGAAACCACATTAACCCTCTAATTCCTCCAACCTGCACCAAAGAAGCGAGCCATCACTTCATTTATTTGTGTTCAAATTATTCATCTAGCAAGAAATACCATTCTACACCAAGTTAATTGATCTTAGGGGATGGGTTTAGCATCCACTGCAAAATTCTCCTGATCTTCCCTTTCACAATACCAGCTGCACCATTTGTTGTTTGTTTGCAAACCCAAGTTACTTTCAAGAGCTTGAGCTCAAGCAATAAGATCCACTTTGCTTAACTCACAACGCATAACTCATTTTTACGTCCCATTCAAATCAAAGCATCTGATGTGAATAAACACATTCCAGAATAATCTCTTTAAATATAACTTTACCATAAACACCATTGAGGTTAATATCCATTAATAAAAAAGACAATCTCCATTTGTAACAATTTAATATGTCAAATATATTTTTTTTGAAGGATTGACACCTTCTCAAACATCATGAACTTAATTGAAAGTTGAAAAGCTAAAACAGTGAATTTGATACCTGTTTTTTCCAGATCTGTAGATATAGTTCCTAATTTTACAGCAAGAGGAAACTTTGTCTCCTGGAAGTGTTCCATGGCATGATTATTTCCTCCACTGCCATCCCAATTTCTTCTTCCACAAAGAATTGCACCATCAGTCAAATTAAGCCAAAGGTTATCAGTCTTGTCACATTTGGAACATTTCCAACCCGAGGGAGGTATAATGATGCCATTATCAATTTGGTGCAAATTAAGAGCATAAGCACTGGTTTGTTTCTTCTCAGCTGTCCATGATGCTAATTGCTCTTTCCACTCTGCACCCTCAGAAAGCAGAACAGCATCAACAGACAGTCTAACCTGCATAAATTAGTGCCATTAATTGAAAGAGGTCCCTTAAAAAAATGTCAGGGACATCAAAATGAATACCTTTTCTGGCAATTCAACAGAGGGAAATGGTAGAGTGACATAATCAGGCAATAATACAATTTGGTGAAATTCCTCATATTCAGGTTCCTGATTATCAAAACCTCCTTCAACACCTGAAAGCCATAACTGAGAACTATTTTACTCTTGCGTTAGACTGAAAAGTAAGCAAGTATAACTATTTCCAAGAGAATTAACAAGAAGAAAACAGCATTTCATATCAAAAGAGAAGTGCCAAGTTTCAGGTAATCAAGCAAACACAACAAAAAACTAGGTTATCCTATAGGGAATTTATCCAACGATGAAAGATCTAGTCAAACAAATCAAAAAGAATTCAAGAATAAGGTGCAAATTTCCGGTAATAAGTACCTAATGTTAAATGCCTCCCAAAGTACATGATCAGAAAACTTCAGAATAAAAAGAGTCAGTAATATTCAATCTATCACATAGTATCATTTCCCGCAACAAGTACAGTACTAATTTTGATTGGCAATGTAGCATGACAATTATAACAATGGCCAGTAGGACAAAAGTTCTCCAAAAGCTATTGGTGCTTCAAAGAAGACAATTGGTGCTAAATCCAAATATGCTAGAAATAAACCAATTCATCAATGCTCAAAATCATTTTAGCATCACAATGCTAGTTACCAAAAAGATTTCAATAATGGCATTAACTTAAATAAGATACAAGTTTACCAAACATGACAACTTAGAAAAATCAAAACAAGAAGCATCATCTCATGGAGAATACTACACTGCTATTTTACACTTTCCAAAATGCTAGATAACATTCAAGTATGCTGAATCATTCAAAATCATTTGGTCATAACATGGTGCAGCCATCACCATTTCAAATCATTTGATCATAACATTGATTGTTACTAAGGAGATTTCAATGAGTTTATAATAATAAACCAATAACAATCCTTCCAACCAAGGGAAGTCATCATATAAATCCTTTTAACAGTGTGCTTCATCTATTAGCGATCATCTTTAATATCCAAACACGTCAAATCATTTCAAATAATCTCATCAAGCATTTTTTTAATCCTACATCTTCCTCTATTCGTAGACAAATTTTAATAGCTCATACTAACAGACATTAAAGTGAACTCCATAAACATACCCAAACCATCTAAAACAACTCTTCCTATACTTCTCCTCCATTACTTATCTTTTTCGAATACATTCATTCTTAACCATATCCTATCGAATACAATCATTCATTCATTCCAACATCCTCAATTTGAAACACTAATTCTAATTGTATTTTGAACTTTAAATGTCAACATTTAGTATCACAAAATATAGCTAGTCTCACCACAGTTTTATAAACTTAAATTAATCTAAGTGAAATGCTGCAATCATATAACACACTACAAGTACTTGTCCATTTCATCAAAAAAATTTGAATCACATTAACAATATCTTCATAGATTTCTTCATCATTTCAAAATATAAACTTAAGTATTAAAGTCATTCATTCTTCAATAATTTATAATTATCAATAATAATCTCCCAATCATTTTTACTCCTACCATAATTAAATGTGTATTCGATATATTCACTTTTAAAACTACAACAACAAACTCCTTAGCTTCTAAAGTTTTTTTCCATAACTCCAACGTGGCTTTGGTAAATTCCCTAGTTTTATCATGTATAATAAAAATAACAAAAGCATCCACCACGACCTCATATTAAATTTGACAAGCAAGATTATATATAACAAAAAATAAAGGTAAAAATTTAAGCAAATCCTTAATTAAGTCAAATATTAGTCAAAATATTTTAGTCAATCATCTTTGAGTACATGAAAATTTTATTGACCCATCTTCCATTTCTTTAACAACTTCAATATAAGCAAAATTAATACTTTTTCTTTCCTAATAACTTCTAAAGCACTCCAAACTCCACTAACAGCTTCTTTAAATCAATAAAGATTAAATTTTCTTGCCCATAACTTCATTAAACCACCTAGCAAATATATAATTCGTATGGTCAATCTTCATGGAACAAAAATAAACAAATTTTGCAATATAAATGTCTCAAATCATGATCATTGTCTCTCAAAATTTCAAAATATTTTTCATCAAATTAATTATCATGTAATTAGCACAATTCTAGATATCATCTTTATTCTTAGATATTCACATCACAAGTATTAGATCTCAAGTACACCACATATGACAATAAAACTTCAAACCAAATGTTGACCTCTTTTTGTACAGGTAAAATAAACAAAAAATGCTAATGAAACACTTGGCAAAATAATTCTAGTTCTAGTCCCCATGATCACATATACCTAGCATAATTCTATATATCATCTTTATTCTTAGATATTCACATCAAATGTATTAGATCTCAAGTACACCACATATGACAATAAGACTTCAAACCAAATGTTAACCTCTTTTTACACATGTGAAATAAACAAAAAATGCTAATAAAATACTTGGCAAAATAATTCTAGTTCTAATCCCCATGATCTCATATGCTTATAATTATTGAAAGGACAGTAAGAAAAGAGACATGACTCTAAGATAATAAATGAAAATACACATTGCAAGAGAACATTAATTAAGCAATTATATTCATTTAAAGGGATGAGACATTATTGAAATGTTGCTTCAAAGAAAATGTATATAATGACAACTAATTGTCAAAGTAAAGGGCATATTTTGTCATCCAAGTGGCCAATAAATTTTGAACTAAATGGATGGACAAGATCTATTAAATTAAATTTTTAAAATAAAAGTAGTTACACATTATAGATATGATTGGAAGCAAATCTATGAATAAGATCAAATGCTAAAATTATTATATTAGAAGATACATCTATAAGCTTATAGCAAGGCCTGGGAAAGATGATGGTTTATGCTTCACAATATAAAACAATAAGATAAAGAACAATAAAATATGCATGAAAAATAAAGAAAGAAAAGATGAATAATGAGAAAGGAACCTTAAGCATAGACGACGCTATGGCATTAAACAAGGTGATTAAGTTGGTTTGTGCTAAGGACTATTGTGAAAGATATAAATTAGCTCAAAGACCGCGTAAATACCTTAGGGAAAGAAAATTAATCAACTTCCATCACTAATCTAAAAGGCATACAATGGAGTTCCAAAAAAAATGTTTTAGAAAACTTAAAATATCTAAAGAGCTTACCGTAAATATTGAACCAATTAAAAAATTAAATGATTAAACAATTACATATATTCACCCAAGGAGAATTGAACAAATGTTTTGCCATTAAAGTCATTGATTTTAATACTCAAACTTTGGGGAAGTATCCTTTAAGTCATTTATGGATGTTTGAATTGGTCACATTCAAGACAAGGCATCCATGATATTGTCCGCGCAACTAAAATTGAAGGACTACAACAGCTGGGGAGAAAAAATTAGAATTCCAAGGAAAGTTCACATATTGCATCTTCAATGAACAAATAAAAAGCAATAGGATAAGGGGAAAACAGAACTAGATGCAAAAATAAAAACTACTACAAATTTATAAAAAGTGACCAAAATATGAAAATATATCTAATTAACAGTGAATCATATGTCCATACAAGTTTAAAAAAACAACAAATCAGGAATGATGCATCAAATAATGTCATTCCAACTTAATTTAAAAAACTGAATATATCTAATTAAAAGATTAAAAAAATATTCTACAAACAGAAATTAGAAACTAGCTCCCAAGAATTCAAAAAAAAAAATCAAATTATGTTAATCCATGTTTGGAACTTGTTCCTTTAAAAGATTTGTATCTTCATGCACCTTGACCTCAAACAGATAAATGAAAGTCCATTCTAAGCTTGTTAGCTATCGTCTAAATTATAATCACTTGTACATACATCTGCAATCTTATACAGACTAGTAGAAACCAATGAATACAAATTAAACCATTGTCAAGTTTCTCCCTTATGAAGTGTCTGCCAATTTCAACAACCTTTGTAGAATCAAGTTGTATTAGATTATGTGCAAAGATCATTGATAACTAGTTAACACAACAAAACTTCATTGCAACATTTCACTTGATTTGTAAAAAATGCAGCTCAATGCAACATTGCTCTGCATGTACAAATGCCAAGGAAAGGGAAAACCCAAAGGGTCTAATATAAATAGCATCACCCAACATTTTTGTAAGAGGATTGTGTACACAACTTTAACTTGCAAACCTTCAAACCGCATAACTTTTTTGTTTCACCAGACTACCCTTCTTCCACTAGATTTTTAGATCTTCCAAAATTATATTTAGTCATGATAACTCAAATTTTAAGAGCCGTTGATCTAAATATGCCTTACCCTAAAAAACAAAGGATCAAAATTCCAAGGGCATTCCAAAATGCACATTTGAGAGTAAAAAAAATGGAGACCTTTTATCAATCACTGACCCTACAGGATATGCATCAGTGAAGGCCTCAAGAGCTTGATGCTCTCTTTTGAATAAAATTCCTTTGCTATTAATACCTTTTCAAATATTAAAAAATCTTATACAATGCTTTGATAGTGGTTCTTTGAGATTGTGCATGAAGATTCTTACAATATTTTGCATAAGCTATACATCTTACCTGGTATGTAACAAATAGATAAGTTTTATTTTGTAAGTTTTTGTCAAGAAGTTTCATCTTGAGCATCAAAAAGCCCATGATTGATTTCAGAAGCTACATCAGCAAATTTGCAGCACAACATGCTGATCTTGGTCAACAAATCTATACTGTATTCTTTTTGAGAAATAACAACCTCTTGATGAGAGTGTGCTAATTCAATGCCCAAAAAACAGAACCATTTGCCAAGTTCCCTAATCTCAAAACAATCAATTCTTCAAATCCTATATTCCTTCAACATAATTCCATATTATTATAATATTATTCACACTAACTGACAATGTTGTAACTCCCATTAAGGCCAAATTCTTCGACAACAAAAAAGTCACGGTAATGCCTTTTTAAGCTTTCCAATCCAAACTCTGAAAGATTACTTGAACCCACATTACGTCTTATTTGTTTTAAACACTATCTCTTATCATGTAATTGATTGGAACCCAAATAGAGAGACCATGCAAATTTTTCTTCACGGTAATGATGCAAGCTGCATTCTTAGCATCCCATTATTATGAGACTTACAATATTCACTTTTGCAACTGAGGAAAAGATAATATAATTTACACCATATATTTGTTCATAGCCATCTTTGCTTCTGTATCTCTACAAAACACAAATCTATGTTTCCCCATTACCACACTAATAAAGTTTCTACAAACAGAATTTCGAAACTCCCTAAAATTTAAGGAAAACAAATTACGATTTCCATATTTAGAACAAATTCCTTGAATGAACAGCATCTTCAGACTCTGGAAGTTTGGAATAAAACATTTAGTGCTATAAAATGTACAGCTCTCAGAAGACTAGTATAGCCAACACTAAGGTTACGAGCTAGCCTAGGCAATTAATAATTCATGTTCGTTTATTTATAACTTTGGACAAGGACCAAGTATAAAATCTCATCTGAACATGCTTATGAAATGTATTGCCAAATATGAGCCAAAAAACAAGCTTTAATCGAGCTTAATCAGGTTTATATTATACTTCTAGTTGCCCACAATAAATAGCACACCCTGTTTATTATATTTTTTTATTTAGCCTAACTATGAACAACAACTAATCAAGCTTTTCAATGAGCCTTGTTTCAAACCTACACCATTATTAAAGGTAATTTATAAGACTAATACAAAGGATTTAAAACCTTATGCAAGTCATTTCTTGAACAGCAAATAATATTGAATGATAGAAACAAACAATTCAAGTAGGCATATGCTCAAGATCGTTAAGTAACAAGTAAAGCAATACAAAAGTGCTTGCACTTTTCACTTAGGGAATCAAACAAACAAAAAACCACCATCAAGACAAGCCTCAAGTAGCTTATCCAGGGCATCGGTAATTTTATGTCTTGGGAAACCCACTGAGTGAAGCAAGGCTCATTAATGTTCTCATATACAGCACTCCCTAAGGTATATGAATAAAATTCATTTCAAAGTATACTTGATCTAGTAGCAAGGCCATCAATGTAAGCTAATAAAGACACAAAACAATAAGTCTTAAGCATACCATAAAGAGTTGATAACATGAATCTTTTGATGCCATTATGCTCCATCATTTAACATCACTTCTTTTTTATCCAAATATGCAATGTTCTTTCTAATAGTCCCTACTCATGTGTTATAAGTTCATCTCTTCTTCTAATAATAGGTAAAAAATTCTAAAAATTCATATCCTTAATAAAGGCACTAAATGTAACACATCTAATATGTCCAAACTAACTAAACCAACTCACCCATACTAACAATGAATTATTTCTACACCTATCTTTACTCGAATACTCCAATTTCTAAACTATTCTATCAAGTATTGTGACTTGTCAATTTAAGTACCTTAAATTGATAGACATTGTATTTATATGTTTAGGTTTAGCCTACATTTCATACCACATAACATAGTTAATTTCATTGTAATCTTATAAAATTTATCACTGATCTTAATTAGGTTGTTTAAATTATAGAACACATTTGTAGCACTTCTGCATTTCATCAACCTTCCGAGCATCATATTATTAACATCCCAATATTTATCCATAATTTTGGGATATAGGCTCAATATTGAAAAAATTCTCATTTTTCAAAATCCATTTATACTTCTAACCTAAATAAACAAAGCATTACATATATTTGGTCTTAAATATACTAATGCAAAATCACTTCGTTTCATAGTTCTCCATAAATCCAATTTGACTTTTATCCTCCCATAGCCTTGGTTTGATTAATAAGAATCAATAATAAATGAAAACAAAACTTTAATGAACCTCAACAGCATTCAAGAAATATTTAATCAATTCTCATCAAATGCATACATTATTGTTTTATTATGCATGTCTTTAATAACTCATATACATGTGATGCTAATTCTTTTCATTTCTAAGATCTTTTCAAGTACTTATGTTGGTACTCCAATATATACCTTCTTTAGATCAATAAAAATTATTCTTTTCTTGACCAAAGCTTTTGCATTGAAGCTTTTAAATAAGTGTATCACCTCAATAATTGAACTTCTAAAAATAAAACTAAATCAATTATTTGATATATTAGCCTAAAAATATAATTTATGCTCAATCATCCTATCTTAAGTGTTACAATATGATGCATAATTAATGTGTAATTAATATCATTTTGAATATCATATTATTTCTTATAAATAAGTTCCATAGCAATTTTCCTAAAATCATATGGCATTATTTTAGTCTTTGATTTAAAATGAATAAACAAGTTAAAAAGTCCTCTCATACATTTTCAGAGATCTATTAGAATGACATTTACACATAATAAATTTCAACATTTCATCCTCTTCAATATTTTAGCTCACTTTCATTTATGAAATATAGATAATATATATATATATACATATATTGCTTTAAACAACAAACCTCCACTAAATAAATTATTTTGCCACAATCTCTACTAAAAAGTCAATAAAAACAATTCATCCAACTACATTTAACATTCTCATCATTAATTAATACTTTATAATCACCTTAATATATTTTACTTAATCAAAATCTTTTATTTACTTCTACCTTATTGTACCAAATTTATATGCCTCTTTCTTCCATTTTTTGTATCAAAGTTCCAATATAAATCTTCAAACTCTTCCATCATATTATTTTTAAATTCATTTTTAGTCTTTCATAATGCAAATTTTTATTTCTCAATATTCTCAACACCCTTATAATTGAAACACGCTTAATAACAAAACTTTTCTTTAACCTAATGTTATACTTCTTTTTCGCACTTTTTATCATAAAAATTCTTCTATAGTTTGGAGCATTTTTTAGGATTGCCCATATCTATCTTATAAGTACAACTAACAAAAACTATAAGACTAAATCTCCCACCCTTTCCCAAAAATGTCACTCTAGATCTAATTTTGAACATGTTAGGAAATTAGCCCAAATATTAATGAGATGTCATGCATTATTATAAAAAGTTTTTGCAATCAATCAAGGAATATTAGCCTTTTTCTATTTAAAAATTCATTGCCATAGAGAAACTATAGTTTATACATTAGTGGGCTCATTATTACCAATTCTTAGAATAAAATGTTTTAGGAATATGGTTAATTATTTGATTCTTCTTTTAGATAATTTCAAAATTCTATATATATAGTTGTTGTGTGTATGTGTATATACATCTATGTATGTATGTATATATATGTGTGTGCATATATGTACATTAAGATTATTCTTTAAAAAATAATAAGATCATCTTTCCACTCCATTATGCTTCACATGATATCAAAAGTGTATAGTCCTTGCACCAAACTTGTCCACAAATCTTCTAGACAATCCTACATTGTCAATCGATATTTCTTCTGATTTTTTTGACACTTTCTTCTATTATTGTCCTCAATCAATTTCTTGGAGTCAAGATGGACACCACAAAAGACAATAACACATCTAAGGTGCCCTTTACACCAAGATATGGGATGAGTTCTACCAAAGAACCTCAAAACATTTAAAAAAAACGTACAAGATGAACAAAAAAAAACATCTTAAATAGTCTCAATTAATTTGCAACTTCTTCAGGGGAAAAAGGAAATTGAGCAACTTACCTAAAACCAAAACAAGGGAGAATAAAATATGTAGGGTTGGCAGAAGAAGATTCAACAATAATGCCATGACTACAAAACTCTATGTTACCTAAAATTAATGACACTACGATGCAATAAAACTCACATAATCAAAAGACTATAATACAAAACAGATTTATTAGATCATGATCAATGTGAAATCTAAAAAAAGAGGTCTCAAACAATTACAAAATATACTAATTTTCTACAAACATTATCATAAGAGCAAAATAACTATAATTTATCCAAATGAAGTGTAAAGGATGTATTCTTACTAAAAAATGATTTGTCCTCCTTAAACAAAGTAATATCTATTGTACAAGTTAAGGAAGGAGATTCATAATGCATGAAACCATTCCCACAAATAGCTAAGTGCTAGCCATAGTTGAAAGCCCAAAATCAATAAAAACGATTGAAGAAAAAAGGAGAGCTTTTTAATTAGTGAAACTAATTAATAAAAACTTTTTGTGGCGTCCATATTGCAAGAACCCTCAAAACACCAAAGAAAGGTTTTACCACCTTTATGGCAAACCTAGAAGAAATAAGCAAGTAAAAGAACACAAACAGGCCAACATACTCGATGCTCAAAACCATATTACTAAAGAATCTCAAGAATAATTAGATTCAAATGAACTCAACAACTAAAAGATAGAAAGGATAAGAAGGATATTTGGATCAATGGAGACAAAATAAGATATAAGAATTGGTAGATGTGCATTTATTAGCATAACATCTTCTTATGCTCTTAATGCTTTAGATACAAATCTCCTAGATACTAAGACAACTAATTTAGGAGCAATTGACTACATGGCATGCCCCTCTCAGAGATCATCTTACACAAAAAAAGTCCTAATAATAAAAAAATCACTATTATCAACAACTCAACAATAAACATTGCCAATCAAAAGCACGTTCATAAATACTATCACCTAGCTCTCAAAAATATTATGCAAATTACTAAACTATTAACAAACCCATTGTCAATCCAAAAGATTAATTGACACTATTTATTGCAACATAATCTATCATCCAACCAATGAATTTCAACAATGAGGCACTAAAAGAACGATTAGATGTGCCCAAAAAAGAGTTGAATTTTACTACCTTGAAGAATTTAACAGACAAATTAAAAAAATTACCTTGTCAATGGCATCCATTGTTGAAGCCTATAATTCTAATAAAGTCAAACGATGGCTCCAAATCCTATTGATCCTTCATTTGGTATTCTCAAAATAATATTTCCATTGTTGTTCAAAGGATTGCGTATAAAAGATTCTAGATGTGATACATATAAAACATAAGCATACTACCCTTTTAATGATCAATAAAAAGAGTTATTTCTTTTCTACAATTGTTCATAATAACATATAGGAACCCTCAAGCACTCTCGATATTTTAAATTTTAATGATTTGTAACATTTTATTGATAGTTATACTCATGTTATTGAATTATACCCCTTAAAAAATTAGTTTGAGAGGAGCACAATCTTTCCAATAGTCCATAAAATATGATCAAACTCAATTTGGCATCACAATCAAAACGATTTCATTTTAATAATGCTAACGACTACTTTATTAGTATTTATCATTCTTTTTTAAAGAAAATGATATAATTTATTAATCCTCTTGTACATACACCCCAAAAAAATAAGATAGCTAAAAATACAAATGGTCATCACCAGAGCTCTTCACTTTTAAAACAATCTTTAAGAGAAGTCATCTTAACTATCACTCACCGTACAAATAAAATACCTATTGACTCCATAAACCTATCCAACTCCTATTAAAACACATCCCAAATGTTCATATATCGAATAGCTTATTCCAAAGGTTCATTGGGTGTACACTTTTGTCCATATACACATTCAATATAGACAAAAGTTTGATCCTCAATACGTAAAGGTATATTCCTTTGGCTATTCTCTCATCCAAAAGGGGTATAAATTTTATCATCCACCAACCAAAAACATTCTCATTGCCAACCGATGTCCATTTGTTCAAAAAAGATCCATAGTTCCATAGTCTTTATTCTTAGTTGGAATCAATTTTAAAAGAGAAAAACATGGATCTTTTTCTCTTGGACTGCTCACCTCTATCCTCTTCAATTAAATCTTTTGTAATTCTTGCTAAAACTTCTAAGAATGTCCCTAGAAATGACAAAACATCAACCCATTTCTAGTCTAACGAGAAAATGTTCAACCACCCATCTTAAATTGGTCCAAAATCCTGAATATGATCCTATTCACAATGTAATAAATCACCTTCCAATCCCAATTTTGATTCATTTCCCTAGAACCTAACTCTAACATAACTAACTTTGATGATTCCAATGTCATTAAAGAAAAAAAAACTTGTAATATCTCATGCATTTGTTCATTTCCTATTATCACTTATCCCCTAAACACAAGGCCTTTCTCACCAACCTAAACATCGTACTCATACCTAAAACTTATTTTGAAGCATTTAATGAAAAGAATTGGAAGAATACGAGAGATGCAGAGATAAGAGCTCCTGAGAAAAATAAAACTTCAAAATTGTGAGACATTCAAAAAGAAAAACCCATGGAATGTAGATAAGTGTTTAAAATATAAAACAAATAAAGTGGGACGTTAGAAAGATAAAAAGCTAGGTTAATTGCCAAAGAATACGATCAAATATATGGAGTGGATTATCTAAAGACAATTACCTCAATTTCTAAAAGAAATATGGCAAGTGTTTTTTTTATATTTGATTCTCAACTTGGACTAGAAATTGCTACATTTTAATATCAAAAATGAATTCTTGCATGTTAATGTTGAGGAAATTTACATAGAAGTCCCTCCTAGTTTTAAACCAAGACAAGTGGAATGTTGTGTGCAAACTAAAGAAGGCTTCATAAAACTTAAAATAATATTCATGAACATGTTTTAGGCAACCCATCTAAGTGACAATAAATTTAGGATATAAGTATAGCCAAGGAGAACGCATTCTATTCATAAACCATTTAGTGTGAAGGACGATGATTGTACTATTTGTATATGTCAATAATATCATCGTGATTAAGAATGATGAAGATAGGATGAAAATTAAAAGAATGCTTAATTAAAGAGTTTGGGATCAAAGAATTAAGCATGTTTAAGTATGAGAAGCATTCATTCGCCAACTTGACAAAAAGTGTTGAAAATTCATCCCAAATATTCATGAACACAGCCCAAATATTTATAAGACATCATCTATTATTATATATGATTTACTCTAATCAATTAAGGAATATTATCATTCTTCAATTTAAAAAGTTGTGCATTATAAGAAATTTAAAGCATTTGCTTCTCGATATTAATGAGTTGATTATTACCAGCTCTTACAATAGGATTTTTTTAGTAATATAGCTATTGATCAATTCCTTTTTAGATAGTTTCTAAATTATGTACACATGACTATTGTGTATATATATATATATATATATATATATATTCTAGGATTACCCTTGTGAAAGTAATAAGATCATATCTCCTCTCCATTATTTTTCATCAAACACACTATTTTCATCTTTAAGAAACAATCACCTAACCCTAAGATATTGCTTTTCAATGCCTACGTCCAAATTTTTGTAAATATTGAGTAATCAAGCATTCTCTTAATGACTCCAAATTTTTTACAATTTACAATATTATTTTCCTTATAAGAAAAAACTAGACAATATATATATATTCTTATAAATAGTTTAAATCTCATCATTTTTGTTAAAAACAGTATTAATGAATAATATTCATACACTTCAAAAAATATTGTTATCTTATTCGTTAGCCTCTCCAAACTTCTAACAACCATGAAAGCCTTTAAAATCATATGTCCACATTTAAATCTCATTCAATTAATTTGATTTTTCATATGATGGAATCCCTTGTATTACCTTTTCCAAATTGTTCAAAAAGTTTCCCTTAACACTTGCATCTTGACCTATTCAAAGAACATCAACATTAATAAAGTAGATCACTTGGCTTGCCATCTCTTTAAAGCTATGATTCTATCTACAATCAAGTTAACATCTACATCATCCTTAAAATTTTTATCTAATGTTATACTAATTTTATTTTATTTTGGATATTGTATAAATAGAAAAGCTTAAATCCTAAAGGATCAATCGATTTGTCCTTCTCAACTACTTAGTTCTTGAATATACACAATACTCCTTTCCATAGGAATCATGATATGCACTTATTTCATTGATATATCAGTATCCCATTTTTCAATATCATATAATAATTCTAGGTATGGTAGTGTTAACATTTGCATCATCTTTGAAATTTTTATCTAAAGTTATACCAACTTCATTTTATTTCCGTCATTGTCTAGATAATAAAGCTTAAATCCTAAATGATCAATCAATTTGTCGTTCTCAACTACCTAGTTCTTGAATATACCTAGTACTTGTTTCCTTAAGAATCATGTTGTCCACTAATTTCATCAATTTGCCAATATCTCATGTTTCAAGATCATATAGTAATTCCAATGTCATTAAATAAATTATTTAAATGCATCCATCGAGGACCATGTGGAAACCCCTGCTAATTTAACAACAAACAAGGGTTATTATAAATACCTCACCTTCTTATCATTAAGCAACACTGGCATGTCATTTCTAGGAAATATCTTTACGTTTACACAATTTCATCCCTCACCTTCTTATCATTAAGCAACATTGGCATGTCATTTCTAGGAAATACCTCTACGTTTACACAATTTCATAAAAGATTCATTTTAAGTAATTTTGAAATAGGTTTTATATTCATTGCTAATTGCCTAACATGACCTTCCACTTTACCTCATCCTAACCTAGGTCTAGGTGTGGTAGTCTTAAAGTATTTCAAAAGACATTTAAGCTAAGAAATGCAAAGATATTACACGTCTTCTTGCTTTTTCTAAACTATAAAAAAAACTTCATCACTAAATCAAAAGGAACTAAAAAAATACTGAAGCCTAAAGACAAGAGGTTGCTTATGTTGCTTATTTCAAAAAATCATGGATAACGATCACATATTCCAAGTAAACCTATAATATATGGAATTCAATTTAACTAACATTATGCTACAAAGATTTATGAGAAGCCACTTTTCATATAACTTCATATGAAAGATTTCTTAGTTGGCTATGTGTGTTTGTGCTACATTATAGTTATGTAATACTGTATGAAATACAACATCTAGATTCATAGCAATGAAAATCATTCTCGAGAAAAATGCTTTCAAGGGAAAAAAATGCTCAAAGAAGTGCAGTGAACATCGTCAGAAAACTATTAAGCAGTTCACAAACAAATTTCCACTTCCCATGGAATGTCTCACTTATAAGTCAATGCCATTTTATGGCAAATCTTTGAAAAAAAAAGAATGCAAAAATCTATAACAAACACAAATACATCAAAGTGGAAACAAGGTGTCCACAACTAGGAAAATTTTTCTTGCCTCACACACAAGAAAATCCAGAATGAATCACAAACATGATCTTTACTACAGTTTTGAGTGCACCATATGTTTTTTGGGTTGTTGTAATACGCCAAGAAAACCCTTGATCTCATCACAAAACAGTAAAAGCTTGACATCACAAACAAATATGCATATATGATCAACTACCAAAATATGCAAAAGAAAAGCTGCAGTCCTCTGCAAAAACAATTGTGTTGGATGATTCAAGATATCAAAACCGATTGGGAATAATATCCTAATACATTTGCTTTTGGCGGACATTGACTCGTGCACTAAAATAGACGTTTAAAAACTTCATTTACTTCACAATACACGTGTATTTTAATATTTATCGTTCGCTATATCCCAACAAACGACAATTTCAATTTTTCATGAATGAAAATATTTTTCAATCTATACTTCCACATAAACATGGATCCATAAAGTGATGCGGAAGTTTACCTATAGCCAATAGGGTGGGTTTCTTAAGAGGCCGGTCCTCGGAGACGGGCTTTTTCATCTGCCGAATGTGAAGATAAACAGGATTCCCGGTCTTCTCGTAGTTCCAGCTAACGTATTCCTTACCAAAAGCTAAAAACGAGTTCAAGTCCACGTACACGCCGCCTTCAGACCTCTGAACAATACAGTTACCGTTGACTTAAAGCAAGGGAAGCTAGTTACAGACATCATAGTGGAAGAGGGGCCAAGCAAATCACCGGAGTGTCGAAGGAGACACAGCACTCGCTCTTGTAGATGCGGTTGGTGGGTTCTGGTATTCGAACCCTAGAAAGATGCGAGCGGATCAGTTCCATGAGAAATAAGAGGTCGGCCGCAGTTCAAACGTCCCGTATCCTTCAGTGCAATATTTCAACAGCGCGATTCCAGCCGGCGGCGCTTGGATGATGGACAAAACGGAGTAAAGAACGACGATGCTCTAAAGAAAACGGTTATCAAAAGCAAGGAAAGAAAATGACGACGAGAATTGTCGACTCCTTTCTATTCCCTACAAGGCTGCATGCTGCAAGCAGCAGTGCATCGACTCCCGGTTTAAAAACGAAGTCAAATTATTAGGTTTTTCCATTTATATAAATGTTGTGTAATAGAAAAATTGGGATAAGTTGAGGATTACTGCCGTTCAAATACAATGATTTTCAACTTAGGCTGTGACGTTTAATTTTGGAAAATATATGTTTTATGTGAGAAAAAAAAACTTTTTTTTTTTTGTACCAAAAAGTGCTTGTTTGGATCCTAATTTTAAAAAAATACAAGATAAAGGTGTTAAAACTTGATGATAACGGGAGTTAGTCTCTTTTATTATAATGTTATTTACTTATATTAATTATTTAATTTTTATGATATTTTTAAAGTTATATTTTTATTATTTAAAAAATAAGATCAAGATATTCAATATATTTGAATAATATTTAGATGTTTGTCAAGCATCTAATATTAAAAAATAAAAATAAATATTATTTACATAATATTAAATATTATATTAATAATAATATAAAATGAGAATAAATTTTAAGTAGTATTATAATTTAGATATTCATATTATAAAAATAATACTAAATCAAGCATTTTCTAAAATAAAATAAATATATAATATAAATTTGAATTTTTTTCTAAAAAAAATAAAATAGAATTTGATAAATATTAAAGTTGTCATTTTTTTTTATACTTGTGTGTCCAACACTATTTCAATTAATGATGATTATTTAAGATACTGGCATTATAATTTTAAATGCATAATCATAATGTATATAACAATAATTATTGATGTAATAGTAATATCATCTTATAAATACTATTTTTTGTGTGACTTAGTGATTATCATTTTATGATATTAAGAGACTAATATAATATCGTTAACATCAATTCTCATTCTTAATTATTACATTTTGGGTAATCTAGCAACTTGTATAATATCTATTGCTTCTAATACTTTTTTATGCTAAGATAGATTGGTAAGGTTAAGATGATATGGTTGTGCTTGTTAGGTCATCTAATTGATCATAAAACCCAGATATATGATAAAAAAATGTCATATGATAAAAGATTATACCCCATAGAAAAGGGATACAAGTTATTTTAAAAAAATATATAATTTCGTATATGTGTGTGTGTGTACATATGCACGTACATATACATAAGAATGAGCATGAACATATCATATTTTAGTGATATTAGTGAGATATTTTTTCATAATATCATCTAAATATCAAGCGTTTGTTATCAAGTTATTTTCTTGATTGAACCTAATAATAACTCACTATTTGTATATATCAATTTTTGTGCTAAACTTGTGAAATCGAATATTTATTTATATTATAAATCGATGTAAATGGACAATAATTTAATATAATTATATTAAGTTATTATGAGATCATAAGAAGTGCACAGAATTAGAAATATCTAATGGTAGTTGAGATAAGCCAATGAATGAGATTTTTGTGATGAATTGTTTAAGAATTGTTTTGTATGTACTGAATTTGTAGTTGTGCACAAGTGTTTTATTATGGATATTTTTAAAAGTGAAAAATGGTTTTAAAATTATATATTTTATTGTCATCCTTCTTTAATTAATATATTATTGATCTAAGAGATACAAAATTTTACAAAATATGTAGCATATATCATTTGTCAAATAAGTAAGGAGTAAAGGATGAATAAAAGAAAAACTCATCAAATTTATTTTCCACCATTAAAATATACAATTATATGAAAAATTTCTCACAAGAAAAAAAAATATAAAATCCAATCACTTATGTGAATTATATTTTATGATAAAGATTTGTTGATTTAAAAGATTTGAGATATTCAAACATTTTGGATACCAAAAAACGAGCTATCAGGAGCAAGGTTGCATGCACGGGGATAACAAAATATTGGTATTATAATTTAAAATTTTTTTCTCAAATTACATTAATCATTTTAGTTTTTAAAATATAAATTAATTTAAATATAAAAGTGGAAGAAAAATGGCAATGGTTGTTTTCGGGCAGAATTAATAATAGGAAACGGCAGTGTATGGATTAGCAAAGCAGTTTGTATTAAATTCCAAGCTTCCCTGGGACAGCGGCACTCCAGTGGATATCATATGTTTTCCTCAAGAATAATTGCCGTTAGTCCATTCCTTTTCGTTTCCTTTCCTTCCTCAATTCATACACCTGCCAAATCTACTACCGGCGATCTCACCGTCGCTGGTGGCCATCGTGATGATCTCAGCGCTGCCGCCTCCGCCGTGCCTGAGCTCCACGGCCTACCGCGACTGGTGCTACAGTCGCTCCTTCTTTTCCGCCGGCCTCCGATCATCAAATGTCGACCTTGACGACGGCCGAACCACGGTCCACTGTTGGGTACCGCGCTCTCCTGACCCAGATTCCCGCCCCTCCGTTCTTCTTATCCACGGTTTCGGCGCCAATGCTACATGGCAATGGGACGCCTACGTTCGCCCCCTTCTTAGCGCTGGGTTCGACCTCTACATTCCTGATCTCCTCTTCTTCGGTGGCTCGTACACGGTCCGATCAGAGCGTGACGAGTCCTTTCAGGCGGAATGCATCATGGCGGCCATGAAGGCACTTAAAATTCGTCGGCTTAAGGCTGTGGTCGGTGTCAGCTATGGAGGGTTCGTTGGATTCCGGATCGCAGCATTGTTCCCCGCGGCGGTGGAGAGGGTCGTGCTGATATGCGCCGGGGTGTGTCTGGAGGAGAAGGATTTGAAGGAGGGAATGTTTGTTGTGGACAATCCTGCGGAGGCCGCGAATATTTTGCTGCCTCAAACACCAGAGATGCTCCGTAGGCTCATCCGTTTGTCGCACTACAGGCCACCACCGGCTCTGCCCACCTGCTTCCTCTCCGATTATATCCATGTAAGTTAAAAAAAAAAAAAAAAATTTCCTGTCTTTCTAACTTATGTTCACCAGCGCGTGCTCAGTTTGAACTATGTAATTGTACGATATTAGTCGTGTTTTGTACGCTGTGCAACTCCCAGCTTTTTTGTCCTGAATATTGTGGACGTTTAACTATACAAGCCCCCGTATGTACTAATAGACATCATAACGCAATTGCAAATTGTAGATTTCAGCTAATTAGAAAATGCTGATTACGACTGAATGCACAGTAAATATTGAAGACGAAGGAATACACCGAGCCATTTATAGCAATTTACATTTTTATATAAGAAGTTTTTAACAAAATCCAACTGATTTCTTTCTCATTTGATTTTAAACAAATCATGGTTAATTAGGACAAATTTCTGAATACTGTAGACTCCAGGAGGTTGCCATTTCTATGTGGGCGTTAAGAATTTCGGATCTAAGACTGCAGAGATTGAAGAGCAAAAAAGCACATTACTGAAATATTTTCTCGTCGAGAAGGGTAGAGGGAAGAGAACATGAAATATAAGGCTGTTGTAGAGCCAAAAAAACTAAAAAGGAAAACATTGAGACATCTTAACCAGTATAAACAATTCTACCATTTGAGATTGTAACCAGAGAGGAAAAATAGAGCATAAAATGAAGTAGAGCTAAAGGCGACTTGCAAGAGGTTAGGTTTTGTGAGGGGTTAGCAAATCTCTACATGCATAGAATGATGAAGAAAAAGTTTTTTCTAGTTTTTCTACTCAAGGTTTTTGTGATATTTATAAAGGAAGCTCCAATCGATTTTTTTGTTGCTTTTTTTGACTTAGCATGACTATCAAGGAATATTGATAAGTTAAGAAGGCAGCACAAAGACTTCAATTAGTGAATGATCTAGGCCCATTAATGTTGACATATTCAATGAATCTTTTACCATTAATAGTCTACAACCACTAAAAAATGGAAAGTATTTGAAAGATAACTACTATTTGAGCTCGAACATTCATGATTTTCACATATATAAATAATAACCATGAAGGTGATGAAAGGCATAGCTTCAATTGTGACCGTCAAAGTTATCACCAGGTTCACTTTGGTAAAGGGTTTTGCTTTATTGATTTTGTTGATGACTTCAAGTTACCATTTTGATGATTGGAGCTTCAACTTGGCATCTTTGTTGTTTTATGCGGGTGATTTTCCTCTTTGATCTTGAAACCGAGTTATTTGGTATTTCATTTGCTTAATTTTTTTTGCTTTTCTTCGGTGAATCTGATTAATCATAGAAAAAAATTAATAAGTTACTTTTGTAATGAGAATTTGGATAGATATAGAATTTGAAAAGTGAGTTATTTGTCCTTTATTTTTCATTGCCACTATTTTAAGTTTTGGTTAGTGGAATACCCTCCTTTCATGTGGACATAGGCATAATTTGTCATTAAATCATATATATCATTGTGTTTTTCTTTAAATTTTCATATCCATGGGTTATTATTTTCTCAATCATTATAACTAATGTTGTTGGTGCTTCTAAGTAAACAAGTCACTTGTTTTACTAAGCTAGTAATAAAGCTTTGATAAGATATGGATGATTAAAAATTATGAAATTGAGAAATTTGATATTTCAAAAAATTTTGGGCTTTGGAGAAACAAGATGAGTAAATCACTTGTCCAACAAAGAGTTGTGAGGGTGCTTATAGGAAAACAAATATGTTGAAAATCATGATGAGTTGGAGGAAGAGATAGATGAAAAAGTTCTTTGGTTGATTCAATTTTGTTTGACTACAAAGATTTTGATAGAGGTTTTATAGGATACTAATTGTATATGGTTTATGATAAACTTTGGAATCTTTATGCATGACCAAACACCTCTTCAACAAACTTCATACATAACAAAAGCTATATTTGTTACATAGAGAAATGTATGACCATCAAATTTCACATAAGTTGGAAATAAACTTACTCTTCATTTTCTAGTTCTCTAAAACTCAAAACTATTTGAGCCATCGAATTAATCAATCTTATATTTTGTCATCACTGACATCTTATCAAGCTTTAATACTACTTATTGTGAGAGGTTTACCAAATTATTGGTCCAGGTTAGAAGAAATAAACATTTATGTAAATATTCAATAATTTAAAACTTAAGCTATTAATAAATATGACTTCAATTATATCTTAAGGTTATAGTATTATGCTAAACGTACAATGTAGGGTTAAACATAATCTGATTTGCACTTCATATCTTTTTTATGTTACTGTAATTACATGATCTGATTTTTTCTGAACCACTCCAAAAAGTTGGTTTGAGTGTTCCCAATAGTGACTCACTTACCTTTTTCAAGCTTTTCAACTTGTTTGTCTATAGATTAGAAAGTTTTAATCATCCACAAGAAAATCAGTAGAAAGATATTGAAGTTAGAACTTGTTGATCCTTTTATCAATAAAAATTTCTTTAATGGTAGGTGATGTGCACAGATTATGTTGATGAAAAGACTGAGCTGATCTTTGCTTTGATCAGGGATAGGAAGCTTTCAAATCTTCCCATTATCTCTCAGGTGAGAGATCACCCTTAGTAATATCAGGTAAGGGACTCTTCAGTGTTTTTAACTGTATTTTTTCACACTTCCATTCATGCAGCCAACCCTGATAATATGGGGAGAACAGGATCAAGTATTTCCCTTGGAACTTGGACATAGGTTGAGCAGGTTAGCTTGATGTGTTGGAATTTCTTCTTCTTTGGAAAACTTTTTTTTTGTGTTTGCTACATATTTGGCTATGTTATACTTCCTTTTGAAGCTTAGAAATTCTACAGGCTTTTAGAGAAGTCCCAGCTTGTGGTCATCAAAAATGCAGGGCATGCAGTTAATCTTGAGAAGTCTAAGGAGTTATGCAAACATCTGGAAGCATTTGTAATTGATACCTCCAAAGAAGAAGAACACAGCAAATGCAAGGTAATAGGGTCCTCCTTGTGAGACAAACAGAGAGAATTAGTACAAAAAAGAAAATTTTGATTGTATTTTACTTTACGTTAAACATGAGATGGGCTAAGCCATCAGAATTAACACTCAAATAGAAAATATAACAAAATATATCAAGAAAAAATGATTGCTAATTAATACTCATCAATATAAAATATATGCAAATGCTCCTTGTGACACTATAGCAATCATATATACTAAAATCATATACTCTAGTAACAATATATGCTAATACTCTCCTTCCAATAAATGAGCAAACAATTCTTGAAAATGTCTTGGAGAATGGAACTCTCTAGATCTACAACGCTATTGTGAAATCAGACTTCTCTTAGTGACAGCAGTCAAATCATAATTAAAATGATAACAAGGTTTGCTTATTTAGCGTGCATATTTAAAACATCGTTATGAGCTATATCAATTACATGTTGGTTGTAGGATTTGAGTGATATCCTTACCAGGAAGTTGACAAAGCCAAACTAACTAAAATGGTGTCAATTATAGCAAGATGCTTATCTTTTGTACTATCATTGATCTACATGGTTCTTGGAGTTCTTGAGGGAGGTCTCGAGAGGATTAGAAGATGGCTTGAGAGGATGCCATAGTTGTCAACGAAGATAAAAGGGACTTTGAGAAGCATTAAGTGGCCTCAAAACTCATTTTTGTGAGCTTTAGGTTAATGGGCTTGAGAAAGGAGATAGTCTTGAGATGCTAGCTTGAGGTGGTTGGAAGTCTTAAGAAGAAGGCTCTAGTTGGAGGCATGGCTCAAGAAGTAGGTTTATGGTGATGCATGCTTTGAAGGATGAATACCCTTAAAAAGTGTCGAAATTATTTCGAGGATAGTCTGAAGATAGAAAGGGACTTCAAGAAATAGTATCAAAATGAATGAATACTTGAAAGGAGAACATGATGTCTTAAGGGTTTGTAAAACTACGAGGAGTTAAGCTCAAGCTATTTGCAAGTAATATTAAGATGTACGGACAAGATGAATTGTCTCAAGGAGATATCTCGAGATGGTTTATTGGTGTTGTGCAGTAACCTTCCAAATAAATATAGTTTGAGATTTTAATTTAAATTTAAATATTTTATGATTGGGATTGCAGGATTTATTTATTTGGATTAGATTATTGATATTGATCTTATTTATTGTTTGTGCACGGGCTTTTAAATTATAAACAGGACCAAGGGGGATATTGTTTAGGAAAATCACACTTAAAGGATTTTGAGTCGAACATCTGATTAAAGAGATATGGGACATCTAACCAATTATAGAGAAGTAGATCTTGTTGTAGATTTCTATCCAACAAGTCATCTTTATGTAGATAGGGTGTGAGTCTTTGAGAGAATTTTGTTAGTCCTCAATGAGAGAGCAAGTTCTAAGCTATGGAAGATTTAAATCAACATGGGGCAAGTAGTTTTCCATTATGGGAATTGTCATAGGGTCAAGGATCTATCTTATAGATAAATTAGTTAGGTCTTTCTTTCACAATAAAGACTACTGTTTTCTTGTATTCCCACGATCTTGTCGTTTTTTTCATTGTATTTTTGTTGTTACCAATTGGAATGACTAGTTGTTAGATGGATTATAATTTTGGTATAAATCATAGATCTTGCTTGTGTTGGGATATAGGGTTTTTGGAAGTCTTTTTCATTGTCTTTGAATAGGAGAATTGGGAGTGTAGAGATTTTAACTTTCATGGTTCAAGAATAACTATTTGTCTTTGGAATTGTTAGTTATTTTTTTTTACAATGTAAGCATAGCCTCTCATGGAAATGGTAAAGTAGGAGCCAATGGTGGCTCCTGTTGGTGATTGTTAATAGATGGAGTATGCATGGAGGATGATGGGGTGAAGGGTAGAAACTTTTTGTTGATAATGTGGAAGGCCAAAATTGCCTTACAATTCTAGGAGATGGCGGCCATAAAGCTTTTTAAGGTGGAGTTTAAGTTCAATATTTTAACTTGTAGAGGGGAGTTTGATGTAGAGAAGGTTGATGCTTGGATGGATCAATGGGTATGGAAATTTCAATAAGATTTCTTTTGCTGGACAAAAATTTATCCATCATGCTTTAGTAAGACAGAATGATCTTTTCTATTCTGATGCACTAAGGAGTTGTAATTGGAGTAACTTCAAGAAACTTTTAAGGGAAGAATTTTATCTTATGGGTTATGAAAAAGCCAAATGGAAGAAATGGCATGGGCTCCAATAATAAGAGCAATGGGTTCTTGATTGTACCATAAAGTTCGGGAGACAAGAAGCATCACTTTGTGTAAAGAGGGAACAGTGCCCTCACAAAGCATTTGACAGGTTTGTTGTTACATATTTTCATGGAAGTTACATTCTTTTCTTTTATTAGTATTGGTGAAGCAAGTGCTTTTGCTATGGCCATTGAAAATAAGAATCACAAGTTTGATGGGAAATCTAAGAGTTATGACTTAAAGAACAAGAAGTCTATAAGAGAAGGTACATCAAATTGTTCCATGAAAGTTCTCTTATATCCTAATTATAAGAGGTAGACCAAGGCTTTTCAAGGCAAAATGCTAGAAGCAACTCTTTGACAGGTTTGTTGTTACATATTTTCATGGAAGTTACATTCTTTTCTTTTATTAGTATTGGTGAAGCAAGTGCTTTTGCTATGGCCATTGAAAATAAGAATCACAAGTTTGATGGGAAATCTAAGAGTTATGACTTCAAGAACAAGAAGTCTATAAGAGAAGATACATCAAATTGTTCCATGAAAGTTCTCTTATATCCTAATTATAAGAGGTAAACCAAGGCTTTTCAAGGCAAAATACTAGAAGCAACTCTTAGAGTTGAAGCCACAATAGAAGAAGGTTGTTGTTATTGTTATTGATGTGTAAAACATGCTTTTGGAAGGGTTGAATGTAGTTGCTCATAGCTTGTCAGTGACCACAAAAGCAAGAGATAGAAGTAAAAGGGTAAGAAGGTAACAAAGGAGAGGATTGTTATAAGTCATGACCATGAAGAGATTTTTTTTCTCTTTTGATTCATGTGGAGTGGGCCTATATTATTTTTGACATTAGATGCTAATGCAATTTGATTGTTACAAGCCAACTAGAGAGGCTTTGTTTAGAGTTGATACCATATCCACGTCTATACATGCTAGGATGTGTTCATGTTCAGGATGAGGTCAAGGTGGAGAGGCAGATTTGTCGTAAGTTTGTTATCACTCAAAAGTATATCGACATGGTGGTAGGTGACGTTGTGTCACTTGATACTTGTCAAATGATCTTTTGTAGCTAGTACTTGTGAAATCAGGAGGTAGTATATTTCCAAAGATAACAAATTATGAAACTGTGAAAAGAAGGAAACAATTTGATTGTTGCAAGCTAGGTGTAAGGGCTTGGTTTTGAGATGATATTATATCCACATCTATGCTTATTGGGATGAATTCATGATCAAATTGACATCAAGGTGGAGAGTTAAATACAACACAGTTTGCTATCATTTGGGCAATAATCAATGAGGTGGTTTGTAACTTTGTAGCACTTGATACTTGTTAAGTAATGTTTGGCAACCCAAACTTGTGGAACTAGGCCATGGTCTACTTTTAGAGACAACAAAGTATATGGATGGACAAATATGCTTGATAGAGAATGAGGTGCTCAACCTTATTAGATTGAACAAAATTATTTTAATTCATTTTGCAAGGTAAAGGAGATGTTTAGCCACCACCAAGGAGGGTGATGAAACATGAACAACAATAGTCTACTTGGTGACATCTTTGGAAGAGTCTCTAAAATAAATGGTACGAACATCAAGAAGTAGTGGATTCCAAAAGAATCAACGACAATGGTGTGGACGCCTCATATTCCTTTATTGCAAGCATGACAACTCATAGGAGTCCCTTCTTTTAAAAGAGATGTATGTGACCTAAGAGGGCCTTGAAGTTCTTTAGGCAGGTGATTAGGAGATTAGTTGTAGGCTCATCTAATTTTTTAACAATTTGTCTTTGTGGAGGTTCTCATGGAACAAAATAACATTTTATTTAAAAATTGGTAAACAAAATTTTGGCAGAAAATGTAGGATATGCATAGTGCATGTGGCAGATCCCAGGTGGGCCCATGCAAAGGAAAATATGCATGCATGTGGTAAAAAATGTGAATTTGACTTATGTACCACTATGAAAAAATGTATCCAACATTATTGCAAGTAAAATATTGTATCCAACATTTAAATATTGTAATTAGCAATGTCACGTTCATCTATAAGTGAAGAGAAGAGGAACGAAATAAAGGAGTTTCATTTGGGGAACAAACAACACATTTTGTTAAAATTCCACTTCATTTTGACTTACAAATTTGTCCAATTTTATTTGGGGAACAAAAAACACATTTACTTATAGTTACACTTAATTTTGGCTTACAAATTTGTCTTTTTTACTATTCTTTTCTTGACCATTTCTTGCCTTTGGCTATTGTAATTCTAAAACAAGATTGTTATCAAGATCTTTAAACAAGATTATTATCAAGATCTTTAAACATGATTTATTATAAATGAATCGTATTTTTTGTTGTCAATCATAGAAAGAGGGGCAAATGTAGAGTTTTGAATAAAAATGTGATGTCTTTGAGAAATCTTGTTTGAATATCTCAACAATGATCTTGTTCTAACATTGCAATGGCAGAAAATGATTAATGGTCAAGAAAAAAATGTGAAAAGGAGAGATTTTAAGCCGAAGAATGGGCCTCAAGTATATGCTTTCTTTTTTCTTCCCAAAGCCTTTTGCTTCGTCCTTATTGCTTTCATTTCTAGAATATTAGATTGCTATTTACAAGATTTAAATGCTGGTTACAATATTTTACTAGCAATAAAACGGAATTCTAGTGTTGTATGAGTTAGATTCACATATTTGTCTCCTTTTTGCACCTCAATGTGTGGTTGCCATGCTGGACTCGTGCATGTGCTTGTTGCATATTGCCCACACATACCACATGTCTTATATTCCTGTGGTGGTCTTGTTTGTTAATTTTTCATTAAAAAATCATTTTATTTTTTGATATTTTCTCAAACTTCATTCATTTAAAAAGTGGATGAACCTAGAATAAATCTTTTGATCATTATTTCTAGGAGGACACTAATTTTTAATAATTAGGGGATTTACTTTAGGTCTAATTTTTAAAAAATTCTTCTTTGAGAAAATCTTGAAGAAAATAATTTTGTAGTGAAGAATTGACAAACAAGATCCATTAGACATGTAAGACATTTGACAACACATGCTATGTTCACGTGGAAAGTGAATTGCTTGCATGTGCTTGTTGAATGTGTGGCTACATGCATGTGTGTGTGCAAAAAGTAGTAGCCAAGTGTTACATACAGGCATTCCTAGTTGGACACAGTGCATAATGGCACAACTTAGGTAGGTCCATGAGTGAAAATATGGTCAAAAAAATGTATTTGACTCATGTAGTATTAGAAAAGAAGAGTTCAATATTATTGCAAGTAAAATATTGTATTTAATATTTAAATATTATAATTTGAAAAATAACCTTAATTTATTAACGAAGGGAAGAGAGATCAAGCAAAAAAGTTATATTTGAGAAGAAAAAAATGCATTTTCTTAAAGTCGTACATGTCATGTCGTTTGTTGATTTAAATCGAACCGAAGCATGAATTGTTGATGAGTTGAGAATTCATGCATTACAAAATGTGATAAAATGTTATTCAAAAATGAGCAAAACCTATTAAAAGATATAGTTCAAATAAAAAAGGATGAAGTGGAAATTAAGCATTAGTTTAGTGTGCAAGCAATAGGCTATAAAACATATCTAAGCTAAGATCTCATAGGAACATTTGCAAGAGACTAACATTATGAAGGCATTCCAACCTAATATTACGTGAGATCTTCCTTAAAATAGGGGCCTAGATAATCTGAAGGGACTTTCTCATACATCTTGTATGAACTAGTCGGGGTCTAAATGGATTCGTTTTTGCTGATAAGCTCTCTCACCCACCTTCTCAGGAACCTATTAGAATTGGCAATGATTTGAATTAGTTGAGCCTATGTGTTTGTCCCAAAAAACCAATCTAATAATTTACATTTAGTGCTTGTCAAAGTTGATTTATATCTATCCTTGAAGGATTCATGAGTTTTCACATTTCTAGAATTTATTTACAAGTCATATGATGATTTTTATATCATGCGACTAAAAGATACAGACCATGAAAGACAAATTCAAGTTATTGCTAAATACATAGAGGTCTTCTACATGTCGAAAGTTAATCTAAGTGACGTATGACTAAAATAGACAAAACTTGAGAAAATAAGAAAATTAATAAAGTTCAAATATAATATGGACTAATTGTCGTAGAATGTTGGTTGAATGCACAATGCAATCAATTGAGGATTGCCTAATGTGATCCTCTAATCCCTCGATGCAATCTTCTGATTGCCTAATATTACTGAACCAAAACTTTCAAAAGCCCAAGTTTGGCCTGATGAAGCTGTTAAAATTGCTAATTATTTGTTTGAGTTGTGATGATGCCCTAAAATGTCTAGATTCTTAAGGAAAATGCTACATAGGGAAAGTAATCTTTGGAAAATTATTATAGTTGACCCAAGCTAAACAAATGTGTCCAAATAATGGATGCAATTATCAAGCAATCTCAAATGAAAGAAGAATAGGTACACCCGTATATGTATACTTGTTAGGTCTCAATTGGTTAGTTGGCTATTCTCTGAAGATCTATTAGATGCTCTTGCATCAAAGCTTGGGGTGAATCAGACATGGATTTTAGAATTTTAAACTTAGAAAGAATGGATACCTTTGAAATTTCTAAATTAGTGGTAATAAAGGTAATAAGGAAAACTATAATGTCTTGGGTAGAAAGCTCTGCAAAATTAGTAGGGAAGGTTTTGAGCTGGTGTTTGAAGTTGATATTTGAGTTATAGTTTTGTAGTTTAAGGGTAAGGTTTCAACTTTGATTTTATATGTGGAGTTAGGGTTAGGCTTGAATAACAAGAGGGTAGAGTAAAATGTCGATCGGGCAACCATACATCTTCATTAGAGTTGCACAACATGTACATACACTCTAAATAATAGTAAGAAGCATAAGCACAATACAACCTGGTATGGCATAACACAATATGATGATGCACATATCCACAATGCCACAATAGATAATCACATTGTAAAACTTATAAATAAGAGGTAGTAAGCATCTATTTGTAACCTTTACTATATTCCCATTATGGAAACCAATAAAATGGGATTATGAAAGTGATAGTAATTAGAGTTTTATGCATCCCTAGACTCCTCACCCTTCTTCAGATCTCTCCATCTCCCATGTCTGGTGATCCACCACTAGTCGTGTTATTGTTACGATTGATATAGACCATAATGTTATGACTTGTTAACTATTCCAAGTTGGATTGTTTTAGGAAACCACCCCTATTCCACGTGACCCAGCTTGTTGTCTCTCTCTCTTTTAATAACCTCACAAACCCCCTATTACTTGGGCAGCCTATCTCTTAATTGGAATATCCTTTTCTTTAAGAACACTTGCTTCTCTTAGCACTTGGATTATATCGCTTAACAAAGTAGCATTATGGAAATTTCAATTGGGGAAGTCTCTGTTACTTGGGACATTTGGGCTCTTTCTCCTATTGTTTATTGCATTAGGATGTCACCAAGAAGATCTAGAATACCAAAGATGTCTTTGAAGTCTTTGCTTTCCATAAGATATTCTTAGTATTCAGATTTTCTGTGTCTTCTAACTTACATGATATATTAGAAGTTGGTAGTTGGATCCTTAGAGGTTGTACTCTCTTCCTTAAGAGATGGATCCTTGGCATTGGACTAAAATTTTATAGCTTTGTTTCATTGGAGAACACTTAGGCTTAAAGGAAGTGCAAATAAATGTGTAATCTAGGAAGCTTAAGGAATCCAATCAAGCCATTGAACAAGAGATTAAAACCCTTCAACAGGTATTTCTCTCACCTGATGAGCACCAGCACCTTCTTGACCTTGTTACACAGTTTTACAATAACCTCACATGTGCTAAAATCTATGGTGGTAATGTACTAAGGCCAAATGGTCTCTCCTCCGTGACCACAACACAATTCTTTTACAATGCTGCTATGGCTTGTCGACATAAGAACTTCATACACCGGCTAACTAATATTGCATGCATGGAGGAGACCTTCCAGGTATAGATCTTTGGGCCCTCGTTAACTTTCTCTAACTAGTAGTGTGGTTCTCACAAATACGATGCTTTTGGCAATCCTAGTTTACACTATGTCCCATTTCCTAATTTTGATGGGAGACCTTTTTGAAATTGAGAGAACCATCTGTGCTTTTATTTTGGGTGGAACCCACTCTCAATGTGCTTTGCACTACTTAGATTTGGAGACAATTACTAAACCAAAGGACACAAGCATTCATAGATTTAAGGAATGGCTCGTGGCTTTTATGGCAATACGAGGCGCTTCTTGGTGGGAGTTCTTTTTGAAATTGAGAGAATCATCCATGTTTTTATTTAGGATGGATCCTACTCTCAATATGCTTTGCATTACTTAGATTCGAAGACAATTGCCAAACCAAAGGACACTAGCATTCATAGATTTAAGGAATGGCTCATGGCTTTTATGGCAATACGAGGCGCTTCTTGGTTCATGAGGATGCCACTTGGATCACTACTTTACATGCCAAGTATGGCAGCTAATCTCGTATCTTCTACATTTTTCATGGAAAGTTATCTGTTTAGATGCTAGTTTGCAATGAGGGAATTGGTTCAGCTTCTATCATTTTGATTACTAATCTCAACACGAGCATTTCTACCTATTCTGACAATTGGTTTGGTTTAGATGGCCTTAAATCATGGCCCACTTCTATCAATTTAGAATTGTGGTGCTCCCCCTTTAAAGCTTCTTGGATGCATACAAGAATTGGAATTTGAGCTAACTCAAAGATCATTGTGGGCATGACCTAGTGCAATGAATTGTGCACAGCTATTATGCACCGTGTGGTCTAGGCGATTGATTAGTCTGCATGGCTTAGAATCTAAGCCCAATTGCACTGTTCTATATATTTCTTGCCTGAATGTCAGCACTGTGGTGCACCCTATGGGGCCTAGACTTAGAAACTATATGTAAGCTCCAAATGTAAATTTTCCTCTGATGACTTTGACACAACGCCATCCTTACATGTACATGGCTCATTATGCCTATATGTACATGGCTCACTATGCCTATATGTACATGGCTCACTACGTCTATGATGGGCTTTAACTTGCGTTGCTTGTGGTGATACGACTATAATGAAATAGCATATCACACTTTCATTAACTGCACAGGTTGAGAAATTTTCTTCACTATTACTCTTTTTTTTTTTTTTTTTGATATTCTTCACTATTACTCTTAAGTATGCCTATAGTAATACATTTTATACTTTGGAGTCTGCTTTGTAATGTTTTCATGACCACACTTATAGCAATTAATTGCACAAGGGTGTTATTACTATGGCCACTTTATACTTTTGGTGAAACAAGAATTGTAAATTTCATTTGTGGCTTCACATGGGTCCTATTGCACTCATTTTTCGCATTTGACGATATTCAAGACAATTGAACACCAACTTGGACTTTTGGCGCTGCTGGGCTTTGTTGGCCCATCTGCACCATCTTCTCATCAACAGCTCTCACCCATAGGTTGGATCAAGATTAATTGTGATGCTGATTGTATTATTAATGGGTAGGACGAGAATCGGCATTATGATCTAGGATTTTAATTGGCAACTTCTCTTTGTTGTCAGGGAATACTCCACTGTTGCTTTGGTCATAGAGGAATGTGTTATTTTTTTTGTCATCAATCTTTGACTAAGATTTTTTGATATATCTTGCCAAATATAACTAGAATCAGACTCTACAACTATCACTAATCAGTTCCTTCTTTCATTAAATGAGCAAGACATTAATGATAACTTCCTATAACCATCACTTTGCAATTATAAATGGGTTTCAAACTTTCTTATGCGCTAAGGGACGGTAGCGCCACTGCTAGCCAATTATGTTTTATCTCATGATTGTCTAAGGGGTTAAGGTTATGCCCTTTCCTGTCGAACTTGATTCTGTTTCGTCTAATGATTGTTTATATAAACTTCTTTAAAGCTCTTTATTATAAGTCTTTTGCCAATCCATTCAAAAAAAAAAAAGATAAAACATGTAATTGTCACGGTTTGAGGTTGTTCAAGGCTTTTTAAACAGAAGAACGAATCTAATATCAAAATTAAAGAGCAGTTCATGCCATGCAAAATGACTTTTGTTGCTTTGGCTCAGTAGTAATCTCACTTCAAGATTTTTCCTTTTTCCACAAAACGAAAAGCAAACTCTTTGAAAATTGATGCTCCAGCAAACGTGTACTATGGTCGTCGGAAAACAAGGCAAATTCCAACAAAAGAGAATGAAAAAACAGTGGTGTTATGTACGGGGAAAATGGTAAACAATAATAAAGCAACAACCAAGTAAGGATTGTTTGCGTTTTAGAAACCACAATGCAAGCAGGAGCTCTGATAACAATTTCGTGCAGCATGGGGTGGGGGAAGGGTGCCTTCACCAATGTGCCACTGCAGGTCACATAACTATGGCAAATGGATGACAAATGATATTGATTTTGGTTATTTGCTGAAATTTGGACAGCTTGTGTGATTAATTTGACTGCTAGGACATTGAAATCTTTGAAGGCGATGAATAAGAAAGCTTTAGAGAATTGAATCAAGATGATTCCCCTAAATTGTCATGTAAATTTGAATTTATTTGGTTGATCAAAAACTTGTCTTATTTCTTACTGATTGGGGAAACCATCGGTTTGGACTGACCTTGATAGGGCTAAAAAATATAATCAAACTGAAATCGAAGGCAGGATGGGCTGAAAAGTTGGGAACATCCAGATCTGACTCCTAAAATTTTGATGCATTCAGACTTTGTTTTGGATCTCAAGTAGCAAAATTATAGAGAACAAATTTAGAATTTTATTGAAATTGACTTGAAGTGATCTAATGGGGAAAGAACTTTGAAGAGATTATGAAATAGATGATAATTCAAGAGAACAAACCAGGGTTAATAGGACTAACCATAAAAAAATTGAGCTACATGCTTAAGGTTGGATGTGAAATCCAATGGCCAATCCAATGTTAGAGTCGCACACATCGTTCCTCACTTCCATTGATTGTATTCACACCAAATCTAATTCAATAGAACAATCTCAATCTTTATCGAGACTTAAATTTGGTGTGCAAGTTGTGTAAATTGATGTTCAAAATTTCTATTGGCTTCTCATTCATTTATCATGGAACATTTTTCAAGACTTCTCTTGTTCTACTCTGATTGTTGATATCCTATTCAACCATTTGGTTCCAATCATGAAGACCAAATGCTCTAGAATCAAAAGCATGATCCATCTTATGGTTTTGATCTCCTTCAGTGACAATTAATTGATAAGAATAAATCACCTATACAAGGATCAAGCCTTCATCATTTGGTTTGCTGAAGCTCACCATCTATTTGTTGGCATTTTTTTTATTATCTTAGGTTATTAAGGAGGTTTTTAGCATTCTTACTAAATATTGTGCTACATTGGTTTAGAATATAAGCAAGGGGATGTCTGTTATTTGCTTTAGAAGAACGGCTAAGTGCAGGAAGAATAAGATTGATGCAAAGTTGTGCTTCAAGCAAAATCAATGTAGATATTTGGGCATTTTCCCGAAGAGCATTTAGCATATATGTTGATATTTCTTCTACATTATCCATGCAACTAGGGATAAGAGTATGGCTTTTGGGGTTCAATCTCTGTCATTGTTGGTCCACATGACCATGATTGAAGGTGTCATTACTTTATTTAGCACATTTTATGTTGGTATGTGTTAGTTGTTATTGAGAAGCTCATCATCTTCTTGTGAAGTAGTAAGCTGCTAGGGTGGTCTATTCATATTATCTCTTGGGACAAGGTGTATATGACAAAGGATATTTTGTTAGCTAGGTTTGCTACCGAGATCATAGGGGAGTGGTTGTTTGTGAGTTGACAGCTTTAGGGCAAAGTATGTAAGGGGAGATGATTGTTTCTCTGCTCAACTAGGAGACCCTTGGACTAGGAAACTAGTTTGCTAAGGTAGGAAGACATGCATGCAAGAGAATATTTTAGTTTTCCAATTTGCATGTTTAGTTTTCCAAGGTGCCTTGGCTTAACACTATGATCAACTCCTTCAGATATTTTGATGATGAGTTATGATATCAACTATTATAATGGTCTCAAAAAATGTTGGGTCTCGAAGATTAACTTGTTCTTAAATTATATCCTCAAGAGCTACAATATTTTTAAGAGTTATAGTAGTCTAAAAGAGTTAATAAGGTCACGAGAAATTCATGGTAATCTCACAAAATGATTATCTGATTTATAGAAAGACACCGTTTGAGTCATGATTTCACACCTCTTTTTTGTGACCTATTTTGTGTTATAGGATAATTTATTCATCTTAAGGACATGTAATTTAAGCTATTTTTATTTTGTTAAATTCAGTGAATTCAGTTGATTGGATTTTTTTTTTTATTATTAAACACGAATGTCTAAGCATAACAACAACAGTAAAAGAGAAAATATCAGTTAGATGAGGCTCAAATGCAAATTCTCACTGAGTTCAACTCCATACTCTAATGTGAACCATTTTTGGGTTGTTTGGTATGTACAAAATTCATAGCACATCATAGATTTCCATTTCTTGGTAATGATGATACATTTTAATTCACGTGCATGCAGAAAGGCACTTGTTAGTTTGCATGCAAGAAGATGATACATTTTAGTAGTTATTTTATTTTGAGAAAGATGTAAACCTTTGCTTCTTATTAATAACCATCAATTATTATTGGCATTTTTCTCGATAATGATTTATAGATAATATTAACATTAAGATAACAGCTGACCAAATTTTAAATGCTTTTGATTGTTTTTTTTTTTTTTTTTTTTATCTGAATCATGAAGTAGAAGTTAAAGAAGCTTGACAAGTCCATTGGCGTCTTATCAATGTCTTATGAGAACAATGCGTCCATCGTGATCCAACGCTATTCTTGACCAAAACTAGTCTGGTAGATCGTGTTTGAATAGTATATCAAGGCAATATAATTTGTAGCTTCCTATTTAGCTTTGTTAGGTTTTTTTAATTCACAAATTTCTCGTTTCTAGGCAACAAGGTGGTATTCTTCAGCTAAATATGTTGGAGTACTTGTGAAGGATTTTGCTTCTAGTCTTCCTTTGTTGTTTGGATCAGGAGAAAATACAAAAGGGATTTAACTAATCACCTGCCATATAAGAATCGCATTGATTCTTCCCAATAAAGCATTTTGTATCGATTGTTATTGTGTATTGAAACTAGTAATATAGGTGATTCTTGTACTGCATTCGTGACCAAATGATTTAATTCATACCAAATTATCATTTATTTGTTTTTCTCTTATGCTTATGATGGAGAATTCTGAGATAAATATATTTATGTGCCAATGTGAGTATTTATATTAAATTACTTGGAAAATGTTTTTTTGGTTTATTAAAAGATTATCCAGCCCACGTGAGACAGATGGAGCCAAAGAATGGGACTCTTAACCAGACGAAATGTTAAGGAAATAGAGCTTCAACGTCAGACAGTCTTCTTGAAGACAACGTAAAGGTCTACGTGCCAACTGGTACGCGTGCCTTTTCTTTATATAATCCAGCCATTTAATTGCGGGCAGATCACATCAAATCCAAGTTGAAAAAGATGGTTTCTTAGAGCACTGCTTTGTCAACCGATACATATCGGTCTTAAACTCCATCTGCTTTGCGGTATAAAATCAATTCTTTGTTTAAAATACTAATTTTTCCAAAAATTAATTATCAACTTTTTTTAAGTATATTTCATCTTTTCAAAAATAATTCTAAATTTTTTATTATAAAAATATGTGTCTATCAGCACTACATACAAAAGCTTTTCCATGCCGTTGTAAGAAAGCAATCAAGCTTGTTTATTAAACAAAAATGAACCAATCAAATTTATAATAAATGTTAAAAATTCCGTATAATTATTTGTTACGGCATGCATATGAAAATTTTTTTTAAATATTTTATTGGTTATTAATTTTTATTTTTTTTTCCATCAAGTTATTTGCAGATATTGTTGACGCTACAGAATGCCCGCGGCCCAGTAGGCCCACCACTGGTGAGCGCCAACCGCTCTCGCAGTACTTTTTATGTATTTATTTTATTTTCTTTTCAATGACGAAAATTCTCTTTTTTTTTTTTTCATTTTAAAAACTCCCACCATGTGTGTCCTTTACCGATATCGTTCAGCTGCTTTTTCCAAGTTTTTGTTGTGTTGGGTGGCTTCTTTCGACCTCGCGCAGGCTTTCCTCCTTCTCCTCCTCTCTCTGCCTCTCATCTGCTTTCTGTGGAGGCGGGTTTGATACACCAAATCGTTTCTCTGTTTTTGTCGACGTCTTGATCTCAACCTTTTCGTCACTTTTTATGCAGATAAGCTCCATAAATTTCTCGCATATTTCGTAATCTATTGTTTTTCAATTTATTACCAGTAGCTGGACCATGGGCAGCTTCCACGGCATCAAAGGTGACGATGCATTTTGTGGGTAATTGGTCTAGGGAGCCTTTGCATCTCTTCTCCGCCAAGCAAAAGTCGCGTCCAGATCTTGATCCCGCAATCGCTTTTAGCTCGATTACTAGTTTTGGTGACTCCTCCTTGTCTTCCTTTTTTGGTTTTATCTCCTCTCGTATTCGGTTTCCCGATCATGAATTGTGCCCCCTCCGTCTGGGGCTTCTTCTGCAAGCCATCTAAGGATTAAAAAAGGGATTTGTTATCTATCGTTTTCGTGCTGCAGCTTTCTTTCCCGTTTTGGTGATCTCCATTCTGCCTCTTGTCTCCCTTCCGCAAATTTCTTTACAAGACTTGAGTTACTGTATTCGGATTTGTTAGTCGAATCCTTGGTTGCCTGCTTCCCTTCTTTCCGTTTTGCCGGTCTCTTTTCTTGAACGAGGAGGTAGAAATGAGCGACCTTTCGCCGAACCGGTCTTGGGAAGAGTTGATCCCGGATGCCCTCGGCTTGATCTTTAGTAACCTCCCTCTCCAAGAGATCCTCACGGTGGTGACTGGGGTCTGCAAGTCATGGAACCGGGCGGTGGCCGGCCCCCATTGCTGGCAACAAATCGACCTTGAGGAGTGGAGTCGGAGGGCCGAGCCGGAGCAGATCAACCGCATGGTTCAACTCCTTGTTCGACGGAGTTGCGGTTCTTTTCAGCGCCTTGCCGTCTCAAGCATCCCCGACGACTCCCTCTTCTCCTTCATCGCTGAACAGTAAGTTAACTTCTTTTCTATTTGGAAATTATTCCGACATATCAGTGGTCTTCTTCTTTCTACGCTTAACTTGTGTTGCTAGTGGCGGTTCCCTTTTGTCCCTGGAGGTGCCGAGGAGCGAGATGAGCGACGCGGTGGTGGAGCAAGTGGCCGGGAGGCTCTCCGCCATCACATTCTTGGATATCAGCTCCTGCAAGAAGATCGGAGCTCGGGCTCTCCGTGCATTCGGCAAGCATTGCAAGTCCTTGGCCGGGCTCCGGCGAACGATGCACCCGTTGGAGGTTTTGGAAGACGTCTCCCAGGATGAGGAAGCTCTGGCCATAGCTCTGGGTATGCCGAAGCTTCGTCACCTGGAGTTGGCTTATCTCCGGATAACCACCCAAGGTGTCATGGAGATACTGTCCCATTGCCCGGAGCTGGAGTTCCTTGACATCAGGGGATGTTGGGATGTGAAGCTGGACGAGGAGTGGATGATGAAGAAGAGGAACGTGGGGCTTAAGGTCCTAGGCCCGACGATCGTGGATTCGTATGGTTGCCAATATTGCGAAGGGTGCTCGGATTCGTCGGACTATTCCTGGGAGTCCATGGATGACGACGAAGACGGCATCATGGAAGACGACTATGGAGATGAGGGGGAGCAGTTGCAAGTGAGATTCTACGGAGGTGGATTCAATGAGGCATACTCTGGGTTCGACTGGTTATCTTCTCCATAGGAGAAGACTCCGAGTTATTGCTTGCACCTGTTCGCATACTTTGTGCAGAGTTTGGTGTACTTCTCCAGTTTTGAGTTGTTTGTTAAGGAAGTGAATGGCTTTGCTTTGTATTAGCCATCCAAACAACCTTCCCATTCTCCTGTGATCTACAACAAAAGTTAGCTTGCTTCTCCTGATCTTTTTTCTCATCATTATTCATCACCTGTGCTTTGTTCTCCTGTGATCGAAGTGAATGGCAATTGCTGTGTTTGAAATATAATTCATCTGTTCATTTAACAATATTCTTGTTTCATTTTTTTTTTTTAATCAGGAAAACATAGACTTCTAATTACACTTGGCATAAGGAACATACTTCCCTTTTCTTGGAATCTTAGTTTAAGGTACTCTTTGCCTTTTTGTTAGTACTCGAACCAAAGCACGTTTTCTTTGCCATTCATTTACATTTTACATTAATAAGTTGGTTTAATTGAATTTCTTGTCACATTAATCTCATGATATGTTTACAGTTTTTACATTTATTAATGCCTATGGTTTCTTTGAACTAGAAAGAAAATATAGTGGTACATAACAGACAAACAAGGTTTGCCAAGAATGACATGGGTTTAACTAATAATCATCAAGTCATCAAGAAAAAAAGGACAGTGTCCGTCTCTAGAAAAATAATAGAACAATTTCAAATAAAAACTACAAATAAAAAAAGTTTAAAAGCATTGCGTTTTTGTTTATTTTTTAATTATAACAATATTTTATAAATATTTATTCTTATAGCTGGCTGCATTATGAATCCAATGTATGACAGAACGAACCCAAATGTATACTTTTTTTACATTTATGATCACTTAAGTTTTTATTTATAAAATTTATGATGATTGATTTAAATTATTCTTAACTAATATCATATTTGTTGTGTATATTTGCTTTTTCATATTATTTGATGAACTCAAGGACATTTATGTTGTTAGGATTTTCAAATAGAGATGCTTAAATTCCATACTATTTTTTCAAGTAAATTTCTCGATGTTAATGTTGTTATGTATATTTCTGGTTTGCCAATTCCATATCCACATGGGCCACAAAGCTCGTTCGGCCTATCGCATGTGGGTCAACCTACGGCGCAGTGGCCCAATTAGCTTTACGATCGAGCATAGTCTGGAATGTTCTCCATTTGTTCACTAGAAACTTCCACCATTCTCTCGATGATCCTCTTCCTGAAGCCACTACCGCTTCTCCAATCCCTTTTAAACGAGAACCGATCGAACCACGAAATCTGCATATCACCACTGTATCTGTTGCTTTAACTTCGAAATTTTGAGTGCAATGGCGGCCTTGATTGGAGCAAGGAGGGCCTCCTCTCTCTACAGAGCATTCGATAAATTCCTCTCTTCTTCGGCGACGCCAGCCGTTGTCGCCTCCCGTTCGTTCAATACCAACGCCCAGTTAAGCGAAGCAGATGAAAGCCGCGACCTCGATATAGACCGTCGATTAGGCGACCGTTCAGTCTCCCGACGCCGAGCCGATAATTCACCCGCCTTTTCAGGTCCTCTTATACTTTCCTTTGGAATTTCCCGATCTCGGCAACGTGGCCGAGGAATCTTTTATTTTTATTGTAAAGTCATCTGAACTGATTTGTTGTGTTCATAGATGTATTGGACCCGTTCGTGCCGCGGACAGTTAGCCAGCTATTGAACATGATGGACTCCATGGTTGGAGGATCTTTCCCGTCGGCCACGAGAGGCTTCGACGAGATCCGCCGCGGATGGGAAGCGAGGGAGGACAAGGATGCTCTGTACCTGCGCATCGACATGCCGGGGCTAGGGAAGGAGAACGTGAAGGTGAGCATTGAACAGGGAACACTAATCATAAAGGGGGAAGGTGAAGTGGAGGAAGGGAACGAAGGGAGCAGCCGGAGGTACAGCTCGAGGATCGATCTGCCGCCGGAGCTATACAAGATGGATGAGATCAAGGCGGAGATGAAGAATGGCGTGCTGAAGATCGTAGTGCCCAAGTTGAAGGAGGAGGAAAGGAAGGACGTATACCACATCAACATTAACTAGTTTCCACTTGGTTGTTTCTCTGCTTTACCATCAAGCTTCGATACTAGCACTCTGTTTAGGGTTTTGCATCCGATGTGTGGAAGTTGCAGTGATGTAAACCAGTATCGAGTTTAATGAAATAAATGAATAGGAAACGGTCTCTGTTCTGGTTTTCCGAAACATCTTGTTCGATAATGCAGAACTAACTGGAAACCGGCTTCCTGGGATCGGACGACACGGAACACTTTTGCGTGGATTGCGCCAGATTAGTTTTGGAACGAAATTACTATTTTATCATCTTTATTTTTTAATATTTTTATATGTAAATTAAATTGAATAAAAGATAATCCAAATTGATATGAAAATTTTAGAAAATTGAAATTGAAAATCTGAAAGACGTTAAGTTCTCTACCTTTTAAATCTTGCAATAATGGTCGAATGGTTGACCCAAATCAAATCGAACCTTTTACAAATTCGGATTGATTTTAAATCTAATCGGATTGTGTTGGTTATGGTTTGCGTACCATAAGATTGTATGGTTCTTTTCTGGAGTTAGGACCTTGACCTTGAGTTCATCCGTTAGTCGGGACGGTGGATGCACGAGTTGGGTCAATCTCCACCTTCTGTGGAACCAGATTAAGTGAAGACCAGTAACGATCTGTCACTAACCCAACTTGATCTAAGTTATTCTCAAATTATTTTTTTATCTTTATTTTCCATCCAATGTGAGCATTATTAATAAATTGAATATATATATTTTTTTTTAAATCACGAGATCTCCTTCCTCTCTCAGGTACGCTTGCTGTCGTTTGTCGCATTTTGACATCTCAGAACGAGATAATTATGTTATTCTCGGCTTCTTCTTTCTTTTTAGCCTTCTTCTCCTTTTTTTTTTTTTTTTTTTTTTTTGGCTTTTCTACATTAAAAGGAGAAAATAAATAATTTCTAAAAGGAATCCTAAATTTATAGTTTTCTGTGTCTGAAATGAATTAATAATTTTTTTTTATTTATTCTGACGGCGTTTAATTAATTTAATTTTGTGTGGAAAAATTGAGTGAGTAAAAGTGTGCTGGATTTTCTTTGTAGTTAAACATTCAGTATGCTTTACATGTGTTTTATAAGTTAAAAAAAAAATTAATCAATCGTTTTAAACAGGTTTTATATAAGAAAAAAATATATCAGTAAAAAAAATATTTAATTAAAATAATTGGAAAAATTAAATCGGAATTCAAGATTGCCTTTGGCGTTCTTATCCATTTCCTCTTTTTAAAATTCTAAAATAACAATCCAGATTTTTTACGTAAATATTAGTTAAATAGTTCTTTTTTATTTTTTTTTATTTTATGAAAGGAGCACCCTATTCTTTTAGAGTCCATCTCATTCTGATTAATTACAATAACATTTCAAACAAATAACGGCTTTTCCCCTAATTGTTTTTGAAATGTTAGCTTTCAATCATAGCTGGCCGTAAAAAGATTATTACTTTGTCTTTAATGATTAAGAATTAATTTGAGACAGCTATAAATATTATTAAAAATTATGTTAGAAAATATATTGTTAAAAAACTCTTTTTTTGAAATAACTTCATTATATTAGTTTTTCTTTAAAAAATTAAATAAACAGAATAATTTTATGCACAATTAAGAAGATTGGGCTATCGATTATTTTAAAATGAATATCGGAAAAGCTGTATCTTAAAAAATAAATTATCCGTAATTGAGCCCGGATTGGTCCCGCTTATTCTACATTAATTATTCATTGAAAACTGCATAGTTGACTTTCATATTATCCATAATATTTCAGATGGAAAAAAAACAATAAAAAAGAATAAACATATCATCTAGGCGGAAATTTCAATACGCTTCGACGAAATGAAATTAATCCGGCTTACCCGCTGACTTTTTCATAATTGATAAAACACATAAACAAAAAAATAACTGTTAAAATTCCTTTAATGAGTCGCTTGCTGTATTATTGGGAGATGAGTTTAAAAAAAACAATGAAATATTATGGTTTATGTTATTGTTTATTGTTATATCAAGATAAATATTTTGATTTAATCTTTGTATAAATGATTCTTTTGTTAGGTGAGACCAGGGCTACGCAATGAAGTATAACATTATAATGGACGGCCATCCACCGTCGGATCGATTGACCAAGCCCGTCAACCTGGCTTCGTCGACCTCCAAAATCGAACGACTGTTTCCCAGTGCCTACTTTTCCTTTTTGTCTTTTCATTGAACGCGCGGAAGCTTTCGAGGCATGCTTTATTTCACTCCTCCGTTTGAGCTTTCGACCGACTCCCAAGGATCTCTATCCCTTTCTCCGATTGCGGTTGCCTCTCTACTTGGAATTGCTTCGCAAGATTTGGCCCCATTGCTGCTCTACCTTGAATAGTTATTTTTTTTTCATTCTTGGGTTTCTGGAGAAGATAGAATCTGGGTATTGCTTTAGAGGCAAGTTCCTATGTCGAGGTACCAAAAAGCTTCTCTTTATTGATGCTTTGAGTATGTTTCGTGGATTTGGGTTTTGTATAGAATACTTTCTTTTTAATGATGTACGCTTGAAATTGCATTAAATTACTGGTTCATCCTTTCATAGTCGGAATAACAGTCCTCTGCCCAAAACAACGAGAGGTTCTTTTGCTTCCATCGATTCTGATTGCAGACGCCCTAAGGTTTCTGAGCGGAAACCCTCTCCCAATTCTCGATCTTCCAAAGAGGTGCATGTTGATCACAGATACCCTCCCGAAGATTTCATTCTTCGATCTTTTTTTTTTTTTTTCCATTTATTTTCTAACTGATATTGTCGTTTGATGTTGCTGTATTTGGGATAGAAACCAGTGGTTATGCGAGTTACCGAAATGCAACAAAGCCAGCTTCGGGAGGAGCTGAAGAGGGTCAAGGAAGAGCTGTCCGAGCTGAAGAAGAAGAAGACTCAAGGATTGGCGGAGAGCAATGGCAGGATAATGATGTTAGAGGCAGAAGCTGCAAAGGCCAAAGATTCAGAAATGAAAATGCTCGAGTCACTGTTTTCACAGACCAAGCAGCTCGAGCAAACAAAGATTTTGCTTGAAGAGGCCAAGTTAGAGACGAGGAACCTCCAGGACAGAATTGGGGACATGGAGAACTCGGCTGCCTTTACAAGTCGCCGTTTTGGGAAGCATGGATCAATACCTTCTGTTCAGAACCAAGAGGAACTCAGGAAGCTGAGAAACGAGCTTAGGATAGCACTAGAGGCCGAAGAGAGGAGAAAGAAAGCCATCGATGATTTGGCTACATTACTTGCTGAGGTAACAACCGAGGTCACCCATGCAAAGGCAGGTCTTGCTGCAATAAAACCCGAGTTAGAGGAGTCCAGGGCTGAAGCTGCCCTTGCCAACGCCACGTTAAAAAGAACCGAGCAGAGTCTGCAAGAGGTTCAGAAGGACTATGATAAGCTGAAGCTGGAACATGAAGAATCTGCTATGGCTTGGAAGGCCAAAGAGGATGGGTATAAGAACTGTATAAAGATTTCTGAAGAACAAATGCAAAAGAAAGATCAGGAAAACAGCAAGCTGAGTGATATTCTTAAGTTGGCCAGCGAAGAAAACTTTAAGCTGAGGGATATAATCACACTGGCAATGAATGAAGCTACAATGGTAAAGGAATCTTTGGAGATTGCTCAACGTGAAAACGGTGAATTGCATGAGCGATTATCCAAGAAAGAAAATGACTTGCAACAACTTCAGTTGGATTATGAAAGCCTCAAGGTCAGTGAAGCTTCTGCTCTTCAGAGTTTGAGGGAGCTCAAGAACCTACTTGCATCAGATTCTGCTAATAACTCAAACAAGGCCTCAAATTTGACAAAGGTCAGATCTTTTAGAGCATCAAATGGCACTGTTGATGATAGCATGATAACCAAAAGCGCAAAGAATAGGCAATTCAATGGATTGTCAAATGAGAAGCCACGGGTCCATTCCAGTCGGTGGTCGAATGAGAAGCCAAGGGCCCATAATCGTCATGGGCACGGGTTAGATGTATTCAATTGTCTGGTGTTCGACAAGGATGGCTCATTTGAAATCAAAGACAAGCAGCTTGGCTCTGTTTCTGTTGTTCCTGAGAAGAGACTCCCTTCATCTCTGTTCGTGGATGATAGGAGATCGAACCGTGATGATGCTATAGATGTTGTAATGATGCAGAACGCAGAAATTGAGAAGCAGAAGAGAAAGAAGACGATTTTTGAAAGATTTAGTGATTCCTTGAGGAGGAAGAATTTTCTCAAATCATAGTTTATACAGTTAATCCTCTAAAATGCAGTTGTGTTAGTTGTCTGCATTTGTTTTTTGTTAATAAGGGTCACAAATCCCTTTTGTATAACCTATAAGATTCACCAATGGCATGTACTGATGATGTTTGTTAGTTCACAATTATATGACTGTATAACTCATGCGCTTGGGCTATAGAAAAAGGGCTTGTGGAACTTTCAATTGATCAAAGCAAACTGATAGAGATTATACAAGTTAGCCCGAAAAGATGTCCATAGATAACGGCATGTTCAAATCATGTTTCAACTTACAAACAATCGTTGTTCAAATATTTGCATCAAATGTTCATTGACTTTGATCTTGAAACATCAGCTTGCTCCAACAAAAGCTCTTTTTTCCAAATCAACATGAGAAAGTTGTTCTTCTTGTTCCTTGAACTGGTAAATCCATTTGCCTTTTAGAGCTTTCTTTCCTTCAGGCAATTCTGGGTGATGATGTATTCTATGACATATTCACTTGGTTCTATAGTAAACAATATTTCAGTATTATTTTTTAGAAGAAAAATCAGATTATATTTTTATAAAAAATTTGATGTTTATAATTTTTTTTTTATTAAATTGGGTTGTATTAGACGATATTTATGGGCCTGAAGGGCCTTCACAAGCATGTAATGTTGTGGATTGTGGGCTCTATTGTAAGATGAATGTATTAATGAAATAAACAGATATTCACGTTGATCAATCTTCATTAGAAGATAAGGGAGGAATAAGCTGCTTTTAAGAAGAGAGGGTTTTCATATAAATGAAAATTCATTATAAAATTAGATCAAAATTGAATTTAATTGAGCTGATCTAATTGATTTGAGTAAAAAAAAAATTAACTGAAAACATAATGCAAGTGTCATTTCAGATACTTAATATGACTTGAAATCGAATGACAAGCATGCATATAATAAATGAATATATAATGTCATATTTTTACACATTTATTAGATCATTCTTAACTTGAACCAATTTAATGAATTAAATATCGTAAGCCTCAATACTAATCAAATATAATTAGACTAAACTTGATCCAAATCCAATTATTTGAGATTGACTCATTGATCACTTTGAATTGCTTTCAAGTCATCATTTGATTTGTTTTGTGGCTTAACCTTCTCTTATTTATAATTATTTAAATTTTAAACTAATTTAAATTTGTTATCCACAGTTATCCTTTTAAGATCATAATTTTTCAACTTCATAGAAAATAAAAAAAAAAAATAATACACCAATATCGTGTTATGCCGGTGAAAATTTTGGCTTCTTTAAAAAAATTGACTAATAAAAATAAAAAAATATTTGACACAAAATATATATGTTTAAAATGTGTAATTTAAAATTATATAAAAATTTAAATGCATAATTTAAAAATAACCCAACGTCCGTCGCTTGAGGTGTACGAATCTGCTGTCCAAATACATTTCTTTTTATTTTCTTATTTTTATTTGTTTGTGTTTTTCTTTGAAAAATTTCAACCCCCACCCTACAGAAAGCGAAAGCGCCGTTAACGACAGAAGCGTGGGGCTGACGCCATCACCTTTCTATTGAGCTCCCCGTATTATTATAAATTACATATTTACTCTGTCTAGGTAAGAATGCGAAAACATGGCTTTGGAAGGGTCACAATGCAAATCTCCCTTCTACATGGCAAGTCAAGTATGGCTGCCCGCGTGGTCCAATTTTTTTTTGCTTTCGCATACATTAATAAATATCGAAATATTGGCGGATATGCATGAAATTTTCACGTTGTGGGCCACATCTTAAGGTGTCGTTACGTATGGACTTGACCCGTGATGCAGAAGGAGAAAGAGAAGGGTCACCCTCTACCGTGGCCGGCCTTTATTTTGTCAAACTAATTTCATGGAGAGGGCCCCAAACCAATAAATTTTCAAACCCGGACGAAAAAAACCCCAAATTGACCGGCCGGCTCATTAGTTTTTTATAAGAGCACTATTTTTGTTATTTTTTTTAAAAAGAGGACGCTTTGGGCCGGCACGAAGGCCATCTTCTATGGAGCAAGGAGTGAGTGAGGTCTTTTTCCATTATTTAATTATCCGGTAGTTCACCCAAAAGCTCCATCCCTTCTTCCCTACCATGGAAAGCTGGATGCTACCAAATAGTAGCCTTCAACGAAAGAAGAAAAACTCGCCACGTCTGATCGCCGATAACCAGTAAAATAAAATAAATATAAATATAAATATAATTTTAAAAAATATAAAATGCTTATAGAAAAATGTTTATTTGATTTTTAGGAAACTGTTATATCGTGTTCAAGTCATAACGTTTGCCATTAGGAGATGAACATGTTCCATGTTGATTTTTTAGCACTGTAGAAGCATTGATCATCTACTAAGCTCCTCAACTGTGAGCTAGTGAGAGACAGAGCAAGAAAAATTGAATCAAATGTATCGATAAACAAGTAGAATTGGGGTCCAAATGTTGAGTCTAGTCTAGGAGGCAAAACTAAGATGAAAGAAAAAGGTCTTAAACAACTAGATTTTAAGTTCTAACATATTTGTCTTAGTGGAAGATTTAAGCAAGGTTGTTGCAATGATGATGATAGATCTTGATAAGATGAGAGAAATTTTTATTATATAGATAAAGAAAAAGAAAAAAGAGATAAAGAAAAAATCATACTATGACATCAACTTAACACTAACACTTAGGCAACCACATCTCAAAAAAACAACTATCTCTAAAAAAGAAGAAAAATAAACTTATAAATGAGATATTATCATTTAATTCTATGAGTAAAGATTTTCTTAATATATTATTTTATACCCACAAATATGAGATACCTTTGACATATGTAGGACTAAATAAATATTAATTATATATCATTCAATTTCAATGAATAAATATATTTCTAATATATTGTTCCATGATTACTATGAACATGGGATAACTCTAGCATATATTATAAGATTACTTCAGTATTAATCATAGATCATGTTCTATGATAAAATCTCATTCTCTGTTATTATTAATACTTTATGTTGGCTGATAACAAGTGAATAGAACATAATTGAAATAATAATATACCTCTTAATTTTGTATATTTTATTATTGAGAGTTATATATATATACTAGATGATACTATTTTGTGAAAATGCTTATATTTTTATTATAGCTGTTTGAATTGGATTGAAATACCAATTTTATTGTTATTTCTCACATAAAATTTTATGGTGTCATCTATTGAACACAACAACTCTAATTTCAAGATGATAATATGAGATTATTTATGAAATCAATAATGATTACAAGCAGAATATGATGTGGAGAATCCAAAAGAAGCATTCATAGTTGATATTAGTGAGTTTCACAATCATTAAATTTATATTCTACTATTGACTCTTCATTTATCCATTACATTCATGATACTTATGTACAACAAATTTCACTACTTATTGAGTTTAAATTGAGGAGGAAGCATAAACCACTAATTATTATTAGAAATTGGGTACAAAAACTAAGGAAAAGAAATGAGATATGAACGAAACATACTTAGAGATGATATACATGTAGATGAACAATAAACATATATCTAAATATTATAAATAATTGCATAAAATATTTCATATTTATAAATATGTATCAACTAAAAATTGATATATAAATTAGTTGATATTTTAAATATACAAAGATGATAGATTGTTATAACAAGAAAGACATATATTATATGTATTTATGTGTACAAATTAATGTAATAAAGTTTGTCATATTAATAATCTCAATATATTAGTATAAAGTTTGGAAATATTAACCCTTGAAATGAAGAGACTATTAATATAAATAATAAATTAATCTTATTTTATGATTCTAATTTTTTTATTTTGACACTATAATTAATTATTATTTTAATAATTTTCAAAAGTTTTAAAAAATTATCTTTTATACAAAAGATTCTCAAATATTCAATATAAAGAACCATGATTGCAAAAGTGAGAAAGAAAAAACTTATTAAAATTATTTTAAAAACTTTTTAAGATAAAAATAAAGAAATAGTAAATCTTTGATATTTAAAAAATATATATATATTTTGTGAAAAACATGAAACAAACAGGTACATGCTAACCTTGCCGTCCATTCTCAGTCGCACTTTAACGGAATCTTGGAAAGGCAATGTGGAACAGATGTCACATGGGTATTTTCGTAATTATTCTTTAAAGTAGAAAAAAAAGTGAAAAGTTTTTCTGTAAATAAATTTGGCAAATCCAAGCGGTTTAAGCACTGGAAAGGGTGGTGGACGTATTCACAGAAAGTTGCTGGGCCACTTCGAGCAAGTCTTGCGCGTTGATTTTGTAAATTTTTATTAGCAACAACCACAAATTGAAATTACTGATCTACCCGGCACTGGCGTGCTTCCAACAAAAGAGAAAAAGATCTTCATACTCTTTATCAAATCAATTAGTTGATGCTTCGCACCTTACATGTATATCGTTACAACAAGGTATTCTTGAAAATGTTCTTAGTTTATTTTTAAAAAAATAAAATTAATTATAATATATAATTACAGAAAACAATAATAAATAAAAAGATGCTAAAAATTGTTACGTGATTCGAGTAAGAAATAACTCATATGACAACGATTATTTATAAGAATACAATGAAAAAAATATATATATTATAAACACAAAAAACTTAATTAGATTAATCAAATATTTCTTATTTTTCTTGTTTCTATGTGAGCTTTTTTGACATGTCTATCAAGACTATATATTGATTTTTTTATAATTAATTTATTTTAACATAAATAACTAAAATTTTAATATAATAATTTATATAAGAATATTAAAAAATGTCTCAATATGTCATTCTTAACACCATCAATAAAAAAACCCATATGATAACGACTATTTATAAGAATATAATGAAATAAAAAAAAAATATATCATCTTTAACTTATGTTTTCAAAATCTTTTTTGATCTTTTTATCTCTTAAAAATCACAATAAAAGGGCAATATATTATAAACCAAAAAAAATAATTTTAGATTAACTCAATATTTTGTTCTTGATTTATTTTCAATATTTTTTATAGTTGATTCATTGTATTATAAATAACTAAAATTTTGAAATAATAATTTATATAGAAAATAATAATTTATATAAAAAAAAATTAGGAAGTCTCTCAATATATTATTCTTGAAACCATCAACCAAATTTAATTATTCTTTATAATAAATAAAACTAATTAATATTTTTTTTTACTAAATTTGAAGTTTTTAGTAAAGGTAAAAAAATATTGAAGAGCAAATGTGATTATAAAAATTTAGATTATGTTAACAAATATTTACTTTCATCTAACTAAAATTGATCAAAATTTTTAAAAATATCAATAAAAAAAATGTAACACATAAAGAGTAATAGTTATAAGAGTAAATTTTTAAAGAAAACTAATTGATGAAAAGATTCTTCAAAAACATATGTAAAAACAAAAATTATAGATGAAAACTGAGAGGTGAAAAACAAAGATAAAAATAGAAGATTATTGAATATGAAGCAAGGAAAAAAAAAAGAAGAGAAAATGATATTCCAAAATTATCTAAATTCTACTAGATAAATGTAAAACATCTTATTTCAATAATTCATTAAGCACAAATAATTAAATTTGGTACTTATTTTTTCAATAATAGTCACATAACAATAATAAGAATGGAAAAGAACTATATATGAGAAGTTAAGGATGACTAATCAATATTTATGTCATCAAAGGGAATTGGATGAATAAAATTTGAGATATGGGATCCTTGGCTTCCCTCATGATGTTTTATATTTTATTTTGTGTTGTTTGATTTCCTAATGAAAAAGTAGTCGATAATTAAGAGAGTGTTTCAGAGCAATGAAGAAACAAAGAAAAAATGTTGTGTATCACTTAGAGATCTGATACATGTACGAGGACACCACAAATAAGATGATGATGAAAATGATGATATTTGTGAGTTTACACTGATTGGCAAGAACACGATTGTCTAATAAATTGTATAGATGATGAGAGAGACGAGCATTTGAGATGAAATATGGAATACAATCAAGAAAAGAGGGGCCACATAACAATTTGATAGTTTTTTCTATTGTTGTTGTTGTTGTTTATGGATCAACAACAATGATTTAAATCACAAAGGCCTTTGAAATAACTCAACATGGTCATACATGGCTATCATCAACTTGCCCAATACAAATTACAGATGAGTTTTACCTATGAAGCTTCTAATAAATTGATTTGTTTTTTTTAGTATTTAAAAAAAATAAATTTATTTAAAAAAAATAAATTTATTTGTTTTTAAGTGAAACGTAGGTGGGAGCACCGCACGGTTTCTTTCCGTGCCAAACGCGAAGCAAACGCGGTGGTCAAAATATCGATTGGCCAAACTTAGAAGCAAAGAAAAAAATATATTAAAAGGCATACGGTAACGTCACCGTCACGCGGACCAAACCCACGTGAAAGCTGTATTTCTTTCATGTTCTCTAGTCGGAATATTCGAAATTAAGCTGCTGTAGATCGTCTGTTCCAAGGACACAAACGAAAATTGAAAATTTACAATAATTTTAAAATATAATACCAACAACTTAATTACTCGCCTTATTGAAATCCATTAACATCATAATTACTATCTACCACATTATATAATATATTTTTACCAATTTATTTGCAATTAAAAATCAAAACAAAATATATACATATAAACCCCTATATTCTTATGTATTAAACAAGGTATATCCTAAAAATATGTGTAAATATTATTTTATGACATGTTTGTGAAACTAATGAGTTTTCTATCTTAAAAATACATAACAAAAAGATGTAAATGTTAAACATAGAAAAAATAAATACCTTCATAGAATGAAAAATTGGTAATGAACTAATGAAAGAGTAGACAAGTTATAATTCCACAAAGTCATTTCGTGGTGTTGGTTGTTCTTAAGAGATTGAAAGTGATCCAACTCATAGGAACTAATTCATTGTTGGTTGATAACAAGGCAAAGAGACTAAGGGAAAGACATGGTGTTGACTAGTGATAACTTTCATGTGGCTTTAAGAAGTTATGGATGTGGTGGGACCGATGACAAGGAGTGTAGGGGTACGTAGATGTGGTATAGTCAAGGAAAGTAGGTAACATAGTTTAAAATGGGCATAGATAGAATAGATCACATTCACCAAGTTAATTGAGCATGGTGTGATTAAGAAGCATGGTTAATTAGGTTAGATTAGAGGTGAGGGAACAAAAGTTTCGCATACATATGTTTAATCAGTAGATTTGTGAGTTCAAAAACATCTAAAAGAGATTAGTAAGAATAAATAAAAGTTTGAAGATTATGAATAAATAATTTTATAATATAAAAAATACAAAATGGATGGCATCAAAACTCTACAATAAAAAAAGAGCTTCAATTCTTGTTGAAAGTTTTTTTTTATTCTTATAAAAACAATTAGTATGGAGTAAATTTAGCTCTTATGAAATAAAAGAAAATAAGAAGAATAAGAAAAGAAAAAAAAAGGCATTAACTAATAATTTTTCTTATTTTATTAGTGAGTTTGTAAATCTTAGTTTTATGTGTGTGTAAAAATATGATAGATTATATCAAGAGATAATTTAGATAAAAGATAAATAATCATCATCTATTGAGCTTGGTTGATATAAGAATCACGTTATGTGACTTGATGAATAGTTGAACTAGAAGAACTATAAAAAACCCACATCAATTCATGCAAAAAAAACCCAATGAATTTAAATCTAAGGATTGAAAAATCATTAAGTATTAAGTTAAGAAGATAAGATAGATTAAATCTAGATGATTGGTATGATGAAAAATCCTCAATAGAGATTACTCGAAAAGATGATCTCATACAAAAGGCCAATCAAGAAAGTGATGGAGTTTTATAGTAAAATGCAAAAGAAAAAACTATATATATATATATAGGCAATGAAGTAGAGGAGGTTGGTGAAAAGACGTAATTATAACATACTTTTAAATGGAATAATGTGCGGCTATTATTTTTGAGATGAGAAGGGATTTGCAGATTGCGCGCCAAGCGCCGCCCAGATTTTACAGCGGAAACAGAAACCGGCAAACTCAAAAAATCTACATACATTATAGCATTTTACAAAAATTTTCCTTAGTTGTAGAAATCAGCCAAGCTTCGCTTTTCCACTGTTGTCTCACAGATCAACCACTCCCATCGTTTCCCGATTTTTTTTCCATCAACTATTCTCTTCCGCTTTATTACCATTCACCATCCATCGCAGTACCAACCCAGCGATTGTACCGCCTCGTCGGAGAAGAACCCACCACCGCATGCTTCATCCCCACCGAACAAACATTGATCCTCCATCTTAAACATCTGTTGCGCCTGGTAAGCAATTCCTCCGTCTATCAATCCTAATTCCGTTTCCGATTTCAACCCTTGCTTTTGAATCGATCCTCTTCCTCCGGTCCCAGGGTTGTTGGCGAGAGGGCCGTTGTCGTCAGTGAGCACCGCGCTGGAATCGCTGTCGGAGGAACCATCGGCGCCGGTGAGCAACGGACCCGATGGATTTGCCGCTTTCTCCTCTTCCTGTTTGAAGAACACCAATTGCCCGTCGTTCTCGGCGGTGGCGGCCACGGTTCCGTCATCGGTGGTGCCGCCGAGCTTGGACTTCAGAGCAGAGAGCTGTGCGAGAAGGGAATGGTTATCGCGGCGGAGAGAGTCGAAGTCGAGACGAAGGGCGTCGTATCGCGACTTGAGTGCCGCAAAGTCGCGCTCCAGTTGCTTCGTCTTCCAACGCGCCCGGCGGTTCTGAAACCAGACCGCGACTTGGCGAGGCTGGAGGCCGAGCTCCTGAGCCAAACGTGCCTTCCGATCGGGCTCCAATTTGTTCCCAACCTCGAAGCTCCGCTCCAGTGCTCGCACCTGCTCCACGCCAAGCCTCCTCTTCTTCCCCCCGCCGCCCATGCCGCAGCAAATTTCCTCTTCCTCGTCCTCATCAAGTATCATCTCTCCTCCTCCCTCCTCTGTAGTCACATAGCAAGTTTAGTTAATTTCATTCACGAAAAGCTAAGATGGAGAACTGTTGGTAAGGTGATCGATGAGGAGCTGACCCGGAGGAAGAAAGGCGGTAACGACGGTGCCGGAGGCAGAGAGTCGCTTCATCGATCCTTAATTACGGGGCTGGAAGCTTCGAATGCACTTGGACGGTGTGGAATTAGAGTGTTTAATTGAACGGTGAGTTGAAACCGCTCCTCCTCCTCTACGTATGCCGAGCTATTTCGTCGACCCGAGGAGAGGGCATGGATGAAGGATGGGAACTTTGTCTTCGAGTAATTCTAAGGTTCTGCCCCGTCTTCGTCGTCATATCCCGTCGGGATTCCATGACTAAATTCTCATCCGTTGTTTCACCGACTTGAATTACCGATCTCTGCTCTGAGAATCACGAGGAGTCATGGCCGGCCGGAGAGCAAAAGCAGGAAAGAAAACAACTAACGGGTGAAGGAAAGAGCACAGCAGCAGCTCCGAAGGGTGGCGACACCGCGTGTGCTTATATACATAAATAAAGGTGTGCGGAGAGGGTATCGATAGCGAGCTGGTTAACCGAGGTGAGCTCACGCCTGGGTTTAGAGAAACGAATATGAGAAGCGCGGTGTCGTGTTCTGGAGGTTCAACGGCGGTGACCTGATCCTAAGGGTGCCAGGGATTTATTTTTATTAAATATCAATTTATCGCATTTTAAACTATAGTGCTTTTTCAAAAAAAAATCCAAAACTGATTTTCCAATAAACCAAAAGTGCGATTTAAAAGCAGCTTTTTTTTTTAAAACAAATTAAAGATTATTAAAGGGTGATGAATATGAATCATTTGGGCGAGTTGTTGTGATTTAAAAACATTTAAAGATTTTTCTAAAAAAATATATTTTTCAAACTATGATTCAAAAAATACCAATGTCTTGTATGTAGTTTTATAAATAGTTTAAAAGACTTGGTGCTCTAATATAGAGGTTATAAATTTAAAAAAATAATATTATAAAACTTCTTATTAATTAAAAACGTATAAAAATTACCTATTTATAATTAAGTTATAGCTAAATAGCATATAGAAATCAAATATATTTGTAAATGGGTCAGATTAATCTATGACTTGGGTTGTATTTTTCTTGATCAGATAGGGAGTGGTTGGCTTGGATATGACTTAGATCAACTTAGATAAATCAGTTTGGGTTTTGGGTATAATATATTGAAAAAAATTACAACTCTACAAAAGAGAAGGGAAGAGTGCAATTGCTATTGGGAAAGTGAAAAACCGTTGAAAAAAAAAAACAATGATAATCACAATAAAATATGAGTTTAATCATCTCTTTTGATTACAATAAAGGGATTTTGTTTTAGAGATAACTCATTTAGTCAATGTGAAAAAAAATAAAGAAAAAGAAACCATGACTCGACCAACTGTGAGAATTGAGCTTGCATTCGAAAGATCAACGAACCTTGGCAAAGAATCAAGTGAATACATAACAAATAGGAATGGGCAAAAATATAGAGAATTTAAGTTATGTAAAATTGTTTTCTATTAATTAGAATTAAGTTTTATAAGAACAAAAAAAGTGATGATATTTTTTGTTCATATGATGGGTGGGTTTGATAGATGGTTAGTTATGAAAAATCTAGATAATTATGAATCAATAAAAAATTATAAATATTAAATGTGTATTTAACACTTTAGAATATTAAAAAATTTGAGAGATAACAAATGAATTAGTTCTATAGGTTTGAGTTTAGAGATGGGCAATGCAATTAGGTTCTAATGAAGAAGCATAGATGGGAGGAACATCGAACCTTGACAATACAGGAATAATGATCAATCGAGAGAGGTGGGCAACCAAATTGATGTATAGGTTATGTAGGAAAAGAGTTAACAAAACCAAATGGATAAACACCATTCAAGGAAGATTGTTTTAACAATCATGCTTGTAGTTGATAAAGAGACGAGGACTTGTCATTGACAAGTGTTGATTAGTGAGATAAAGATAATTATTTAGTTAATAATTATCTTTTAAGAGATTTTAAATGAAAATGGTCAAGTATTTGCTACTAAAAGGCAAAAATAATTATTCTCCCTCTTTAGTAATGAATGATATTTTCAATATTATTTATTCCAAAATTGACACTTTGTGTTTTCAAATTGATATACTTATAGTTCTTCCACTAGTCTTCAAACCTTCAATCCTATTTGTAATATAGTTTTTTGTACATCGTTAACTATCCACAATCAAGCATTCTTTGTTGACATGTTGCAAATGTTGCATTCTATATGACTTTACGTGGTTGTAAAGATTATTTTTTTTTTGTATCTCATATAATTATCATTTAGTTCATAGTGATACTTGGTCAAATAAACATATTTATTATGTAATATATGTGAAATTATAATTATATAATTAAGTTTTGTTACATTTTTGCGTGCATTTTTAGTAATTAAAAAATCTTAAAAGTGAAAAAATTAAAGCAAAACAAAGACACCTCCCTTGAAAGTTGAATAGATAATGCCACTTGGGGAAAAACAAATGGTGTGAAGAGAAGAAAACAACAATGTGCTGTGATGGATTGCAATAGTTGCTATAGTGAAGATGACATTTTTGAACCTTTTTTTTACTTTTTTATTTTTTAAACCTAAAAATTTATCCAACAGTTATTAGCACTTTTTTCCCCTCAAACTTCGTTTAAAAGTTACTTTCCAAACGCAATTAACAAACGCGGCTTTCTTCTAGAAGCGGAACGGAGGTGACACGGTAATTAGTCCGTCCGAAGCCATAGAAAAAAGCGGAAAGCGACGGGACTGTTAATTTAGAAGGGTGGATTTGCAATAGTCGATGGGCAATTCTGCAATAAAGAAGTTTTAGGGGTTCAACTGCAATCGTATAGCTGTTTTTTTGATTTAATTTTTGGGTTCCTTAGACAAGATTGATGAATGGAGATGACGTCGTTTGTTATTAAAATATTTGCTCCGTGTAGATTTGGGTTATGTTAGCGAATCGCCTGTTTCCCACGGTCAATGGAAACGTATTCCCAAAAGCTCGCCACCTCGAGGGGAAACGTGATTAGCGAGCTTATTTCTTATCACTAAGAAGGTAACTAATCACGGTGGCATTCTATTAATCCCAGCTTCGTCAACTTGCCGTTAATGAACGTTGTTTCTTTGAAAAGGTTACAATAAAAAAGAGGAGTCTCTAAAAACATGCAATTCGTTCGAAAAAAGGTACATCAGCTTCAAACCTCACTTTTGATTCCCTTTCCAAGCTGGCAAGGAATCCAAGTTCTCACGAAAGCTTAAATCAATCTTTACCAAAAGTAGTTTGATTTCTCTGAAACTATAGGGACTAGACTGGTTAGGTTTACTTTACCCTGGTTCAAACCCAAGCTTTTAAACTCGACCAAGTTGAGTCAATAACCACTAGTCTCTGATCGTTATCAAATTATAATATATATATATATATATATCTTGAAATTTTTTTAAAAAAATATAAAGATCATAGAGATAATGAAATAATTTCCAAACTAATTAAAACATGTTAATAAAAATCCCGTTAATTGAGACTAAAACGCACCTCTAAATAAAGGATAGTTACAACTTGAAGATCAGAGAGACCTATCAGCATCGAAACAATCCAAACAAGAAGCCTTTCATGGTCCCATAAATTAAATTTTGTTTTTGTTTTATGACTAAATTATTGTCACAAAATTAATAGAAAACTGTTGTAATTATCAAATAGTTGAGTAGATGACAAGTTTAGGTTGATTAGACACGAAAACATAGTTTTTAAAGAATTGTTTGAAAGAGGAGGTTTATAAGTTAACGAAGCAAAGCAAATTAACAATTTTTTTTTCTTGTAGAGCTAAGCTTTTTCAATTGGCCCTAGGAAAGTGACTGCTTGCCCTCTTTCAATGTTGCTATCCACTAGAAGTCATACTTGTGGGCTACCACAAAAAAGAAAGCTTGAGAGACAAAAAGCCAGCTCCTTCGTTTTTTTTTTCTTTTAATCAGTAACACGCACAAGAAAATAAAATAATAAAAAAAAAGAGGAAAAGGAGGTCGCTTTATCCCTCATATCACAAGAAGTCATGCACACACACGGATCTGAAGAGAATCATGTTCAAGCACACATGCCAAATGCACCGCTAGGAAGCTAAACAAAGGAAAAACGTTTATATAAAAAATTTGTTTGAAATTAAGGAAGAGAAGGTAATTAGATGGCAATTTTAAAACATAAAAAAGTAATCATGACTGCAGTTTCTGCAACCCTAGGTTGACATGAAACGAAGAAATGGCAAGTTTGGATTCATAAAGACTTTCAAAGAGAAACATTCGCACTTCACCTTGTGAGCTTCGTTCCTTCAACAATGAATTGAAGGCAAAGGTTGTCGTGGACATCTCAGCTAAGGAGAAAAGAAAGCCTTTGACCGTGCCAAAAGCTGCCATGTTCCCAGATTTCGCAGACCTGCATGAAGCGAACCGTGGTTTCTAATGGCCATTAGTGGGGAAGGGTGACAAAAAGCAGAGCTGCAGAGAAGCCACATGAACGAGCAGTAGATGTCCATGCTGCTTATTTCGAATAGTTTAACATTTTTTTTTTTCTCATTGAATAGCAAAATGTTCAATGAATCTTCAAACTGAAATCAGAACTGAATGCGTCATTAAAACCCATGGGTGCTAATTTTTATGTAATGATCTCATCTAATCCCTAATCTAATCAAAAAGCTTCCTAACCGAGAAAACATAATGATCGAACCTAAATGTGGCTTTAAACGCATAACTATTGTACTTCCAATATCGAACCATGAGAAATAAATAAAAACAATAAAGAAGCTAAGCAGATGAAAAGGGGCCTTGGGTTTGTAGCAAATGCTTCTGAAACATCGGACAGAAACTCATCACATATGCAATCGATTGGCGCATTAACAGATAGTCCTGTCATCACCGAGTTCTGCATATAAATGATCAAAATGGGAAATTTATTTATTTATTTTTAAATGAAAGTGTGGTAATATCATCAAAATTACGCTTCAAAAATAATGATCTCTCCCGCGAGACTTGGAGGATTATTAGTAGAGAAAGTTAGAGCAGTTCAGGAAATGAGATTCAACTCAAGTGCAGAAAATACCAATGCTGATGAAAAAATGTTTCGTCCCATTAAATGAAAGCCAATTGCTTAATAGAGCCCCAATGTTTTCCACCAGAAGCTTCCAATAACTCCCCAGGCTAAAGCATTAAGCAAAGCTGTCAAAAATCCTATTTTGAATACATCCGGAAGATCCACATAACCAGCTGTAGGAAAAGAGAAAAATAAGCTTCACTACTTCTTTCGTTAAAGCAAAACTGCAGACATCATAACGGCTTCAACACTAAAATGAAAACAAGCCCATGTTTCTTTGAATTATCTTGCCATAATTTTGATTTCATGTTCGAGCCAACGCTATAAATTTATGTATGTTTCAGAGATAATATTTATTCAAACTTTCTATGGAATATGATAGGAGTTGTTGTAAAACAAAATTTAAAATTGTGATGCAAAATCACTTTTGCTTCCTAAGTATATCACAATGATATCTGTTAATTCATTTTTTTCTCAAACAGTGGTAGTAAAAAAAAAAAAAAAAAATGCAAGTTTAAACCTAGAAAGAAATAGGAAGAAAGCAAAGTACCTCCATAGTAAACAGCCGCTTGCCCGCTGCTGTAATGTGTCAGTGCTCCAAAAAGATTTGTATTGTAAGCCAACGCAAGTGCAGCCAACACAGCAGGTACACCAGCTGCAAGATGCATAGCTAGGAATGCCGAGTACAATGCTCCCACATGCCCTGTCTGACTAGCAAATAGATAATGAATGAGGAAATAAGATCCTTGAAGAACACCAAAAGCTACGGGCCAGCTCAGAGAAACACAATGAAGAGACTTTGCCACACAATTTGACATCCACGACACAATGCCAGAGTTTGCAAGTTGCCCTGCCATGCCCACTAACACTGCAAACCAAGCCAATGTATCCCATGCGGATTTCTCATTTAAGCAATCATCCCAATCTAAAACACCCAACAACAGAAGTATTGACAGCCCTAGCATTGCTGCAACTACATTTGACACACCTAGAGAATCTCTGTTGCAAAAGAGAAGAATCTCATTAGTGTTGAAAGGCAAGGAAGGATATAAATAATTAGGATCAACAGCTCTGGAAAAAAAAATAATGCTTTTACAATCTTCTGATCAAACACTTTGTGAGTTAAGTAGAGATATAGAACAACAAAGAAGGGTACATGCCGAGAAAGTGATATGACATCATCGTTAAACTTGCAAATATGGAATATGGGTATTGCAAAGATAAGGCATGTATGTTATGTTGTTATACGTGTGTTTTCATGGTTAGCATGCTAGATGCTCTTTACCAAAGACTGGCATGATGATTTCGATTCCTACATAATCTAACAAAAATTGTTATTTGCAATGCAATACACATGCAAAGAGAAATCATTATAAAAACCAAAAGCAAGAGCTCTAAAGCATAGAACGCATAACCATATCACTTTAAAAATATATTTGACATCAATGTAAGCAGTATCATGCCTACTTTCCTGTCAAGAAATATATCAAAAAAATATATACATAATAATTCCACTAATAACAAACAAGAAAACCTCCCCAAAACAAAATTCAAGATATCAGATAACAAACAAAATGACCTGAAATCCTTAAAATCACAAAATCTGAGTAAGCAGATAAAATAGGGCTCACATATCCCACATAAATTGAACAACATTAAATGCCATTTTTTTTTCAGATAAGCCACCTGATGTATGGGATATGTACCAGATCAATTTCCAGATATATCACTATCCAAAAATGGCTTGAAATGGATATGCCTACCCTACAGAAGTATTTGTGTTTAATAGGTTGGTGAGCTTCACTCAATAATGTTCATGTATTTTGTTTGATATGTGCCTTTGAAACAAGAATAAGACATTGCACAAGTCAAGCGTCCATCAGAGTTCCCATAAGGAGGGTTTGCTTTCCTATTAACATGACTACTCTTTGCAAGGAACAAAGTGATCCAAATACACAAAGCTCACACCTCTGGGGAAAGGTATTTTGTTTAAGTTTCGAGTAAGTAAATATTAGCATATGAAATAATTCAAAAGGGCCAATATTATTAATTTGCCATAAGCAAGGAGTGCAAGAACATAACAGCTTAACATCATGGAAAAAATGAACAGAATAAAGACTATATATTCCTGCATGTCATTAAGTTTAACAATCTCAAGGATGATAATTAGTTCTGAAGCATAGGAAAACAGTGATAGTGCATAAGATTCATGGATCAATACTTTCACAAATTGCAAATATAACAGCCAAGTGCAAATGTTATACGTAAAATGGTCGTTATTGAATGCACAATCAAATCCAAAACAAATTTACAGAAAGTATAGTGATTAAACAGATTATTACCACGTTTGTGTTAGGCCCATCATTATTCAAATTGATCACCAAACAATTGAAAACAAGTTCTGCTGTTGTGATCACAACAGACCTCTAATCAAAACAGCGAAATGCTCAACACCACCTAATAATATTAACATGCCTATAATTGCACTTCCATGAACTCCTGAGCTTCAAGAGATGATCCAAGTTATAAAATAGAATGAGTCATAAATTAACAGAAAACTAGCACAGAAAAAATGTAAACTTTCCAGTAATATAAAGATTATAAAAGCATAAGACGTTAACAGAATACTCACCCAAAAATCCACAATGCAACTGCAAGAAGCATTGTGCCAATCATAACGCACTCATTTCTTGTAACAGATCCCATTCTTTCTAGCTTTTCTACAGCCAAGGCAGGTGCTTCTGGCGTGTCCTTGGTTTCTGGAGGATATATCATATAAAGAAGATAGGGAGTGGCAAGAAGGCAGACAATAGCAGGCAAACTTGCTGCTTTGAACCAAGTTACCCATGGGCTACCAATATTGACCCCAAGTTCCTCTGCTAACTTGAGACACAACAGGTTTTGAGCTGCAGCAGTTAGGAAAAGAGCACTTGAGTTACCAGCAGACTGTCATGCACCAAAAAGAGATGGATGTCATTATGTTCCACAGTCTTGTTGGAAATGAAATAGACAGGATAAAAATACCCAAAAAAAAAAAAAAAAAAGGTACGGAATAGATAAAAGATAATTCAGTCTCAGAAAAATGAATCAGAATAGAAGCATAAAACTTTCCAAATATGATACTTCAAATTGACAAACACATAATAGATCATCTGATATTGAAATCTCTAGCTCACACTTTTTGCAAAATAATACACAATCCAGTTTTATAGTCATGTGAACAAAAAGCTCTTAACTGCTACAACTCCAAATCAGACAAGTGAGGAGATCTCATAAGCAGTTGAAGAGTCGATTACAATGTATCCCTTAGATATAATTGTTTCACAATTAACTTTTCCTTTCTAGAATAAGGTATTGCTTTTGCACCTAAAAACTTAAGCAATTGGGTTTATAAATTAACCAATAGACTTAGCCTCATGATACCCAATTGGTATTGACTTTATGAATCCATACTTACAAACAATTTTACAAGTACCGCACATTTGTTTCCTCATGTTTAGAAAATAAGTTGGCCCACACCATGTTTCATCATTTTTAGAAAATAAGTTGGCCGACACCATGTTTCGTCATGTTTAGAAAATAAGTTGGCCGACACCATGTTTCCTCATGTTTAGGTGCATAACCTACTTCGAGTTCAGAAAAACAAATCAACTTCAGAATTCCGGATAGATTAGCAATGTGCAATAGTTTGTTAGCTAACGTGAAAAGAAGATAGCATTGAAAATTGTGAGCTAAACAATGTAAAATAGCCAAGTTTAAGAATAAATAGATGCACACCTCTTCCAGAGGTTACTGAATACCACAGGACAAGGTCAACAAAACAAAATGATAAAGATGTTGCAAAGAAACCAAACCTGGAACTGAGACATGACCAGATACGATCCTAGCTTCTTGGACGACTTTTCACCAGGCTTGCTCCCAGAGGACAACGACAAAGACTTGATAATCGGAAGGAATACTCCACCAGCCCTGGCAGTCGTGCTGGGCATTGCAGGTGCAATCATCGCTTCACTCACCGTAAGTCCGTAGGACAGTCCAAGAGTGCTCTTCCCCAACCACTTCACAAAATAGGTCGCGATCCTATCCCCTAAACCCGTCTTCACGAATCCCCGAGCGAAGAAGAAGGAGATGACGATTAGCCATATCACCTCGTTCGTAAAGGCACCAAAGGCCGCTGAAAAGCTGAGGGTGCGCGTGATCACGGACGCAGTGAGCCCTAAGAATGCCCACGCACCGACTGGAAGAGGGCTTAACACGAGTCCAGCAATCGTGGAAAGGAAGATCGCAAGGAGCTGCCATGCCTGCTGCGTGACCTCCACGGGCTTCGGAACAACGAAGCGCACGGCGAGACCGATCGCGACCGAGATGATGAGTGGCAGAGGCTTCGCCCCTGCAACAGGCGGTGTCAAAGGCTGCGGAGAGGAAGCCGACTGCAGGGAGGAGCAGGCGCGTATCGTGGACGGGTTAGGGTTTTTCTGGAGATTTGGAAGAGGAAGTCGAGGAAATAAGTAAGAACGGCGGCGTAGGGAGGGTAAGATGCGGGGAATGGCGCAGATGGAAGCGGTGGGAGCAGGAGGACGGGAATTGATGCGTCGATGGAGAAGGAAGGCCGAGGGTGATGGAAGGGGCCGGAAGAGGGAGATGGACTCCATGGAATAATGGATGGAGAACGGAGCTCCCAAGGCCCGCGGGGTGATGAGATGAGAAAAAAAACAAAGAGCGGATGCAGCGTTGCGGTCCACAGAGAAGAGCGAGGAGCAAGTGCATTATATATAGTCGAGCGAGAGCGGGTCAAGTGTTTGTTTTGAGTGAAAAATAAAACAAAATAGGTTGTGCAAATGGCGAAGGACCAACGAATTTGATGACAATTCGATTAGGAGAGAGAAGAATCAAACTCAGTATCTTATTCTCACACTCTAATTACCATGTATAACTATATTTTAAAAACTCAAGTTAGGCTCCTACAAATATTATTCAGTCATGATTATTTCTTAGGATTAATATTATATTTAATATATAATTAATATAATATTTATTCATATTTTAATCTTTTGTCTATTTTAGATTCACATCATTTATACTAATCACTTAAATTAATCAATATTATTAAATATAATAAGTATCGAGAACTATTCAATTATAATGATTTATCACATAAATTCACCAAAATAATTTTACCCATAATAAAAAAAAATAATCTCATTGCAACCACCGAGCACATGAACCACTTGATCTCACTAAAAACATTAGTTATGATATTACAAGTGTTTCAAAAAAAAGGATTCCAAGTTTAACTCAATATGTCTTTTAAATAGATATTTGATAATCTAAAATTTTAATTTTATGAACAAAAATCATATAAATAATATATTAAATCTTAATATTATATTTAATTTATATAACATAAGACTAAATATAATATCATTTATACTTAATAAATCTCTTTTTTATAATTATTTTTTTATTCTAATGACCAACATCATCATTTTCAAAAAAATATCATTTATTTCAATAAGAATGAAATTTATCATCTTCCAAGTTTATAATAACTCGACCATATAACATAATGCCATTACAATTTTTACTAAAGATAGACAATGAATATAAACCAAAATCTTCATAATTTATTTTCATATTAAAAATTTTTGTTTCTAATGATATGATTAAACTCATAGATATTTCTTAATGGTTACATCTTTTTATATATAACAGTTATAAGAAAATAAAATAAAATTAATAAAATTAAATTTTCTTAAGACATTATTATGATTATATCATTAATACTTTATATAAGATGATTATATATAAATTTAGATATTGTTCTAATTGGATATTGACTTAACAATATTATTTCATTAGATGTCACTAATATTTTATATAAGACAACTAGATATAAGTCTAGAAGTCATATTTATATAAACTACTAAGATTTTATATTATATTTATTTTCATATTATGACTATCTTATTAATTTATTTATTAAATATTATAATATTTTTATTAATATTTACATCATAAATTATGTATTTATTACACATTGAGATGAATGTTATAGTATCATAAATTATGATATTATTAATTAAAATTTTTGATAAAAAACGTACTAATAAGTTTTGAATATTTAAAATTATGTTATATATAATGATGGTTGTGATATATTAATTATCATACTTCAAATTTTTTTTACTTCATAAAATTTTTTATGATGAGTTCTACAATTGACCCTTTGTTTAGATATTTTAACTATTACTAGTTTAGTTTGATATGAAAATATTTTAGTATAAATTATTATTTTAGATTTGCTTTGCTATTAAACATGTGCCTAGATGATAATATATAATATATCCTCATATGTTTAGATGTTGAAACTTAATCTCTTATTATTATTATTATAGATTAGCTAAGTCTTGACAACACCCATTAAGATAAACTCTTATAAATAATAATAGATATAAATCTCTCACAATTGATCACCTCTAATTAAATTGTTTATTATTCAATTCATTGTAAGATATAATAATCATAAAACATTTTCAAACATAGAAAAGTAATAAAGAAAATTTAAAATAGAACATAAAAGAAATAAAATACACAAAAGTTTACATGAAAGCTCAAACATGAGAAAAATCATGACTTCTCCTAAAAGTCTTCACTAGAAGTTTAAGAAAATAGTAGAATGCTACTCTTGCATTTTTTTTTTCTCCATTAAAATGGTTGTGAAAAGTATTGACCATGGGCAAAGAAAGGAGACTACAAGATTTTTTATTTAAAAGTACACCTATTTACTTAAAAAATAATTTTTATTAACAATAATCCTGTACTATATCCTCAAAAAATAGATGTTAGGTATTTCCATTATAGTACAACCAACATGCTATAGACAAACAAACTAATATCACACACGTGTTAAAAGGCAATTTGCTAAACGACTTTTGCAAAAGTCACATCAAATTGACAGCTAAAAACTTCACACAGTAGAAATATATAATGTAATCCCTATGCACATGTAGACCAAACTGCTATGCTTACTTATCATATTTGCTTTACAAACACTCCAACGGTAAATCACAATGACCAATAGAAGTATACTTTTCATACAAATCATACCGAATAATGAGGCAAATATACATATATCAACTTAACATTATATGAATAGAATAAAATATCAAATAATAGAACTATCAAAAGATTAAACTCCAAAAATTAATCATAATTTTTCAGAAATGTGGAACAACATACCATTGCACTCAACTATTCTAACCAACTATAATTCACCAATAATAATTAATTCGTTTTTGCAGGATAAAATATAATAAAATCTCCATTTACTTAAGAAAGATTTTAACATAATACATTAAAAAAATGTAATAAATCAGGAAACAAAATAAGAGACAACTAGAACATAAAAGATGATGCAGCTCGTTTTTTAAAAAGATTTCAATTAAAAATCAATATAAAGAAGCTGCTAAAACTATAGTGCACCTTGAAGATCTTCTCTCAATCAAAACAAGGAAACATATAAAGCAACCTTCTCAAAGCAGTTAACAGTAGAATACAACAAAAAACCCAACAGCAGTTTTATAAAAACAGTAAGATATCAGCCACCTTTACCATCGTATACAAAAAATGTTGGAAAAAAATAACAAGCATTTTTTTTATAATAAAAAATTTCCCATGTAACAGAAAAACAGTGAAGCCTAAAGAAACCAAGTACAAAGTACAGGGCCATCTAATTTGCAAAAACAAATGAAAACTTAGCATGAAGGAAAACGTACTGAGGTTAATTTGGAGAGGATGATCCCTGCAGCAGAGCTCAGTAACAAAGGTTTTCACTTATTAAGAAGAAATCTTGGTTCAACAATCCTGTGACAGAAAAGGGATGCAAAGTCTAATAAAAGATTTGGTTATCCCTGTCGTACTGCTGCAATGTCAAAAGACAAAAGAACGGGCACAGACCACTCATATGTTGTCTGGTAGAATATGAGAAAAATTTAGAGCAATGGCAGTCCAATAAAACATTTGATAATGGCTTGCAATCCATCCAGTAAACATCATGGAGCTTGTTGCTAATTACTTGAACTTTCAGCATTGCGATTCTTCTTAGCCAAATCAGTCAACTGAATTCTTAGTTCAGATCCATAAACATGCCCCATCTTTATTCTTTTGGTCTCCAAGTACCTTCGATTTTCATTTGTTATGAGGGTTGGTATAGAGATCTTACCAACTACACTCAAACCGTAGCCCTTCAAGCCAACATACTTAGCAGGGTTATTGGTCATTAATTTCATTGTCCGGACACCAAGATCCTGTAATATCTGCAGTGAAAAATGCACAATCATCACTACCTGAAAGCATACATTTTCATTTACTAAAAAGAAACACAAATAAGTCTTTTATATTCGTCTAGTATAGATTCTTATAGTTTTATAAACACAATAATTAGGTTTTTAATCTTTTTGTTCTAAACTATTCTTTTATATGGGGAGATAGAATTATATAGATCTTAGAAACCTAAATGACTGCAACTTACAACTTTGAAACACAATTTAAGAACTAAAAAATAATTAGAGACTTAGTTGTAACATAACCATAGAGACCATTTAGATATTTTAGAAATTAGAGCGACCGACTTGCACAATTAGACAAAAACAAAGCACTAGCCACAATTAACCCAAAAGAAAAAAAAAATAAAAACGATGACAATGGGGCATTAATCCGTAATTGTCAATGTGCATGTGACTGGTCCATACTTCTAAAATGGCCTTCTTCAATCAGGATTAAATGGCATAACTAAAGAGCTATATGGATAAGCATCACCCCAGTAGAAAGATTTTCATAGAATACAACAATTCCCATAGGCAAAGCAACTAAAAATTGATAGCAATAAAGCCAAGGATGTAATGCCCATCAGGAGCTATTGTACTAATAACTGATGCGAGGCCTCTGGACAAAGAGAAAATCAAACACTACGGAAAAATAACTAACTCTTAATCATTGTAAGAAATCGCATGTTAGTGAATGAGAAACAATGGTATCTTGCCACATGGGCATTACTTCTTTCTTTCGGTATTTGTGATGAAGTTGAGATGTTAACATAATTCTGTAAAAAAATATAAGCAACATACGCTTTCCAACTCACCTGGGCACCAATACCATATTCACGTGAATCTACAGGCAACCCTAATTCTTCATTCGCTTCTACAGTGTCACGCCCATCATCCTGTAGGTTATAAGCACGAAGCTTATGCCCTAATCCAATGCCCCGTCCCTCGTGCCCTCGAAGGTAAATCAGCACGCCCCTGCCAACCTCTTCAATAAGTTCCATGGCCATTGCTAACTGGTTACCACAGTCACATCTTGCCGAACCAAATATATCTCCAGTGAGGCACTCTGAGTGCACACGCACCAATATGTCTTGTCCATCTCCAATGTCACCCTGACGAAAAACACAGATTAAAACATGAAACTAAGAGATTGTTTGGTTAGAAACAATATCATATTATGCAATATTATCTACAGATAATATTGTTTAATGACATATTTTAATAACAATGCTGTATAATTTTGCCATAAAATTGGTACATATATCTCACAAAATGTTCATATTGGGCATCTTTATTAAAAATTAGAACATGAATTGATTAAATAACAAAACAAACAAAACAATCAAAGATTATTTCCAAATAACAAATGAGTTGTAACTCGTGGTATTGGCCTTGTTCTCCAAATAAAAGATTTGAAGTTCAAATATAAACCTAACCCTCGATTTCAAAAAATGAAAAAAAAAACATTAATTTACAAAAAACAATCAACCCCAAAAACGATCATCATAATAGCCTGAATAACGATGGGGAATCGAGGCAGCAAACATTATTGATGCATCTACCAGGCTAAGTGCTTATTTGAACCATTGATTTGAGATTAAATTACACAATTACTCACTTTAACCATGGCAATATGCTCCATACCATCAATCAAAGAACGATAGCAATAGGCCTGGAAACTACCCCATGAAAGAGGTAATCGTGCAATAGAAGCACGCTCAACCAGCTTATCTCTTTTTCTCCTGTACCTGAAATATATTACGTATATCAGCACACAAAAGATTAGCCGAATAACATCAAAAGGATAAGATTTAAGCATATGATTTTTATTTCTTTGAACGACTAATAATACAAGTTCAATTCCTAAATAACAATCCATATGAACATATCATGTTCATCATCAAAAGTAACTGAAATAATAGGAAACAAGTAGCAAATAACTTTGCAAACAAAAACACGTGGAAAATTGACATCAACATTCATGCCATGAAATGTACAGAATCTTAAACTCAATTTTTACTCTCCAAGATAAGCAATATCCAAATTTAGTACTACACACATTAATAAGCTTACTTTTAAGAATGGTTATATTGAAAACAGCAAGAATACAGTTGAAATCAGCACCATATTAGAATGACATCAACAAAACGAACAGGATGGTGTGGTAGAAAGGTTCCCTTCACTAAAAAAATGTCTATCCAGGTATCAAACAATATGCAAAAGAAACATAAAAATGATAATGATATGCAAAAGCAACATAACAATACCATTTACCATAAAGGACGTCCAGGTATCAAACAAAATGCAAAAACAACATAACGATACTAACAATGTAAACGATTTTGTTTCTATAGGGATGCCAAAAGAATCTAAACCTTAATCATCTTCCAAACAGCAGATCCTTGTTTTTATATTGTACTCCACTACATGGGAATTTACTAGCAGCACCTGAGTAACCTTTGCAAAATACAAAAAGACGAGTAGAAATGATATAATGATAGTGTTGATGATGAAAGGATCACTCCAATCCATGAAGCAAAAAACTTTCTAACAAGGGTGTACAATAGAAAAATTATGTTTGCTTCCCATGAAATCTTCTTGCATTCATCAACTACATTACCACCACCACAAACAAACATGAAGGAAACGGAAGAGGTGTTTGCCAGGAAATTATCACTCTGTAAAAACAGATGGACAAGGCAGAAATAAGAAACAGATTGAGCAAGCAGAAACCAACAATTCTTTTGATCAGAAAGCATCACGACTCTGTCCTTTTCATAGCAAAAAAAGCAGCTAAATTACCTAATTAAGTCTGCAATTGAGACGATTTTTAGATTTTCCTTTTCTGCAAACTCCAGCAATCTTGGTAACCGTGCCATGGAACCATCTTCATCAACAATCTCGCATAAAACTGCCGAAGGTGGCAAGCCTGCTAATACAGCAAGATCAACAGAGGCTTCTGTATGTCCAGCTCTTTTAAGCACACCACCATCTCTATACCTCAAGGGGAAAATGTGACCAGGACGGTTAAAATCCGATGGTTTAGAGACGGGAGATGCAAGAGCCAAAACCGTCCTAGCCCTATCCTTAGCAGAAACTCCCGTTGTTGTGCCTTCTTTGACATCCTACAAAACCAAGAAAAAGGAACACAAACCAACAAATTATGGAGCATGTTGAAACGTTCATCCAATAAGTAGCAATTTCTCCACCCTGTAATTACATTCCACATGAGTAGCTTCTGGGAATTTAATGAACAAAATGTAAAATTTTGGGAGCTATTCAAGATGTAACAACAATATCATAGAAAGCAAATTACAGCCCCATTTATGTGGTTGCATATCACTCAATGAAAACAATTAGTGTTGCAGTGAGAACCTTAAGAGTGATTTATTTACATCCACCACACATATCTATAAAAAGATAATGCAGACATATGCTCAGACATTAAAAATTGGGAAGCAAATTCCCTAGAGGGAATGCTGGCGACAATCAGTCCACATTGGACAGGTAGGAGTAGTTACTAACAACTCCAATCAAGCAAGTGTGTTTAAATATAAAAAGAGAGGAAGGGAAAGATACATGGAGAATCACTGACAGATTGAAACATGAACATCTTGATTCTCGACATGAAAGCAGAGCAGGAGGGCAGAAGGGAGAGGAAGAGAGGTGAGAACATAAGAGAGAAACAGGGTAGGTGAGAATGAGCGAATCAGAGAGCTTCCAACTCCATCCCAATAGATGGACTTGGTTGTGTGCGTGCATGTGCAAGACACGGAGAAAGAAACAAATGGAAGCTCCTTACAAAAGCATATTTAATGGAAGTTCCTCATATCGCAGGGACAGAACGTCATTCATTCTAAATGTTATATTTAATGCTATTTATATTTAAAAAAAAGTTATAACTGCACTGCCTATCAATGGAATGAGGTGCAGGAAAGTTAAGATTATCATCTCAATTTTTGTTATTGCAATTAATTAAAAAAAGCCTTTCTCAGTAATTGAAGATGAACAATTCGCCTAAAAAACTGATTAGACTAGTGACATACCACTGAAACAGTAAATGCTGTGCGAAGTTTCTCCTCATTTTCTTGGTGTGTAACCATTTGTGGAAGTTGTAACCTCTCAAGGTCCTCTCCTTTCATACTGACACAAACAATTCCAGTACCATGCCTTACTATAAAAGCCATAGCTTCTGGAGTTACCTTACAAGCTGCTATTATTAAATCTCCTTCATTTTCTCTATCTTCATCATCAACAACTATTACAAGCTGCAAGAAAAAATTATATCAGCAATGTTCATAAACATAAATGAGTTTATAGCAATGCACTGATAAAGATGATCCACCTTGCCTTGGCGGACATCTTCAATGGCATCTGGGATGGAGGAAAAACCATGAGTAGGAGAATCTAGATCTTGTTCATCTTTGGTTTCCAAAAAAGCATCATTGACAGAATGCTCTGTAATTATACTCGATTCCAATGATAAATTTTCTTGACCATTTATTTTATATAAGCTGTCAATATTACTAGCCATCACACTGCCATCTCCTTGCGATAAAATAAGTGAAACCCTCCTTGAAGAGGTTGATTTGAAATTTGAGGCTTTCCAACTTACAGCCGAGCAATGAAAGAATCTGGGAACACTGAACTCCTTGAAACAGCTGTACTGCCTAAGAAATAAAAGGATTATATATCTGCTTGTGAAAAAAACAATAAAAATTTCACAAAAATGCCCTAACATTCATCATCATTAACTTCATCACTAGCCAACATTTCGTGGTTATATTTACAATTTTCTGAAATTCATTCCTTTTCAGCTAAAAGTGGAATTAATCAAAGATTACAGAATTTTTTTATAACAAAACCAGCCATAACGCTACTGATCTAGCCTATCTTGATCAATCAACATAGCTAATATCTTTTGTTGATGATCGACCAACTCTGCCAAACTTCTAGATCTGGATTTCAATGCGATTGTAGGATGGGTTTCTCGAACAATCCAGGAATTTTGCCGTCGGTGATTCGAGGGAAACTTTGGTGGATCTTCTTCCTAATTTGGGGAGAGAAATGATGAAATAGAGAAAGATACAGTAACGGATCCAATGAAAACTAATTTTTTTTTTCCAAGTTAGGTTTCCAAGAAATGGATATGATGATTTCTCATTCCTCATCAAGTTTATAATGTAAAAACCATCAAAGAAAAAGGAAATATAAACATTCCTCATTCACAATCCTACTTAAGGATGGTTTGGACATGCCCCCAAACATTTCAACTCGAAAGCAAAGACTAGCCCTCATGACCAAGTTGATCTTGAAGAACCCTTGAGGTCAAAGTCATTCTCAAGGGTGTTTTCTTGGCCAAGACTACAAGATATTCTTCAGAGACCTGTCGAAGAATCTTTGCTACTCTAGAAACTTCTCAAGGCTATCTTCATCTTCTTCTTCAACTAACTCCATGAAGCTATTCCCTTGTGACGGTTCATAGAAAGGTCTAGTAACCATCTTAGGCATCAAGGAGAATCCCCTGAGTAGTGGCAAACTCAAGAGATGTTTTTAGTTGTTCTCTTAGTCATGATTTCTCTTTTCTTCACATTCAGGTTTTCAGAATCTTTCTTGCTTGAATGACTAAATGCCCTAATAAAACTTATTATCATTATTATCTTTTCTCTTCTCATTTCAAGATTTTAATTTTCAAGTAAACATAAATTTGGAATTTCACTATTTGTTTGTCTTGACCATGCCATTTGGTACATGTGCACTTTTGATCTTTCTGGTCGATATGACATCATGATATTATGTCTCAAGTTTGTTACCTTCTTCTCTAGGACATCATCCTCTTATAGGACCAAATTAAGTCCTAACACTTGATCATCTATTGATGGTAAAGTCTTATGCCTCTCTTCACTGAGCATTGAGGCTTGACGAGCTTCAAATTCTCAACATTCACAACAAAAGAAATTTTCATATATAACAATAACTCAAGTTGGTAAAAATTGTTACTAATCTTCTTGGAAATTCAAAAGGATCCATATTATATGAGTTTTAACTTCTATCACCATTTAGCTTATCCTTATAGATATATAGTCACGATAAGTCACCAACTTCAAGATTCTTTTCCACCCGATGTTATAATGTATCTCTTTGTATTTTTCCTGAGACTTCTTTAGTTGTATCTCTACCTTTGCATGATACTTTCGATTTCTTTTGAGAAATTTTTGGGCTTTCTGCTAAGCATACTCATTAACACCTAATGAAATAGCACAAAACCCAAATAGGCCTCAAATGGACTAAGACCACTTAAACTGTGTACAGCACAATTGTAAGAGACCTAGATGTAGAATATATTCTCATATCAAGTCTTAAGTAGTCAAGAGTTAAATCCTAACAATAGATGAATGAATATTGCACTTTTTAGTTGATCTCCTTCAATTCAAGAAATGTCTCGTTGTGAACTTCTAATCAAATTTCTAATTAGTTTGAGATAACAAGTGTAAAGGTACAGTTATCTTCAACGACCTCTCAAAACTTTCTCAAGAACTAACAAGCTCCAATAAAGCTCCTTATTGTAACGATTTGAGGTTTTAGCTTATCGCAGATAGCCTTAAATTCTTTTGCATCAATACAAATCTCTAAATTCTTGATTTCAAAACCCAAATATATAAGGGTGCTCTCTTTCCAAACCACACTTCATTAATCTTAAACAAATTCTTTTGTAAACTCAAGAACATGTCCTTCATATGCTCGAGAATTTTTTTCATATTTCGACTATATACATGTCATCAAGCCATACAACTATAGACTTATAGATGTATGGCTACAAGATGAAATGCTTTTGTAAACTCAAGAACATGTCCTTCATATGCTCGAGAAATTTTTTCATATTTCAACTGTATACATATCATCAAGCCATACAACAACAGACTTATAGATGTATGGCTACAAGATATCATGCATTAATCTTATAAGAATAGATTGTGCATTACATAGTTCAAATTGTATTAATAACTACTTCTATAAGTCCTTTCCAGTTTTGAAAGTTGTTTTTCCAAGTGTCTTATTGTATTCTCATTTGATGATATCTTTATTTTAGATAACCTATTAAGAATAGCTTAGCATGTAAAAGTTAAAAAGTCCTCGGTATGAGGTTGTGGATATTGATGTTGATTGTAATTTTTTCAGGTGATCCACATGGTGAATTGCTTGGCTTCAATGCTCCAATCTCAAGCAAACTTTCATTTGTTTATTCATCTCCCCATTCTTCAAAATCTAATATTCATACATTCACATATTAGGTAATGTCATGATCATCAAGATAATATTCTACTTGATAGCTATTTTTGGTAGCAATCCTTGTGGCTCCATCAGGTTTCTTAGGTTGTAGAGTACTAGGACTTAAACTTTGATTTGCATAGATTATCTTCCACACATGGATAGTAGTTATGATATGCATTGACTACTTCTTGACATCTCAATTCACCATGCACATCTTATAATCTTTAGTCAGTTGATATTTTTGAGCACTACAATTGTTTACAACATCTAAATCCAAAATTTTGCTTGGCATGCATCTAGTGGATGCCACTTTATAGAACAAACACCTCAATAATGTAATCTCAAATGACTACAAACTTAAACCTTCATCACAAGGTTCTTGAAAATAAGGATTTTTAACTTTTGGTATCATAATGTCCTTCACTAGAATCCTTAAGAGTGAATAATTCTTCCTTTTTCTTTTCCACAACAGGTCCTTGAGCTTTGTCCTTTGACCTCAACTTGAGAAAAAAGCCATCAACAATCCTCTAAACTATATCAAGTACCCCTTTCGGTTGTGATTGCCACTTTTCAATTCTCTTATCATCTTTTTTGAATTTCTTAAAAAAAGTTCATCATGTATTTTTTGACAAGAGTGTTCTCCTGGCATGTTGCCCTTTCTTTTTCTTCCACTTTTTGGTAGTACGATTGGACCTTTTTTTTGTTGCCTTGATATCTTCTCTTCTCATGTCTTATTCTTCTTAATGGCTATGATGAAACTACTAACTTGATTTGGATTTTAGATGTTGTAAAGGCATAGCTCAACGACTATTGTTTAGCATAACCTCATTTTGTACTTTGTCAAGATCCATAGATCATCTAACAGGATTCCCAATGTTGCTGCATGCCTCCTCAATTCAGTCGTACACTTTAACGACTCTTGCACAGTTTGCCATTGATGAGCTATAACCCATGCCATTTCCTCCTAAGCTCTTCCAAATCTCCCATGGGATGGGATTCCTCCTATATCATCTCCTTGAATTTATTCTAAGAAATATTATGCACCAACTTGGTCCTTAATTGGGTATTCCACTTAAAACATGGTTAGATAGCTTCAATCGTGTAAAAAAGATGTTCTCCAATGAGATATATCCATAAAACTAGAAATGTGACTTAATCTAGCCAGGTGTCCAGTTTTTCAACATTGGCATTCCTATTATATATTGGCACATCTATCTTTGCTTCCATATTGAATGGCTTCAATTGATTGAACATTGAAGAGGTGATGCTTTGCCAATCTTCATCTTAAAGTTCCCCTTTGATGTAACTACATGATTAGCTTAATTCTTTAAAACAATTTTCATGAAAATAAATGCTTATTCAAATAGCTGAACCATTTCTTATTCAACAAATTATCTAGCATCTCTCCTTGGATCATAGTGGATCCGTCACTAGTCTTCTACTTTATTCGACTGCTTTCCTCCTTGTTCCCAGCATGACTGAAAATGTTCTAATTGACTTGTCAAAAAGGGTTAAATTCCTCTTTAGACGATCAACCCAGCCTCGCAACCCTTTTAGATCTAAACATAGATAGAATTGTAGAATGAGGTTTTTGAACAATCCTAGAATTTCGTTGTTTGCAATTTGATGGAAATCCTAGATCTTTCTTCCTAATGTATGGAAAGAAAAGATGAAAAAGAGAACGAGATCAAAAATGAGTGAGTGAGAGATAGAGAGAGAAATGTGATGGTTAAACAAAGGATGATTAACTTCTTTTTCAAGTTAGATTTTCTATAATTGAATCTGAAGATATCTCATTCCTTTGTCAAGTTAATTATATGCTCTTGTTTAAAAGGTAAAAAAGGTAAAAACTGACAAAGCAAATGATGAAATGAATATTCTTTGTACTCGATTTGAATTAAGGATAGTTTGAACAAATCCCAAACTCATTAAATCAAAAAAAGGATCAACACTAGAGAACATGTTGACCCTATGCCTAGTAAAGTCTCAAGGATATCCTCCTAAGAATCCTTGAGGCATCTTTGCTACCTCTCGAGATGTCGTGAGCCCACATTCTTCTTCTTCTCTAGCTAAACCCATGTAGTTGTGCGTCATGAAGGATTCAAAGAATAGTCTAATAATCATTCCAAGTATTGTAGAAATCCTATGATAAGAAAAGATAAACTCATGAAAAGATATTAGTCGATCTCCTAAATATATCTACTTCTCATATTTTTCTTCAAACAAAAGCTTAATTACCCAAAGACTTGCTTTCTCTACACTCAAATTCCTAAGTTGCCCATGTTAATTTGCAATACTTTATACCCACATAGAAGTAAGATGCTACTACCTTCCTACAAATCATTTCATACTCTATTCTTTATAGTTTTACCATATAACTTATCATCTCAAGTCTCAAACAGACAACCTCACAATCCACTGCTTCTATAGTGCCCGACACTAAGACACACGCAAGTCATAGTCATTATAATAGTAATTTTATAAAATCTACTTTTATATTTTCAGGATATTCTGCTATCCCATTGATACTCCTAAGGCACTATAGTTTTTTCACTATTTAACCGTAACTTGAGAAGCTCATTATACCTCCATCTACATTCCCATTCTGTAGTAAACCTGATCGTTTGAGCTTCTGGTTAACAATAATAAAGGTCTGACATCCAATTTAATTGCACATAATCTGCACAATGTGTTACAATAATCTGACCATGAAACCTTAAAATTTTCTTCCAAAACTCAAACTTAAAAAGCATCTCACATAAAAACACTGTCATCTATATGCCTTAATCATGTCATATGAAGTCAGCATACACCACATAACCAAACATGAACCTCTTGATAAAGAACCTAAATGCTAAAACAAAATATAAGCCTGATGCTGGTCCTTGATGTAAAGCTACTCTAATTGGAAACTCATTTTGGTGACTGCACAACTAATTATACAATTAATGCCACCTAATAGACACCTTTAATGAACTAAAACGACTCACTTGAACACCTATTACTTTTGAAGATATAAGGGCTTTTGAAAGAATGCATTTCTCTTGGGAATCAAAGCAAAAAAAATTTAAAAAACAGCCAGCATTATTGTGATAAGAGCCAAAGTGAAAAGCAGTGGAAATGAAGCAAGAAAACACTAAAAAAGATAGCTAAAAACATGACACGGCTACAATATAAAGGGTGACCATGAATGCACATATCTCAACTATTTAAGATAAAAGGCATGATGTTTCTCTTTCAGAGAAATAGACAAGCATGTATACGGAAATCAAAGATTCATCACACATAAGAACTTTCTGAAATGTTGCGAATATAAAAACAGATCAAAATCATAGCAAGAATATAACTGAACCATGCACAACTACATGCTAAAGCGATAAACAACACGTCTAAAAATTGATCACAAAAATGACAGACATTCACATACACACTGTATCTTGTTAATCACAAAAATGACAGTAAGGTGTAACTCATGTGACATTATCCTTGAACTCCAAGAGAGAGGCCAAGTATTCAAATCAAACAAAGATTTACCCTCAAAAGTTACCAGAAAAATGAAGCACAAGAATAATATGGAATTCATTTACGACATGAAATGACCAATGAATGAGAAAGTTTAAGTTATGCAACTGGACAATTAACCTTTTGTAGTAGCACATTTCATTTAATAAACTTTAAAATTCTTAAGTGAACCAAATCAAGATGTAGATAATTTCTCATTATCATTTCCCATAAAACCCAAGTATTGCGTGTTCTACGCTTCCAACATGGCAACTCAATCTATCAAAGCATGCACATGTACTATACAGGTCAAATTCATCACCTTTCAAAGGTTACTTTTCAGCATTCTAATTTCTACCAAGCAAGTTATTAGTGACTTCTTTGTAGCAGAAGATTCAGTGCATTCAATGTCCTTGTATTTTTGTTTTGCAAGCTTCTGTTGTTTCAAGTTTTCGTGGAATCCCTTATCACATACCTAACCATTCACCTTTCATTTACACGTCATATCAATTATTTCAAGCATAATGGCAACTAATGCAATCAACTACAGATAACTATAGACCCTCCATTTACTGATTAATTCAACTTTGGTCCGCTTGCTTAGTAGTTAATCCTGTCTCAAAAAATCTTACACCTTGTTACTGGCCATGGCTATTTTATTTCTTTGCATCTCTCTTTTTATAGAATCAAGTCAAACACTTGTACTTGATTTTAATAAATCCCTAATGAAATATTGAGATGATTTGGAAAATCTATCCAATATTAGAGTTGTTAACTTTTAAATTCCATTCTCCTTCAGCTGCATTTTAAATATTTGGGAATAATCTCATTATAAGTTATACACTATTCAAGGTTAATTATATCTTTTGATTATAATCGTTTACTACTAAGGCATACGTCCATTAGTCTACTGGCAATTCAATTTTTTCCTGACATAATGGTAGAAAATTTACAGTGCATTGATCAATTAATATCAAGTAATCATACTTAAATGGTATACACGGCGGTTATACCAAAAAGTGAAAGGATGTTGTCCCATCTGATAACTTCTCGTTTTCATTAAACCTACATGCATCAGGGAAATCAAGTATGAATTCTCAATCACTTCCATCTATTTTTTGCTGCTCTTTATAGAATTATTCTTTCTAATGACCAAAGCAGCCTTCCTTTGCTCCTAGTACATGATATATCAATTTGTACAGCTATAACTTTATTGAACTTTAGCTGTTAAGCATTAAGACAACTATTATCATAATCTGCTTGTTCGTAGTCAATATATCACAAATGTCACATCAGCATTTTTGTCATTCATCTTCCGCTGTACCAATAGGTTTATTGTTATCACAATAATTTCTATAGAGCACTAGCTCATAGTCTTCATAATTTCCTCGATATCAACAATTAAACAATAACTGCATATATGCAATTTATTCTAACAGTCATTACGCACAAAATTGTTTAGAGTTGCAATCGAAATAACCAAATAAGATATTTCCTATTGACTTATAACTGATAAACTTATGATTTTCTCTGACCATTACTACATTCAAATTTACAATCATGTCTTATTCTAGTCCATTTCAACACAATAGGTATGTTATATTGCAGGATTTGTCATGCCATTTTAGGGTGAACAATTGACCAAGCCTGAGATGTAGTACCACTAACTCAGTGCATTGCTACATGCTATATGGTTATGCTATGGCAAGGTGTAGCTCTATTGGGGGATTCCATAGCACTATAAAACATCTGATAAAGAATGGCACCTAAGTGATGGATTATCATGTTATGTTATTATATTATCCACATCAAGCATATCATTAGCAGTCACAATGATAATCAAGTCCCTTATGCTTTTCAAAGACTTAACAGAAAGGGATCAGGTGTTGGAGGGGAGGAGAAAGAGAAACAACAAACCACCTAGTGAAAGAAATGCTTGCCATGGAAGAAAATGTCATAGAAGCCATTGCTCGTAGTAGCACCACTACCTTTGTCAAAGATCGAGCAGCTGACTTTCACCTGCAAATCAACATTAATAAAAATGAATTTAGGCTTTGGATACTTGATAAAAAGCTAATATTAACACAACTCATAGCCTCTAATACCCAAATTTTTTCAGCACAAATCGAATGCTTTAATTCTTACAAGACAAGATTATGGAGAGTTGAATATGCCAAATTAAAATGCCCTAATACATCCAAGGAATGTCACTAGAAATGTCTACACGCATTGCCTATTGCGATAATGATAGGAGGGGCGGTCAAACATATTTAAGTTTGACAAAGGGCAATGAATATTAACCAATCGATGCAAGATCATATTATCGTCTTATGTAATTACAACATCTTACCTAGAAGATGAGAATATATGGTGCAAAAGCACCTTATATATTTAGAGATCGTCATGCTAAATGTAGCTCAATCCAAAGTAGGAATTGGCCCCGTTTTGACTCGTTTGCTTAAACTAACAACACTAAGGTTGACTGCAGCATCTTTTGTCCCTATATTCTTGATTTTTGTCGCAATGATCATTCAATTTATAGGTCAACTTTAATATTTTCCCAGATGCCATATTTTATAAATTGAAAGCAGCTTATCCTCGCATGGATTATGGACAACAATAACAATGATAGAAACCTTTAGACAGCTAAAGAAAACATGACCACCCCATATAATGTTTACTAACTCATCAAGTTAATCACCACTAAATATATAGTCCTTTTAGTAAATTTCACGGGATAATATTGCGACATTCTCATCCTCTCATCACAAACTTAAAAGCTATCCTAATGTCATTTGATAACATTACGTCAAAATTTTACATTTTCAACAGATAGATCTCTCCTTTATTTAGTCTATTTTTCATATATAAAGATTAAATATAATATTCACCACCTATATATATTCCACATAGTAAACTATTGTTCAATTCATGTAGTTAATTACAACATGTCATAATTTATTTTTTGTTCAAACCATGTAGTTTAAGCAACAATGTATACAAAGATAAAAACAATTTTATAGTCTGATACATTTTGTAAAAATAAATTATATATCAGACATATTTTAAAATATATCTAGTAACATATTTATTACTTCTTTATAGCTATCTTGTATCTCACCTCAACCCCTATATATATACAAATGTTTGTTTAACATAATTGAAACTACGAGTACCAACATAAACTGAACCAATCATCACAAGTTCAATAAATATAATAATACGATCATAACATATAAAACAATACATTGTTTAGGGTCATGAAATATGTATAATTATAATTCAGCAATCATCTACTCATACAATAATGTAAAACAAACATCAAATTTATATTTTTATTATATTTATTAATTCTTTCTTTAATTTGTTGGACTCATCTACCATTTTATTTATTTATATGGACTTACATATCTTATTACCTTTTAGCACAATATCAAATTCAACTTTTTATCACTTTTATAAACTCAAATATCTTATTGCTTTCAAGACAATATCACATTAAACTCTTTTCATTTCACTCGAAAGGCTCATATGTCTTATTGTCTTTCAAGACAATATCATATCAACCATTTTTATTTTAATTTTATAAGCTCACATGCACTATGTTTCATGAAAATATCAAAAAGTTTTATTCCACTTTTATGAGCTTACATATCTTATAGTTTTCCAAAACTCACATGTCTTATTGTCTTCCTATTATCTTTTAAGACAATATCATATTTAACATTTTTTATTTCACATTTATGAGTTCACATATCTTATTGCTTTTCAAGACAATATCACATTTAATCATGTTATTTTATTGTTTTACTTGCATATGTTTAAATATCTTTATTATGAATACATATATCGTACATACATATCACATAACCACTCAATCATATAAATGGTACCATGTACCTAGTCAATAATTATAATGTCATACACATCATGTAATAATAAACATGCATAACATGTAAAACAATGTAGCATAACAACATATATGCAACTAATTCATGCTAATACATAACATCACATCATTATATCTAACATTTTTATTATGTAAGGTTATAATCATGCAATTATCACAATATGAAATATACACATATATAAATGTGTCAAATGCTTATATAAGACTATACTCATAATGCATCAGTACAAAAAATATACGTATATATAAAAGTGTCAAATGTCGGACTTAAACTTAGAAGCGTCTGGTGTTCAATCCCCTTTTCTTTCTCTTTCTTGTCTTGTAGTCGTACATAACAAATATATCACAATTCTATCATGAATTTCATGCAATAACTTTATCATGTTTAATTATAGCATTTGGTAGTTATCATAATTATAGATTTGAATCTATACTCTTATCAACTCTAAATCCTAGCATAAAAGAAGCTTAAGGAAAAATCATATCGAACCTCCACACCTATGAAACAATCTAGTTTTGCCTCTTCCACTACTTCTCTCTCTCTCTCTTCTTTTTCTCTTCACCTTTTATTCATTTGTTTTTATTCTCTCACCACTTCTCAAGGCATTATTATCGTGCCCCTGTTGAAAGCCACCTCTAGCTTCTCCTCAAACCAACCTTGTCGGGTCCTCCCCTCGAATTAGATATGCAATCAAATTGCCAATATAGCACAAAGGTGAAAACTAGGGTTGGAGCTTATGGTGGCTAACAAGTTCAGATAATGAGGTCGATGGCTACATATTGCCAACGAGAAAAGGTGTTCTGCATGAGATTGAGTGTCAACAGAAAAAGGATAAGAAGAGCAACAAAATTAAAGCTTCTGAATTACACACAAGAGGGAGGAGATAGCCAACCACAAGAACAAGCAAGGAGAAAATCATGAATGCTTAATTTTAAGGTATTATATATATAATATTAATTAAATATTTTATTCTTATTTAAATCTTCAAACTTAAACCATTCAAATCTTATTAATCCAAATAGATAATAACTTAGGCTAAACAAAAGCCATTAGACTTGTCTCAAAAAACTTTACTATCCCTTTTTTTTAATTTTGACATATTGTATTTTTCAATTAATTTTGATAAACTTTATAAAACATTTTGCATGCTTATAAATTCATTTCAAAATATTAACGCAGCTTTATTGTTTTATAAACTTGAGGATGATACAATTTCTCTTATAAAAATTGTCTTCGAAATTCAAAATAACTTAGGGTGTCTCATGATAATCTACTTCAACTCCCATATTGCTTCTCTTTTGCTTTGATTGGTCCATAATATTTTGACTATAGAAATAGATTTCTTTCTAAACTATTTTATTTCTTTAGCTAGAATCCTTACTAGCTTCTTAAAATAGCTTAAACTAAGTTGAATTTTCATAAAATCTGGATCATACTATACAATATATGAAGGATTAGCTATATAACTTTTCAATTTAGACACATGAAATACATCATATGTTTGCCAGATAAAATGATAGAGTAACTTCATAAGCAACCTTGTAATTTAAAATGATCTAATATATCTTGATCTCAATTTGTCAAACTTCTCAATTCTAATATATTGGACTCACTTTGAGGAATATTTCTCCTTTTTTGAATTATTTTTATGCTTATTATGGAAGTACTTAGTTTATTTTGTGCTTTTGAATTTGCTATTTAATCACTTAGACCTTATGAGTAGTTTTTTTCAATCAACTTAAGCCCAATCACAACCCTTTCAGTTTCATTAGACTAGCATAATGACAATCAATATTTCTTGTAATATAATATCTAAAATGGTGTCATCTCAATATTAGCTAGATAACTTATAGTATATGAACATGACAACAGTGTTGATCAAGCCTAAACATGTCCTCTAATTTTTTTATGGTGTTCTCCATCTAACTAATTGTCTGAATGTGAAATATGATACTAAAAGTTTATCGAGTTCTAAATATTTTGTGAACTTTTTTCCATAAATGAGATACAAATTTTTAATCCCTATCAAGCATAATAGTATTGGGCACACTATACAATCACAAAATCTAGTCAACATTTGATCTCATTAACCTCTAATTTTGGTTTCAAGTCTTAATATATTTTTGTTATTCTTAAATGTATTGCATATTTAATCCCATAAGCTTCTTACATTATGATTGTTTTTATTCCCCAACTGATGGAATGAATGTTCTATTTTTGAAGAATAAAACTCCATTTTCATTCAAGTTGAAATCAATCTCCTTGCCTTCAGACATTCTTACTTTAATTTTCTAGATTTTCACATCCCCATCTTAAGCCTTTTTCAATGTTACAACTAATGTATTGCAACTAGTAAACAAAAAATTCTTTTATTAATTAATGATATTGCATTCAACTCAAATTGGTTCACTTTCATGATCAAATGAGCTTTTTTTTAAGCAATCAGCTACTTAAATTGGCTTAAAGTTTAATATATCAATCATAACACTAGCATTGCCTAAATCATAAACAATCTCTATATAATAATTAAGTTGTTCTAGCCATCTTCATTATTTTTATTCAAATCTTCTAATGTAAAGAGATAATTAAACTTTAGTGATAAATAAATATTTGACTCATTGCCCCATATATCATATAAATAATGTCTTATTCAGATTTTAAAAAACAACACAACTAACTTCAGATTATAAACTGGATAATTTTTCTTATAAAATCTATGCTGCCTATAAGCATAAACAATCACACTGTTAAACTGTATCAATAAACTTATAACAACGGACCTCATCATGCATTTAGGTAAAGTAAACATAAGTGTAGAGATTAACCATTTTTTAGGAGTGTAGAAACTCATTTCACATTTCTCATTTTATTCAAATGGAATTGTCTTCTAAGTGAGTATGGAGAAAAGGAACAACAATCTAAAAGAGCTTTTTGAAAAATTTTTGATGATAACCCATCGACTCAAGAAAATTCCCAACTTTTGACATATTGGTTGGTCTTTGCCACTCAACAACAGCAACAACTTTTTAGAGATCTACCATGTTTCCCTTTGCACTTACAACATGTCCGAAGAATGATATATAATGAAACCAAAAGCTACACTTAGAAAATTTGTTATAGAACAGTTCCTCTTTTAATTTTCTAAAATGTTCTACATACATTCATTTATCCATAGAGTAAACTAATATACCATAACAAAAATAATAACAAACTAGTCTAATCATTGCTTGTATACTTTATGGATCAGGTCCATAAAAACTGTTAAAGCATTAGTCAATCTAAAAGAGAATACCAAAAATTTATAGTTCCCATATCTAGTTACAAATGTTATCTTTGAAATATCCTCTTTCCTAATATTTAACTAATGATATACAAAATGCAAATCAATTTTTAAAAATACTTTTGACATTTGCAATTAATCAACAAGTTCATCAATCCTAGGTAAAGGATATTTACTTTTATAATGATTCTTTTTAACTCATAATTGTTAATACATATTTTAAGATTATTATCTTTTTTATAAATAATATAAGTATACTTCATAAGATTACACTTGGCTAATAAAACATTTCTTTAATACTTCTTACAAGTGTACTTTCATCTCTTATATTATTGTCAATATCATCCTATATGAAATCTTAAAAATAAACTTTGCAATAGATATAAAATGTATTTCAAATGTAATCTCTCTGTTACGTAACAATCTTGACAAATCATTTGGAAATACTTCATGATATTCACACATCATAAGAATCAATTGTATATCATGCATCTTTTTTTCAGTGATTTGTACTTCTACTAAAAAAACATTTGCAACCATTTTGTAAAAGTTTCTCTATCTTAAGAATAATAATAATATGCATTTTTCTACCTTCACCAAAAAGACAATTTTGGTAACATACTCTAAGTAGATTCTTACTTTTTTCTCCTAATAATTAATTATTACTTGATGAAAAGATAACTAATTCATCTTTGAGATCACATCAAATTATTTTAGATCAATCAAGATTAGCGAAGACTTTAATATTTTTTTTTTAATTTTTATATCAAGCTCTATATATTTCTGCACACCAACTTCTTCAATTTTTAACAACTTAACTAGAAGTTGTCTCTTTAAAGTTTGTCGAGTCATTGTAAGTTTAGAAAGCATACAAATATAAACGAATTAGAAGCACTACAATAAAAAAAACAATAACAAATAAGTCCTGCATAGTCAATATACCTGACATCACATCGGTAGATATTGACAAATCCCACTATGTAATATCATAAATAAAGGGCTATATCATTTGAGTTGCAATATTCATACTATCCTACCCAACATCTAAAAGTACCTTAGGACACTACACATAACCATTGGCCTATTGGTTTCCTATTGTACTACCAAATCTTCTAGGACACATCTTTACAATGTGATCTCTCTCATGACAATGGAAACAACTGATTGGCCTCGTCTGCTAGCAATCTCTACAATTTCATATCTTATAAAATCTAGAATGCAGTTTTTCCTACTCTGGATCTATAGGATGATGCCAAGCTTTGAGTTGTCGTTGCAGTGGTCATTTGGTTCTTACATTTGAATCCACCAAGTTGGAAAACGAGACCTTTTCTTTGTAATGTTTCCACCCCTAGGCTCTATTGTCATTTGATCATGCTTAGTCCATCAAGTTGCTTCAACTGCTTGCAATATGTCATGAACTCTATTAGAGCCAAAAAGCAATGAATATCTCATAATCCTTTGTGGAATATATGACACTTACATTCACACTTCCCACCATTCCTAGGCCATATTTGGCTAAAGAATATCTGTTCATAATTTGTAACTAACATCTCTCATTATGTTAGTTTACTTAGATCGTCTTTTATTCTATCATGGACAAAAGTTGGTACACATAATTCTTTAAAAGCTTAACAAATCTCTTATCATGATATTTCCACATTTGTTTTGCCTTCAAAATTTAACCTTGTTTGATCAATCCACCAATTTCTTGTAGCACTGTTAAGGACAAACACAGCCAAAGACAAGTTTCTGTTATTAGGTCATAACATACTCTCAAATAACATGTCTATGATCTCAAGCCAATCTTCCATTTACATAAGATTTGTGGCATCAAAAAACTATGGAGGATGCAACTCGTGAAACTACTCCATTAGTTGGCTAACTGATATTCCCATCCTGTTTGCATAAAGAAGTCTTCCTATTTAGCCAAAATGATATATGTCAACTCATCAAATAGCAAATCTCTTTAGTTATGGGATTTTCTTTAGGTTTCATTTCTTCAGTTTTGTTCGCTTCTCTCTCGCTTAGTTGATATCTTGGATTTATTCTATTACACAACAATTTAATTTAGTACAACATGCCCAACTTATATTTCATATATAACATATCATCGTATAACAATGAACATGGATAATTACATAGTTTATTAGTGATAATACATGTGCATTTTCCCATCATATCCATCTACCCCTACTCCTATGTTATCATACCATGGGTTTATGAAAAACTCTAATACAACCATGTGACATTCTCATCCTTGTGAATAAACTTAGGACCTAATTTGATGATCTTAATGCTATTAAATAATATTTACTTAAATTTTCAGTTTCATACATACCAAATCTCTCCTATATCCAATCATTTGTTTTTCATATAAATACAAATCAAATACAATATTTACCACAAATACACATTCCAAACAATGAATTATTATTCCATCCACACACAATTAATTACAACATATCACATATTTATCTAAAATTCAAACTACGCAATTTTATTAAACATTTACAATAAAAAAATAAGGACAATTTTATAGTCTGATATGTCTAGTTCAAATAATCCATACATTAAACATATCTCAAAATAAAATTACATAACATATTCATTGCTTTCATGTGACTAGCTTGAATCTCACCTCAACTTTTATGTGTCCATATGTCCATGCAACACACTTAAAACTGTGATTGCTAAACATCTGTTGAGCAATCATCATATGATTAGTAGACATAACAACAAAATCATAAAATGTGAAATAATACGTTGTTTAAGATCATGCCACATACAAGATCACGATCAAACAATCAACTTTAAAACATACACCAAATTCACATGCCCATTATCCTTATCAATTCTTTCCTTTATCTTCAATTGATATTTTTGAGCTCATATGTTTTATTTCCTTTCAAATATCACATTCAACCCTTTTAATTTTACATTTATAGGCTCACATATCTTATTATCTTCCAAGACAATATCTCATTTAATCTTTTTATTTCACTTTTATGTGTTCACATATCTTAATGCCTTTGAAGGTAATATCACATTCAATCTTTTTTATTTCATTTTTATGAACTCATATGTCTTGTTATCTTCCAAAACAATAGCACATTCAATCAAATTTTATTTCATTTTTATAAGCTCATATGTCTTATTACCTTCCAAGGCAATATCACATTCAATTTTTTTTTTATTTTACTTTTATAGGCTCACATTTTTTATTATAATTCAAGGTAGGATTACATTCAACCCTTTTTATTTTATTTTTATGAACTCATATGTTTTGTTGGCTTTCAAGAGAATATCATATTCAAACAATTTTATTTCACTTCTATGGTCACATGCCTAATTGTCTTCCAATATAATATCACATTCAATCTTTTTTATTTTATTTTTATAAACTTGTATGTTTTATTACATTTCAAAACAATATCACATTTAACTATTTTTATTTAACTTTTACAAACACATATTTTATTATCTTTTAAGATAATATCACATTCAACCCTTTTTTATCTTATTATTTTACTTGAATATCATATATTCATATATTTTTATTATTGATACATATATCATACATGTCTATCACGTAAGTACTAAAATATACATATGTTACTACACATTTACTTAATGGTATGAATATCTATCATGATCATTATGTAATAATAAACAAGAACGACATGTGAAACAATGTAGCCCAATATATCATACAACTAATTCATAACGGTACATAACGACACATCATTATATTCAATATTATTGTTACATGCAACACAAGCCTATAATTATGTAATTATCACTATATCAACTATACGAATGTACAAATGCTTCAAACACCTATAAAAAACTATGCTTATCATGTACCAATACATCAAATATATACATAAATAAAAGTATCACATGCCTAACCCAAAGTCAAAAATATCCAACAATCAATTTCCTCATATATCTTTTTCTTATCTTGTATTCATACGTAACAAATATGTCATGATTCTATTATGAATTAAATACAATAAATTTAATTAGTTTATTATAATATTTGATAATTTTATAATAATAGATTTTGAATTATATGATGCTATGAATTCTAACTCCTAACAGCCAAAAAAGCTTTAAAAAATGCTTATTGAATCTCCGTACCAGTGGAACAACCTAATTTTGTCTCTTCCACTACTCCTCTATCCCCTCCTTTCCTTTACTCTTTTTTTTTTTTCCCCCTTTTTCTTCGTCTCTAACCAATTCTCACGGTACTGTTTCCGTGCTGCCTTGCACCATTTTCTTCTCCTCAAACTAACCTCGCCGGGTTCACCCCTCAGTTTGGGTCTCGACGAACGGTCGAATTGTCAGCGAATCAAAAAGGTGAAAACGAGGGATTGGAGCTTGCGATAGCCAACGTAGCCTACAGCTGTGTACCACCGGCGAGAATAGTAGCTCCGCACGGGATCGAGTGCGTCGGGCGAGACACGGATAGCGGCGAAATTAGGGCTTCCGGATAACAGGGGAGGCGCCGATCGACCACGCGACAGTCAGACGAAAGTCATAAGAGTACTTGTGTGTTTATGTATATATATTCGTGATAAATTAAAACTAGTTCAAATTTAGATAAAACAAAGATTATTAAATTCGACTTAACAAGTTTTATTCAAGATATTTTTATTTTGAAAATTTTTATTTTCTAATTAATTATAACAAATTTTAAGAAACATTCAATATTTTTATAATTTTATTTCAAAAATATTAATATATTTTTATTATTTTATAATTGAAGATCTTATAAATAATGTTGTTACTTTAAATATTTTTTTATTTATCTCTTATTTATCTTTTAGTAGAAGAATAACTAGCTTGTAAAATAAATTTTATTTATGGGAAATTTTTAAAATTTTTATTTATATTTTTCTTTTTAGTATCGTATTATATGTAAATCTTCTACTCTCACATAGAAGCTATTCATATAAGGGATAAAGAAAACTTAGGCATATATGACATTATGATATTTTGAATAGTCAAACTTTTATTAAACATGATTAACCTTGCTTGAATGAGTGAAATAGGATCAATGTTGTTTCATAAATGTCTCAATAAGTGTGGGTGCTAAGACTCAAGAGGGAGCTATAGCCACATTCTCTCATTTAGTTAACATAATTTTCTTTCTCTTTTATTTAAAATAATTTCATTTTATATATTCTTAGATTTGTCCTAGGTTCACTTTGCTTACCTAAGGCAATATCAATTGCCTTATGTGAATGACATAATCGATGTTGTTTTGTTAGACATCCACAAAGTATAATCCACCAATAATCATATAGTGCAATTTAATTAGCTCAATTGTCCAAACCCTTTTCACTTAATTATTTTAGACTATTATGTGTCATGTTTTTCATTTATTGAATATTTGCTTTACTTTTGAAACCATGTGCATCAAATTCATTATATTTTCCTAGTTTCACATGTGTGATATTGTTAATGGTTATCTATACTTGTCATTCAAATTTTATTTGAGTTTTTTTCTTAATCATATTCACTTTTCATAATTTTTCATGTTTTTTAACTACGCTAATTGTTCAATTAGTTTTTTTAGTTTTAGGCAATATAACTATCAATATGATTATTTCTATTTTCTAAAATATTAACTTTGTGTAAATAAATGAAAACCATCACAAGCTAAACCCTTAAAATCTCACTTACATTTTGATTTCATTTAACACATTAATCTATACATTATCTTGCATGAACTTTGGTATTAGAGTATGAAATTTATAGAAGTGCGTCATGCATTTCATTCCACTTGCATTAGATTTAATTGAATCAAAATGTTCATTGGTTTTCTTTGAATATGTCTATGCATTTTATTGGTTGTGTATCTGGCTTAGCCCCCTTGGGTTAAGTCATTCTTATAATTACAACTTTTGGAGTTTTAGAATTGTGACAATACAAGATAAATAATGATAGCTTTTACCATGTGTGTCACTACAAGATATGTAAATATCTAATTATTAGAATTTAATTATTATAATTTAATTTTTTAAATTACAACATTTTATTATTTTTTATTTTAATTCAACAAAAAAATTCTTTTATTTAATACTTGTTTAATTACATCCATACTTATCTCTAATTACCTTTACACATATGTTTTTCATTCTTATTTTATTTTTTTAACTTTAATTGCAACATTTTTTTATTTTTTATCAAATATAAATCTTATGCTATATTAAATGAAGACAGCTAACAAATGTATTAAAAATCACTTCCAAATTTTTTATAAGAAAGCTTTTCACATTAACTCAATAACAAAAAAGAAGTTCTCAAAAGAAAATTTGTGAAAATTTGCTCCAAATTTTTTTCTTCCTTTGTACATTTTTTTTGAAATGTATATAATAAATATTTAAAACTCTTTTAGTATACACCTAATTTTTAAAACAAATATAAAAATGACCAAGTTTGTGAGGTAGCAAAATACAAGAAACATACAACTTTCGATTTACTAATTTCTCACTTAATTTCATTATTAAATTTAGTGCCCATGCAAGATGTCATGCACATAATACTAAACATTTTTATTATCATACCACACAAATGTGAAATATCATATTATCTTTGTGTATGATTTCTCTTTACGAACAAGCATTGGTAGTTGCACAATCCTTTTGCAAAGAATCAAAATTTGATGTTACCATAACATTAGCAGAAGTTATTAGAAAGATCATTTCAATGCTTTAGACAATTTAGATATTAAAGTTGTATTCCCACTTGTTCGAGATCTTCATACCAAATGGACAACACCCAATATTTTCTATAGCACACAAGTTACAATCAACATGAACTTAACATTAGAATGAGATCATAAAATAAAAATAACAATTATGAATGTTCATTTTATAATCACTTTGGAGATCATATAAGAACTACTTTGCGTATTTCTTTCCATATTTTATTATGCAAATAAGAACTTCCAGAGCAAAGCCTTGGTGATTGCATAAAAATTATTTTGCATACGACTAAGCTAAGTAATGTGTTAAAGTTATATTGATATGATGTAATAATCATACATGTGCAATCACTACTCAACTTACATATGATTGACCTTAAGAAAAAATAAGTTTCATACCAATACAAAAGAAGTTTCATATTCATATGATGCTAGTAAAAATTATTATATTTTTGATATGATGATTACAAAACTAAACTAACTACTGCTAATATCTTGTTGAGCTTAATGTTGTTTCAGTTAAATCTCAGGATGTATTATAACAGTTTAGATTTGTTAGAACAAGAACTATAACTTATGTAGTAAATTAAGATTAAAAGTGCAACTTGTTGATTTTGGAACCAAGGCCATTCTCTTTGTGGAGTGGCTAATTCACAAAAAATTATATTTTTAAATGTTTATATGATTAGTATTTTAAACTTTTATTTTCTTTATAACTATGATATATAGGATCATCATGATGATGTATATTTGAGTTATATGTTAGGATACATTTAGTTTTTAAAATTAAGTTATTTTAAGTTTTAACTTCTTACAATGATAAGAGAGTTAACCTTCCTGTTAGGGCTTTATGTTAAGCAAATAAGTGAAAAAAATTTTATTTCTTAGACCAAATATTTGATAGAGTTGCTAAATAAATTTTTAGTTATGAGAAAATAAAATAAATGAAGGCTCTCATTAGCACAAGTAATATCATAGATAAAAATGAAACTAGAAAGCCTATCAACATAAAATTATTCAAAAGAATGATTAGATTATTATTATATCTAATCATGAGTAGGCCTGATATTGTGTTTAATGTCGATCTAAATGTAAGATTTTTTAGATTAATCTTAAGGAATCACACTTACATGCAATCAAACTTATCTTTAAATACCCTATAAGAAATAAGACTCTGAGCTTATGGTACCCTATATGTGACTCTAAATTTGACTATTATGAGTCTAAATTTGATTTAATAGTCAATGAAGATGATGATTTTGCTGGTAACAAGATCGATAGAAAGAACACCTCTAATATGTGCCAATTGATCGGTGGTTCATTAATTTTTTTGGCTAGTAGAAAATAAAATCATGTGACATTATCAATAATAGAAGCTGAGTATATTAGGTAGGTAAGTTGCTCAAGTTCTATGGATTAAAAAATAATTTTTAGATTATGACTTAAAATTTATTCAAATTCTAATTTTTTGTGATAATTTAAGTGTAATTTGTTTATTTAAAGATCCTATTCAACACTTAAGAATAAAACACATAGAGTTAAAATATCATTTTATTATAGAACATGCATAGAAGAAAGTGATTTAATTGTCATTTGTTCCATCTTATGCCTAATTAACTAATATTTTTACTAAGTTTTTAGCTATCAAAGTTTTTCATAGATTTAGATTAAACTTAGGCATAACTAACCTCTTTGAATGATTATAGAGAATAAGATAACTTAGTGCTAGAATTTAAGGAGAGTGTAAGCTAGATTTTAGGGGGAGCATAAGTTATAAAACAGGGCAAGCTGAAATTTAAATACTATATTACTTGTTTTGTTCATTAATATTATATTTTCTTTAATACTATACTTTTAATTCTAGTATTAGTTTTGTAATGCTTAAGAGGGAGATTATGTACCTTTTGATGTGTTATCACAAAGCTAAGCTAAATCTTACCTAATGTGTTGTTAAGTTGAATATTTTTTAAATAAAATATCAATGTGTACTATAATGGTTTGGAGTTTTATGGTAAAGACTATAACATATACAATGAATAAAAATGAAGGCTTAACTTACTGATTTTGAAACTACGACTATGCTCTTTATGAAATGGTTAATTCACAAAGAACTATATTTCTAAATATTTATATAATTAGCATGTTAAACTATTATTTTTTTTTATAATTATGATACACAGGATCATCATGATTATACATATTTGAGTTATGAGTTAGGATAAATTTGATTTTCAAAATTAAGTCATTTTAAGTTTTAAAATCTTATAATTAAAAATGTGTTTTAATAGAAAAAATAATACAAAGTAAAAAAAGAACAAAAAATAAAAAATTGGCTTAAGCACACAACTCTTTCATGAAGCTTGAAGGCTTGTGTCAAATGGCTTGTAGTGTGGGGCACTAAGTATTGGGGAACCGCAAATCAGGAGACCAATTCAAACAAAATTAGGTTAGAACTGAATATCGGTCAAGGTACCTACAACAACTTCGGTTAATTAAGTCAAGAAATGACTCCTAGACTTAGCTTAGACATGACGAGTCAAGTCAATCTCGTAAATGATAAGTAATCGATTAGGGTGAGTTTGGAACCATTTAAATATTATGCAGAAGTTTTTTAGGTAATGACATCTCAAGAGCACTAAAGTTAGCCAAACTTAATAGATTGACTATTACGCATAGAGGAAGTAATATAAAGACAAATCACATGTGCTGCTTTGTAATATGGGCCTAAATAAATGACATTTTTTTCGTTCGAAACTTGAGCTCATCTGTACTAATCAATAACTCTTTTTCACGATCAAATGGTCATGATTTTCTCCACATTTATGAATAGTCTTTTTCATTTAATCATTCATTTAGAATGCTTGATCTAATGATTAAAAGCCCCTCTATCTTTGTGAATAGTATCCTTATCATGATCACCGTCCATTTGACTTTTGGATCTAACTAACTAGATCATATCTCACTTCAATTAAATTTAGACCCTTTAATGTTATTCTAATAAGACAATTCTTACTCCTTTCACTTAGAATCAGATGACAGTTGTTTTTTGTTTTCCTCTTTTTTTTCCTGTAATAGCTAGCTTTCGAAAAAGCTAATTTTGGTCATTAAGAAAGTTATTTTAATATTTTTTTAGACTATAAATAAAGATCATTTACCAATATTTGTGGTTACTGAATCAACATAAAAATTTTATAAGTGCTCTAAAGAAGTCCAAAATTGAGAGCACCAAATTTTAGTTTAATTATGAGAGCTACAGGTTCTTTCAATTATTATTTTTTCTTTTCATTTCCATAATTGTTTTGTATCATCTTGGTGGCATCTACATCATTAATTAGTTGTGTTTCTCTTATTTGAAAAAAATTAAAGGTATAAAAATTTTGTATGCAAAACTTTTTATAAAGTTTTAGATATTTTCAAATAGCCAATTTTTGTGAATTTTAATGTCTCATTGGAGCACTAGTTTGCAATTAGTACCCTTACCTGCCTCAACAAAAAGGAGAGATTAGTGGAAGTCCAATCAATGATCGGGGCTAGATGTAGGCACAAGATTTGGCTGAACCATCTAAATAATGTTGGTGCATTTCTTTTGTTGTTAAGAAATTTCATTTCGTCAATAATCTTCTTAAAAAAATTTATTTTTAAGCATAAAAATTTTTCTTTAATTTAAAAATTTTTTAAAATCAAAATTTTTTTAAACACATAATTCATCCCTCGTCTTATACATTTTATCTTACATAATTCACTTTAGAAACTTGACTCTTAAAGATCAAGCAACACATGTATAAGGTTAATACCTCATATGATTAAGATAGAGATACTAATTCTTTATTCGGGCGACAGTTGCATTTGCATGACAAAGTCATCGTACCTATTTGATGCTCTAACAACCTCAAACTCTAATCATGCTTTTAAGCCAAGACATAAATTGTACAAGTAAAATATATGATATTGTATTATATGATTTGTAACTAATTGTAATGATATTATTAATATGTTACTACAATTCCAAAAAACATATAACCAAGAATTTATCAATGAATTCATGAGTATGCAATATAATGCTAATTGCACTATATAAAACAAGTGATGTGTTTAACAAATCAAACCAAAATGTAATCTTTTATATGAACTCCAGATAAGCAACCACTCCAACAAGAACTAAAATGATGGCTTTCAGATAAACCAGTTGAGCAAACTAATTCTTGAGTAGAAGTTTTCAATCATCTTCTGAATCCAAATACATGAACCTTGCCTCTTTTCAATCATCTGCTACATTTAAAACTAATATCTATATGTGAATACTGCAATCAATCATTAGTAAGCAAAGATTAATTTTGTGATCATCATTCTCAAGGGTACATTAACATCATCCTCATGCAAAAGTTATGAACATCACTTTAGAATGCTCTTGGCTATATGATAATGATGCTACTCTTAATAGGAGAGCCAACAACTTTTCCTTTGTACACCATGAAAAAAAATCAAACTATACTCATCCCAACTTAGGAAGCCAAACTCATGGTCAAAGATCCAAAAGATTAAAGGGAAGAAAAGATTGAAACATCCTAACACATCATTAAATAAACAGATCTTTAATATAATCATTCTTCAAAAAGTTAATGTAGATTTTGATGGTGTCGTTTTCATAGATAAATTCTCACCTTGAAGGTGTAAAATAATTTTATTCAACCATCATGCTTCTTTTCACATAATAATCACTCAAGATATGACACATTTTAACCAAAGGATGCTACAATAATCTCTAGATTAGGAAATATCAAAATTTTGTTAGCTAATTCATTTGCCAATTGGTTCACCTCTTTAGTAATTTGATATAATTATGATTGTTGTTACTTCCTAAGTTAAACTAAGATATCTTTTTAGAGTCTCATTCATATTGCCAAATTCTTCTTTGATCTTACCATGCACCAATTGTTAGTTATTGCAAGCATGAGTCTTACTAATTTTGAGACCTTGAGCTTATTATTAAAGTTCATATTTTTGTTTGGATATAAGTAAAAAGCAAAGCTCAAGACATGTTTTAAGGAAATAAACTAAAAATTTTCAAGCAAAACTTCAACTCTAACATACATATCTACTGAATCTCCATATACATAAAACTTTAATAACCTTTCTTAACACACTGAAGCAATTCTATCACAAAATATCAACACCTAAGCTTTTATTGCAATTCTTTGGATAAATTGAGTATCATATTTACTTAACTCAATTGCCTATTCTTTTAAACTTATGGCCATTGATCAGTTGTGGATTGCATGGTGTGAATTTGGAAATATGGTATAATATTCTTGTTATCATAATGAGTGTTAAAGATAACTTTTTCATTATAAGGATCCTAGACTTAGAGTTGCATAAAACAAGACATACTTTAATATGTTTCGAAACTTTTTGAACCACATGACATCTTGTTGAAATACAAATGAAAGCAATTTTTCCTTCATCATTCTATGCTATATGAAACTGATTATATCTAAAAAAGCATCAAAGAAGCTCATGGTTGTGTACCTTTATGTAATGCAATTTGAAAAATAAATTGACAAGTCAAGTTTATAATCTTCACTAATGCTTCTAAGCATGGTAATGAATAGCATTTATGTAGGCATGCTTGCTCAAGTTTTTTACAATTAATTTGCATGTATAATTTGTCATTACATTTTTGGGTCAACACTAGATTAACTAATCGCACGTGATATCAAACTTCTTATTAAATGTATTTTGCTTCATACATTCACTTTTATATTTATAGCTTCTTGTCATAGGGAAAAATTTATGATTTTTTTTTTGTTTGATTGAATACCTCTCATAAAAATGTTAAGGTGATGTTGAGCCATCATATCATGATAATTCTTTTTAAATAAGAACTTAAAATCATGGTACACACACTACTTCTATCAATGAGAAGTACATCAATGATAAACTTCTTTGGATGAATGATGTGTTTTTCTTTCTCTTGGAGGCAAATATCAAGGTTTAATTGATCATAGTAACATCAATGAGATAATCTTGAAGCCCTTAAAAAAAAAAAAAATATATTAAAGAGGGGAATTTATCATATACGTGTAAAGAACAAACATAAGTCTCAAAATGGTCGACTTATGTAGTGCCATTTCTTATGATGTTAAATTATACTTATTATATAAATTGAAAATTGTCCCGTTGCTTTTAAAATATGGCATAGGCACGGGAGAAATGAAGGAACAAAAGTGCATCGTTGTTTCAATCGGCCCTCCAATAGAAATCTGGAGTTAAATATGCATCTCTTGATTCGATATAACAAAACTTGAAACTTCTAAATTTCACAAGGAAAAAGAACACAACAACAAGCACCAAGACATGGCTCACAATAAACCAAATGCTGTGCCAAAGACTGAACTGAACACCTGTTGTCTAACCCATCATTGCATTATTTAAATACCACTCAATTATTAAAGAAGAGAACACCCAGATAAAGGGAAAAAAAATACCAGAAAAGAAAATAATACAAATTCTATTCCTCTTCTCTATAGTTCAGAACAATGAATTGACAAAGTAGACCTTCCTGGGCACATAAATTGACTACTAAATGTACTTTCGAAGTAGAAATGCCATAATATTCAACCATGAACTGGAAGCATAGCTACCCATAATAAAATTGCATAAAAAAGCTTTGCTGTAAATAATCGCAACAGCAACTGTTCTTGGAGTAATCACAGTAATTCATCTACGTGTTGGTCTGTTTTGCATGGTTCGCAGCAAGCAGAGATGTCAATACCAGCAACTTCCATGGCATTGCAGACCCAAAGTGGAACGTCACCATTCGGAAACTACAAAAACAAAAAGTTAGTTTAGGAAAAAAAAAAAAAAAAAAAAAAAAAAATCTTTTGCGCCTTCTAGCAAACCTAATCTTTATATGGTAGCGACTAAACCATTATTTTGCCAACCTAGATTGGGTCCATCAAATGTTCTCGCCTACAACACCAAAGAATCCCTATTTGTTGTAAAAAAGCAAAAACATATTTGATTGATATGGTGATGACTAATCATGATTATGGTTTATAATTAAGTGATGAAAATAATTAGTGGTCATAACCATTGTCTACCCTTAATAGGGTGAATAAAAGAAAACCTTTGGATTTAAAGGAGTAGACATCCCATCATGATGATACGAAGAACTACTATCTTCAATGTATGATTGATCGTATCTAATTACGTGTTGTATTTTTAAAGATGTGGCATTAATGATCCAAATGCTATGTTGGCAAAAAGAAAACTCATTTTAAGAGATATTGATGCCAATGCTCAATAACAATCCATGATCAAAGGCTTGAAAAGATTCTTGCCACCTATTATAAAGGAAGCATTGAAATTGTGAGCATGGGATGGATCTTTTCACCAAGGATTGCATGTTATAGCACTTCTAACATAGCTTTGATTTAAAGCTTACTAAGTTTTGAGACCTTATCAACTGAGCTCTTAAAGACATTAGTTGTCCTATCCTTTTTGAGGCTACACAAGGGCTGTTCTATAATAAAAAAAGTATATGATTGATAAATAGGGCTAGAGTTTTTCTCACATCGAATTTTTCTATATAAACAAACTCCCCTCTCTCTCTCTCTTCCTCCTACTTTCCCTCCCTCATTACCTCGATGGAATTGCTCTAACTACCATCATCCACTTAGTCCGTTCCACATAAAACCTTTTGACTTGCTCATGTATTTGTTGAAACTATCTTTTAACATTACATTTTTTAAATATCAAATTTAGATCTATCTTTCCAACTAAAATACTTGGTTTACCAAATCTCAAAAAATGAATGAAGCAACAATAGCTCCACGCCATGTGAAGATTTCAAACTAGAAGTGTTATGCCAAATATTGGCTATTTCATCTACCCACTTCTTGACATGCATTGAAGTTGGTTAAAACATTAAGATTTCTTGCTATGTAGTATGAAACTATGTCATTAATGATCTATGTACGTGTCATAACACTTCACATGACAAGCCAAAAGAATTTAACCAACTAGTGGAAATGTGATGGGCTCGAGCATGACACTATTTGATATAAACCTTTTAGAGAAGCTAAAGTTGCTCCATTGAATGGAGTAGTTTTGCTTCTTTTGAGGTCAATGTGTTTTGCTTACATACAACAATATTCCCACAACCATCTTTATCTCTTAAGAGGTTTAACAATTGCAGGTTGGTCGTAAACATTCAAATGTGTCTCACAAGTCCCATGATTTTCGACAATAATGCACCAATGGTTGATCCATCTTTTTGTTGTACTTTGAAGCACACCTTTTAGAAAGTGCATAATTCTCCATAATAGTTAAAAGTAGAATTTTCTAACATAACTTTCTTCCAAAACTAAATCTCAGCAATGGCTTCTCTAAGATCATCAATGGCTTGGTGGAGAGTATCCAACAGCGGACATCTTCAACACTCTTGTCTAAAGCCTATTAATACTAGTACACCACTTATCCAAGAGTTTTATCTATCTTAGACTATTCTTAGAATAATTCCAATCATAGTCTTCAAACTTATCTAATTGCTTCCTTTTTAGTAGAGAAGATTAAAGTATTGAATCAAAAATAGGTCTACTTGAAGATGACTGGAGAGTATTGTTAATATTAAATAAATTCCTATATATGTTCAACATAAGAGTATACCTCCTTTGTGGCATCTTAGATTCCTTTAGTCATTTTATAAAAAAGAAAATTCTTTTCAATTGCCTTTAATCATTTTGTAGAGCAAAAAAATTTCCCCAATTTCTATTAAAATGGAATCGATTAGTCATGACATGATCCGTTGGGTCCTATGGAAGCACACCAAGAGATATGATGAATTGGTGTTGCACAAATTACAAAAAATCTTTTGTAAAGCATTTGATTAAAATCACAAATTAAAGCAAACTCTTTTGTAAAGCATTGATTAAAATCAAAACTTTGCAACTTGTTGTGAAGGTACCGCACCCCTTTTTCTAATCTTTTGTATAAAACAAGTTTAATAAATTAATTGACTTTCGAAAGCTGTAATAAGGTTGTTCAAAAAAGAATAGCAAAAAACAGGTTAAGCAATAAAAAGAGTTAAAATTAAGTTCACAAACATTCCCAAACAACTAGCTTGAACACCATTATTCCAAATCACTTACACTATAATTGGGTGGAGAAACCCTATTACAAACTGAAGTTTTTTGGATCAACCACAACCAAAATGCTCTCCACATCCACAGCCCAATGATGGGCCAAGAGAAACAAAAATGCTAGAACAAATGCTAAACAAAAGCTTAACAAAAAATGAGCCATATATTCCAATAGAAGTACAAAAAATTTACCAGACTAACAATCCAATGATACTAGGAATTTGATAGTTTATGGTGCATGAGAATACATAATGATTTGCTTTGAATTCTCCTAAACTTTCTTTACATGGAAAAATATTTTGCCAAAGCACCTCCATAACTGTTACTCTCACACACCTTGATAATTGAAGCTATATGCTAGCTATCAATTACCACTAACAAATCCCTTCTTATTCCTCTCTTCTTTATATGTGTTTTGTTCTTTTTAACCTCTATTTATACCAAAGGATCTTTACAGCTCTTAATAGAAGGTTCAACAACAATCATAATGGCTAATTTTTATTTTATAGCAAGTTTAAACTACTCATCAACCATTTTTGATTCCGTTCATATGGTTTGAAATCTAAATCTAACTATATTATATTCCTCTTTTGAATACTTGGTTAGATACGAAACAATGTTATCGCATTGTTTGATTTTTCAGGCTGTTTTCCTTTGAACAAAATAAATTGTTCGTAGTCTGAAAGAATATCTGCGTATCATATGTAAGTTTTTATTTTTTTTAATAGATGATAAGAAACAGTAGTTTTAAACAATCATACTATCTATTAAAATATTATCGTACCATATAAAATTTTTAATTTGCCTTTTACATATAATGAACAAAAATCCTTGTATTGTTTGTTAAATAAAAACACAATGTAAAAAATTTTGGAATATTGTGATTATGTTAAGTAATAGTTCTATGCATTTTGAGCCAATTATACTATTTGGTAGGCCATATTGTACAGTTCAATATTATTTTATTATTTTTTCACTTAGTAATTATTTGATTTTTTCCTTGATGAAATAATATTATTTGGTAAATAAAACAAGACTACAAAATTCTCAAGATTTTTGTTTTAAATAGAACACACCAACTCTCTTAAAATCCCAAAGTGATTGATTCTTTATATACTTCCCCTATGAGCAAATTGCAATGTCTGATCTATAGATTGTAATCATATCCTTTGGTTGCCATAGAGCTCTAATGAAACAAATCGAAAAATCAGTTTCCCTTTTTATCTGTTTATCACAAACTTAATCATACCATCTGAAATAGACATTGTACTGTACGATTAGTATACTCTTTTGAATCCATTTAGTGCATAATTCAATTTAGTTCTCTCTTAACTGATTTTAAACATCATATAAGTGCATGAGGTGAAGTGGAAGCACTCCAAGAGCGTATATTGAGATGTATTTCTTACATATGTTTGAGAATGAATAATTAATTGATTCTAAGGACACTTCAAATTTTCTTCACTTAAGTTGTTGAATGCCATCATGCACAAGATTTTTCCATCCATGACAATAAGACCACTCCATCTACCTACCTATGGTTTACCATACAACTTAATAGGTAGACAAATTGGATTATAAGAATAACATTTAAATAGTTTATTATTATCAAAATATTGCTGATGTCTTGAGACTCATGGGATTCAATATGATTAAGTTGTTTTCTAACTAATAAAAGTGAAACTTAGCTATTCTTCCTCTTTTGGCTTAATTACAAAGTCAAATAGGTAGTTCTCATTTCTCTTCTTACAAATGAACATCAAAATGGAAAAATACCATTGAATGTAGCTTTATTTGTTCAATTTCTTTTAGACTAGTCGACCAAGCACTTAAGAGTCATTGTCTTATCCTCATCTTTGCATCTCAACCAGCAAAAAACCATGGCTTATAGGATCACCAAATTGAACTTAGTCCCAAAAATTGAATTGAGCACTAATAGATCTATGCAATGTGAAGATTCACCCAAGAGGAATTATACCGAGTATTGGAGCAAATCTGCCAGTAAATCAGAACTCAATCCTTTCTGGGTAGAGAAACTTATCCTGAACAATTATGGATCCTTGTACTATAGTCTCGATGGAAATGTAGAAGACAAAAAGCTATACTCGATTAGAACCTGAGAGAAGCAACAACTAACCAACATACCAAGTGTAGAGTTTCTCCGCTTGTCACCTATAACAATAACCTGCATGCCAAGTAGGCCACATATATCTCTTGTTTTGGCCTAATGATCATAAGACTAGGTACAAAGTGATAAAAGAAATGTTCCTAAAGACAAAGAATAAAGAACAAATTACTCATTACCACTTGGACGGGAATACAAGAGCCTTCCTTTGTGGTCAATCACCTCTTTTGACAAGCTCTGTTGGTTATTTTCCAAACAATTAGTCGTCACCGGATAAGTGCCATGACACAAGGTGGACTATTTGACCTCATACAGATGCAGGCATCAGGTGGCCCATATTGCATTACAAAGGGGAATCCTTGCTTCCCCCCATGTGGCTTCAATAGGTTCAAGGTGGTAATGGTACAAATCTGAGGATGCAAGCATCAGGTGGTTCACACTGGATTACAAAAGAGACTCCTTGTCATCTCCCTCAGGCATAAGTTGTTCTTTCATTCTCTTGCAAGCACAAATCATAGCGATAGCCAAGCAGTGCATCTAAAAGTATTAAGAGGATGCCAATAACATGGAACCAATGCTTGGTTGGCTGCCACAAGTTGATATAGGCACAAACTCCCATCTGACAAAACTTGAATCAGTGCCTGATATGTCAACTAGCATAATCGATTTCGAACATAGAATGCCATCTTTACTCCCAGAAAATTGAGATCCTTGTCAAAAATCAGTTACACAATCTTAGTCCCCTGCCTCCATTGATGATAAACCCAAGCAATCCTAATGAGTACCAAATGTAGCAAAAGTAATTCACCAAAACAATCAACAATTGCAAAGTCCATCATCATATGAGCATTGAAACCATTAAAGATGGTGACTTACACGAGTATATCGCTAAAAATCGAGATCAGCTCTAGACAGGGGCCCTCCATGATTACCAGCACAATAGAAAGCCACACCAAGATCAGCAAAACTGATTAGCTCCTTGGAGACGGGAGAAACAATTGCCTCAACCTCAACAATAGCAACATTCTTGCTAGAAACAACAACAACAACGACAGAAACAATGCAAACCTTTTTTGTAGCATCCACCATTTCTCAACACTACCAACTTCAAAGTAGGCCTAGTGAGCTATTGTTACGCTACTTCCATCTCTGCCATGCAATTCAGGGATCCTTGTTTAATACTTAGAGAACTCAAATCCCCAAAAATCTATAACATTAATCACCAGATCTGGAATTTGACCCAATTACCTTTGGACTTGAGAATCTCCCAACGCAAAAGAATCCTCAAAACTATGCCTTGGTTATCACCATGTTGATGCCAACTTCAACATTCAAAGTATTTGAACCACCCCAGAAGTTTCACGGACAACTTATTCATTTCCTCTTTTGTTTAAAAGGGGAACGATTGCAACAACACATCCCTTAGGATGGATACCTTCTTGGTTTCTTAGGTAAGGTTGGACTCAAAAAATGTATAATAGCTCTCTTACTAATGCTTGGCTAAGATAAAGAGTAGGAGACTCACTTGATTAGTATCACTATCGTTCAGGCTAATTCAATGTGCAATGTAATTATTGATTGACCATCCTTCAAACATTTCTATTCGTTGTTGTCATTCCACATCTAATTGAAAATTCCTATGAACGTGGAGTGGCAATGGTTAGGGAAGACTTGGAGGCATCATGCCAATTTTATCTCAATATGGCAAGTAGGAGCACGCTGTAAGACTCCACGTTCTAGGACTCACCCAAGGAGATGGCGATGACCCAGGGTTCTACATTAAACACAATGATGTACAACTATTCTCACCTCCTTGCGACACAAGGCACCAACTTAAATGAACACAAGAGGTCCGGCGTGCTTAGGCTGTTTTGTGGTACATCCCGACTGATCGGACCGTTCGTTGAGATCACGAACCATCCAATCCCGTACACAACAGCATTCGAAAGGGGTCTTTGCTGTGCTAAGCCTTCAACGAGCATCAAACTCCAACAAACTTAATGTAATGACAAACAAAGACTTGGAAGGAATCAAACACAAACGCAAACCATCAAATTCAGTAATAGCTCCAAGGAATGAAACTCAACACCACCTCAATCACAACAAACGCAAACTTTCACTTCTACACATGCAAGACTGCTATAGGTAAAGCCAAAACATTGGAAAACCAGAGGAAAACTCAAGCATGACCTTACCTTGCTCAACTTCTTCATGCATGCAGCAATGAACAGCTTTTCCAAAGGATTTTCTCAAGGATTCACGCTGCAGCTGATGGCTAGCAAGTTCTCTGCTTCAAAAAGTCTTCCTGATTTCACTGTGTCGTCCCTCTTCCCCTCTGCCACCAGCACCAAATTTCCTTGACAAAGATGGCTGCAGCTCCTGATCCACAAGCAACACACCTCTTCTTGCTTCTCAAAGCTGCAGCTCCTTTGCAACGCATCAGCTCTCTCAATTCTTAGCTGAAACCTTAGCCCCAAGGGAGATCACATCGACCTTAATCCTTATCCCGGCAGAAATGAAGGTACCGCTTAAGGGAAATTGATCAAAATACCCCTATTGCAGGCTGCTTAAGGGAAAACAAACAGCTGCTTAAGGTTAAGGTAAGGAATTCACAACTTTTCAATTAAACAAATAAGTTTTTAATCCATTTAAACAATTTAAAACAAATGCATTTAGTTTCTAAAAATTACAAACTCCATATCAATAGACTACTCATAAAAGATTCTTTTTAAAAATATACTCATCATCAATTCTAAAATACATACAACTAACATATATGTTTAGATATACTAAAATATTATTATTTTAATTTCTTAATTAAATATCAATGTATCAACTTCATAAATCAAGATACCACTATCACAACCTCAAATATATGAACACAACCTATAGAACAAAAATTGAAGATGTTACAAAAAACTCAGTTATGAAGCAATACTATGATAACAATGTCACAGCAAGCAGCATCCACAAACCTGTCTATCCTTGTCGGACTAAATATGTTCAAGTGGATCTAAGAAACAAACAATAAATATCTCGACAAAACGCTTTCATGGTAAGTTTTGTTGAATTACCAGAGAAGTTGGGAGTGATCAATACATAATGACCAAACTTAAGGAGTGTTAAAAACCATAGTATTAATCAGCATATCATATCCCAAGTAGAGCTACTGCATAAATGGTCGTCATTACCCCAACTCAAATTTAGAAACCTATATGTAGTCAATATATTATGGTTGTAAATATTTCTTTTAATATCAATGAATCTATAAATTATATCACCTTTTCAGCAATAAATTAGAGAAAGAATTCCGTTAGACAAATTATATCTATAAAATGGACAAGTCACCTTTTAGTCTCGCACTTTATTTCCTATTAATTTTTACATTAACCTATGTCTCCATTTTACACACTGCACATTCTTCAGTTCCCACAAAATTGCTAAGGAGAAGCAGCAGCCCCTTTCCCAAGCACGTTTAGTATTGAACAATTAATTGAAAAGGTTGCAATTGTGTGCAATTCAGTAAAAAATGCTTAAGAAAAAACTCATCTATAATAAATTGAACAGATAACTAAATATCTTTGCTTTCCCAACGTACGCTGATAAAAAAAGACAAAATACAAGGCCATATCATAAATTATTCCAAAAAGTAGAAGAACAATGAACCTGTGTACGTAGGAATCCCTGCACAAACCTACAAGAAAATCACGATAAGAGTGAATTATTCATGGTTCACTGTATGCAGGAGAAAGAAGCCTAAGGATAAGATGTGAAACATACTCTGGGAACCGTCCCTGAACTATTGATGCATGGAGGTCCCGGCTTAGCTACACAGAAAACATATTTTTTGTGATGAGCAAAAAAATCACATGAGACAATAGCTGTAAAGCTAAAAAAAATTAAGCATGCAGGGATCCAGATGATCATTCCACGATATAGATGCTTGCAGATAAAGAAGGGCCCAATATATTTATAGGATAAGATATAAACCAGAAAAGCACTACAAGTAAAAATGCCTAAAGTACCTTTTCTAAGTTCCTACTTCTATTAAAAAAAAAAAAAAAAAAAAAAAAAAATCCGCAAGAACATCATCAAAAGTTATCCATAATTCATGTCCGACTCTCTTCAAATGAAATGCCGCATCATTGTCATACTTGCCAATATTTATGAACCAAGCATAATAGCAGTAAGACAAAGTAGAAAAAACCATGCATACCCTCATCATATATGACAGATTATGATATGACAGCAGTTGAGAGCCCATAGCATTTTTCATGACAAGATAGTGTATGTAGGCTCGAGTATAATTCTTACAGACCTGTGGCAAATTATTTCAAATAATAAAACTGAAATTCAATGATGAAATAATTTGTTTGCGGCAGTTATTTCATATGATAAAACCAAAATTCAATTATGAAATAATTTATTGTTAGAAATGCTCACCATACATGCACACGTAGTGTCAATAGGGCGCTCATCATTGGCCATTGCCTTATGTTTCAACTTTAGTACACCCTAAATAAAAAGAATGTAATAATTAAAACTTTTAAAAATGAACTTCAAACTCCCTAATAGGATAAACTCAGATATAAAAGTTGGTACTGCAATGTAAAATATAGGTCAACAAGCAGGAATCTTCCTCTCCACATTCATCTCTTCAATAGACACCATTGCACTATCTTGAATCCACACAAGCCTATCCACAAACTACTGCAATTCTGAAAGCTCCTAATGCAACAATGTTTTTGAGCCGCAAGTAGAACTGTCAAAGGGTTGAAGGAGGATCTCTTTTCATGGGTAGCACACTAAAATTAAACATAAAGAACGGGAAATATAGAGAATTAGATCTTATTGACAAAAAGAGTAAGTTCATATACCTGAGCTATTTGCAATTAAATACTCTTATAGATTGGCCACTCAGGCTCCATTTAGTTATGTGTTCTTGATATAAATACTATTTTTCAGTACATAAGTAACACAATAAAAAGGTTTCATTCTAAACATCCCATATTTGGCAAGGGATTACTAGCCAAGGTGGACAAGGACAAGCCTTCTAGGACCCTTATGGGGGAATGAGGCATAAGAGTTCTAGCTATTTCATTATTAGTCATTCTTGCATCTTGGTAAGAAATTATCTATTTTGGTAAAGCAAGCAGCAAAAGATCACTCATCGCACTTAGGGGTTAGCCTGGTACAGCAGTTTGTGATACAATATAGTTCTAGTATCTTTTATAGTTTATGTGCATTCTCAAAGTTATAATTTTATGACCTTATTTTATATTTATGAGAAAGTTTAAGAGATTATCATAAGTTTTTTTACGAGACCTAAATGGTTGTATGCATAAGAATGCTACTATAGATCTTTTTGTGTATCTTTTTGCATGGGAATACATGCCAACATGATGTATAATAAATCTTATAGTTCCTAGACAGACATTGTTATCATTTAATCAAAAAGCACACATTATTTAACAAAATAGATGCACAGCAAACGAAAGTGTTAAAGAACGGAAGAAACAAAAACCTGCATCACAAAGCACAAGAAATATGCAAAATCATGGGAGATTTGGATGTTGTCAATTAAATCTACTTTAGGAAGTGCTTTTCAAGCTATTAAAGCCCTATTTGCTACAATTTTGAGGAACTTTCTACAACGAATACTGTTGTGACGATTAAAATACTAGAGATAGGAAACCATGGGTGTTTTTTCTATAAAGAGATGGAAAGAGGTTTTTGTGACTCAAACCCTTTGTATTTCTTGTTCCCTTTATCATTACATTGATTTCCTCCATTTTCCTCTATCAATTCACATAATATTAACCATCTTACTTTCATTCTCTTGTGAATTTCGTGATTCTTATACAAAGGACTTTAAAAATATTTTACAAATTACAAATTGTTTACTAATTGAATTGGTAAACAATGCACAAATCATTGTTAATTTGAGTTGAATCACATATAAAGATCTATTTCTTAATTTATGCACTTCATTCAAAACTTACAATTTGCTAGAATTAAGACAAGAAAAAGCAACACAAGCTTGGTTGAATAAGCTTAATTTTTGTATATGTTAGCATAATAATAGATTATAGTAATTTGACTTACAGTTTTGAGTAGATCTTAATGTCATAAAATGTTGATCCTTAAATATTCATTATTGATATTTAATTATTGGGACCATGTTTGCAAGTTTCATTGCATTTTCAGCTGACATGACACCACAACAACATAAAATTTGCACATGGCCATAAGTTCGCTTGAATTTAGATTTAGTTAGAAGATTTAAAGCATTACTTTATAATCATTTGCATTATTCTTTTGGGTATATTCCATTAACCATAGCATGCATGTGTAAGTTTATTTATTTTTAGCACTATATTATAGTGTATTTCAATAAATGATTTAAAAAAAAAGTTGTATTTGAATTTGAACCATAGGTCCCTCATATTTGTCCTAATATCAAAGCAAATTTAGAGTATTGCTATTTTTGTAGTACTTGATTGTTGTTTTGTAGCTATCATCTTAGGTTTCTATTCTTGTATATTTCCATCTTGGTATAATAAGGAAGACTACTCACAATATTGCAGATCCTTACGTTACATGTTTCATAGATCCATAGAACATATGAGCTTACTCATAAGTTGAAACTATGTATAGCAATGACTTTTGACATAATAAGTTTACTAACCTTTATCATGATATAATAAGTTGCATGAGCAACTTGATGATGTATCTATTATGTGTTTTAGGTTAATTCAATAAGTGAAAAACTCATCTAGATAGACTTGCCACAATCTAATCATCTAATCCAAATGAACTTGAATTACCCAATCTAGTCCTACCATATCCCTACATTCTAAAAAAACTTCTCATAGGTCAATGTCTCAAGAAACTATTAAGGTTGATCAATTAGAACTTATATCATTCACATTTCATATGTACTAAAAAGTTAAGAACAAAACATGCAAATTTGTCATTAATGCTAAACATTATTGAATTAGCCATTATTTCTTTTTAGGTAGGATGTTTCTTTTTCTTGTAACTCATTCCCATATTTATAAGACCATCATAGAGGACAATACTATTATTCATATCACTCACATTTGTCTTGTTCCCATGCAATTGGTATCTTATGTAGATCATATATGATGTGATATCCTAACCATGTGCATCGCTCATATTATATTAAGTAGACCTTGGACTATGATGATAGTTGCCTCCCACTTTCATATTCAAAACACTTATTCATTTAAATTCACGTGAATCTTTCAAAGGAATAAGGTAAGTTCTTAATGCTATTTTGGGAGGAAGAAATTGTCGTTTGCTCTTCCTATAACTTTGTTTTGAGGGTTTTGAAAATTAGCATTTCAAAATGTAATAAACCAAAACCATGATTGTGTTTCAAAATACACATTTTCAAAATTATCACTTATAAATAATGTGTCAAACATAACTTTAAAATGCTTTGAAATAAATTGTTTAGATGATAGATATGCTATGCTATGAAAAGGGATCCTTAACACAACAATAGATTTGTAGCCATGTGACTAAAGATTATGGGTTTGAACCTTGGAAATGGCCTCTCAAAAAAATTTGGGACAAAGCTATATAAATTAGACCTTTTGGTTTAGACCCTTATCCAAACTCCACACATGTTGGAGCTTTGTACTACTAGACTATCCGACCAAAATATTGCAAGTTACATGGTAAGCTAGATGGATGTTTAACTAGAAAATCTATGAGCATGACATGACCTACTTCGATTGTGAGATTGCTAATGTTCCCATGGCATGATATTAAACAATGTAGCATCTAGATATTCAAACAGTTAGATTTTCACAATAATTGATAATTTAGTAGTTATATTTATTACAATAGTACTTCCATACTCATATACTTGCACTGAAGGTATTAAATATTTGTTAATTTTACAAACCTATTGTTATTCAAAACTCAATCTTCCATTTCAATTTTAGTTCCATCTACAATTAGAACAATCCAACAGAACGGCAAAGCTGCTCCTCCTACTAAATGTGAATAGCAAATCATTCATTACTAGGCTAAACGGAAATAAGAAATCAAAGCAGAGCCTCTATGCTACTGAATGGTATGAGAAAACCATGTCTATCCCTTGAGTGCAAAAACAGATCATGATGTATGTGCACGTGCAAAGGGATGTCAAGAAAATGCACTAATAAGGGATAATTTATCTTTTTAAAGGAAATATGTGACTATCAAGGAAGAAGAATTCAGGTTGTGTAAAACAATGTCTCAAACAAAGTTAACGCATTAACAGTCAGTAACACGGAGTGGAAAACGATACCCATTGTAAAATGTAAACAGTTCTGATAATGACTAAACTGATCATGCTGAAATTATCCACTTAATCAGAAAGGCAACATTTTTTCTGTACTTAATCTGCAATCTCGCAATCATTTTCTGTGTTGCATATAGCATATGATCCTTTCAGAAGCCACATAATAGGCATGATCAACTAGTACAGAAGTAACTTTAACTTGAATGTATGTGTACAACAAGACTATACTGATTGAAACCACCTCAAAAGTTTTACACAAAGAAATAATCATCTGAATAACACAAGGTTACCTCAGGTATGAGCGCTGTACCAAAGCGGGCAGTACGTGTTGGATATACACAATCATACAAATCTGCACCTAAAGCACTGCAAACTACAATATCAAGTGGATAACCAACACCCTACAATATAGCACAGAATGATTCTTAAAGTAAGCAATTGCTTGGAACATCCTACAAAGGATTTTTATTAATATCAAAAGTTGTTATTTCATGTAATAGCAATGCAAACCATCACATAACGGGGTTTATCCTCAGGCAGTATAGCTGTGCACTGTGCTACAACACGCCAAAAAGAGTCCTTGTCTTCACCTCCTGCAAGACCGCCAATAGCATAGCTGTCAAAGAACCCAAAAATCGTTCATCACAAAACAATCATTCCCTCAGACCATTCCATGTTGATATAAACAATTGTCTTTAACTAAATGCATGTTTTTTAGTTATCAGTACAAAAGTATGACCAAATAATGGGAAGAATCATAAATCACAATAATAAATCTTAAAAAATTAAGTGGTTTGGTTACATGAACCTTTTCACACCATTAGACACAACCCAAGAAATAAATTTTAGCAGCTGTCCAGAAACCTTCTTCAAATAACTTTTTTTGAAAAGCATGCCTTTTTTTTCTATAAATCAAAAGTTTTATACAAGAAAGCTGAATTATCAAATAAGCATTACCATTGGCCTTTAAAACAAAGCAGATTTCATGAACAAAATTTCTTTGCTCTACAAATAACCATCAAACACATCATAAGTCATTATTAGCTCTAATTAAGATAATTTCTAATATTTTCATGTCATAGACTTCCCTTCATCTATCATACATAAATTCAATCATTTCCACTTCCCTAATTAGAGCATAACCTGCACTATTCAGTATAAATCAATATCTGAATCATCACAAGGTTCCACAGGTACTGCTCCAGTATAAAATGGAACACTCGACCAGGTAGTAAATGAACAAGATATGCTATGACAAAAACCATCCAATATTGTGAATTACATATATACAAAAGTAATAAAGCTTCACAAAAATACTTCCTTAATATAGAATATCCACCAGAAATATGTTCCAATGAATTCTCATCAACTTATGGGAATTAGATTTCTTTTCTCTTAACATTTCAAGGGAAAGTTGAGCCTTTTCCATCCTGATGTAAGGCAAAAAAATCAATACCCATTTCACAAATATGATAGCTCCAGGACCAACTTATTTTGTAAAAAAGCAATATTCTTAAAATAGTCAGGATGCAGTTCCATCTATATTCAAGAAAAGGCAATAAAGTAGCTCCTTAAATGAAAAGAAATTTAAGAATCAAGAAGACAAGAAGATCAAAAAAATGTATAACAAAATAAAATTATCATATTCAGGGTGGTATGAAGATAGAAGAAAACCATTAAAAATGTATAACTAAGTTGGATAATAAAGGTAAACTTCAGCCAAACATAAGCAATTAGTTCATCAAAGTGAGAAAGAATGCATAAAAGATAATCCTAAGCAAGTAGCAGACATTTAACAGAACAAGTCAGGTGCCGAAATCGTAATTGATTGAGTTCCATAAAGGCAAGTGCTGGTTTTTTTCAGCAAGAAAATTACAAAAAGAAAACACAGCTAGGAATGTTCATCAAAATGCATTTGAAATCCTGATTGGCACCAAGAAATGGGTTAGCCGTAGCAAAACCAAGTTGATGGTTTAAGTTAAGATTAAGATGCTTATGAAATTATAAAAATAAAACGTTGCATTTTTTTGTTCATATGACAACTGGAGCAGGATATGAATTGATATTGACTCTGTTGTAGCCTAATTAGGTTCAACACATCAGCAATTCGGCAAGAGATTGAATAAAGATTTCCTATCAGTAATTTGCGTCACTAGGAAAGGAAATTCCTATCATTTTTTTCAAAGATAGCCATAGCCTACATTGCATTTATCAAAACCTCAAGAACCAAACCATAATTCTTTCTGAAAATTGAGCAAAACTCATCTGGGTGGGACATACCACAACTCAATGGAAATTGTTAAAATTAACCCCAGTAGCTTAGTTGGAATGCTATGAAAGCAATACAAAAGTACACTCTATGCAACCTCATTCCCTAGTTTCCTCTAATACTAGCAAGCAAATCAGCAGTAGTCAAATAAGAGTCACCCTTGCACCATGCTCACTCCACAAAGCCCACCCACTCATTGACGAAGTGTGCAGCTTCCCAAGCCCCTTTATGCACAACCATCAATATTGAACAAATGAACATCTTGTTGCCCACAGCCTCTAGGGCATTGCTCTCATAACAACATGCCACCACACCTATATTGGCCAATCCATTTGGCTTCACTGATCCACGGAAGTTTGGAGGATGCGGAGCCAATACAACCAGGATGGGTAATGCATGCCATCAATGCATAGTGGGCTCTAGTTCTCCTTCTAGAAGCAATGATCAATAGGAGTCAATGGATAAGCTTTAGCAACAATTATTGATGGAGAAGGTATGTAATTACCAAGAATTTTGCAATTTCTAGCTTTCCATAGATACTAAATTTTCACTAGAAGCAAGCCCAGTCATTTTTGGATAAAAAATCTACTAACTTCAAGAGTTCATGCGGGTTGGATAGCAATACCACAAAAGGAAGGTCTTGCAGGAAATTACAATTGAAGAGAGTATGATTGATGTTCATGTCCATTTGATTATGCCACTAACAAAGATTAGACGCAACCATACGTCTTGGCATAATCGTAAACTTGGTTGGGATAATGACATTGCAAAACCACCGAAGGAACACAAAAAACTAAAACTACATCTTAGCACCATTCGCCCTTGCCAAGGTAATTAGCAAAGAGCTCCTTGTACAAACTTATAATAGGCACATGCGATCCTTCACTTCGATGTTACACAAAAGGTTTTGTTGCTGAAATGAAGCACAAAGGAATGCAATGATTCCCCCTGACAGCTATTCACCAAGCAAATGAAGAAAAAGCAGAGTCCAATTTCAACCCAAACTCAATTAAATCCAACCTAGCCAACCCTTAATGGGACAAGCATGTAGAGAAGCTAAATCTGCAGGGCAGGCATGGATATAAAAATTAAAACCCGGCTCATGTCAAGTTAGAGCTTAGAGGACTTGAGACCTCACCCAATTCAAACACTTTACAAATCTTTCAGTTTGATTTAAGTCTATCAATTTTATGTATTAAGAGTTGGATGCCACTATAGAAGCCTGAGAAAACATTATCCCTCTCTCCCTTTGTCCTTATCCCTCTCCTTCTACACCACTACATCTTGGCATACCCACTACTAATGCCATCCAATACCAACCGAACCCCTTGAAGTAGATCAGAAACTAGTACGAATCATAAAACAAGATTGGTATGAGTTTTGGCTAACATGACCCATAACCCTTATGCATCACTTATCCAATCCAAAACCCTAACATAATTTTTTTTCAATTATTAATTTACATAAGAAAAACTAGACAAAATTTATAAGAAAATCAGCAATATCAATAATTTGAAAAAAATCACACAATGTCAAGATTGTAATCATACCCAGGTAGGTTGCGATCAACAAGGCCCTTCACACATATATCTCTGAGAAATACAATTTAATAATAAAAATAAAAATTTAAGCAATATTATTTCAACACATTAAAAATTTTCAAAAAAAATGTTTACTCATCCATCATTGTTAGTCTTAGATATAATGTAAATTACCTGAGAATTGGATCAATTCCTCCTTGAACAATACCAAATAAGTTTTGCTCATTTGGTCTTTTATGAGCTACACTCAAATATCCAATGAAAGAAAAAAATAAATAAAAAAAAGAAAGAAATGAAAAATCAAAACCCAAGTTGTATATACTTTCACTGTGATAGAATAATGATTTGTAACTAACAAAAAGATGTTCATAACTAATAACTCTAAATATCACACCAGCAATACATCTGTCAATCCAACGAAGAGTTCGGTACATAGCCTCCTCAATTCTTGGGCCAACGGTCGTGGTCTTCACAACGTCATCAAGAGCCATGATGATATCAGCTCCAATTTTGTTCTACAATGGCAACAAATTATTAAAATACAACCAACGTAATCAATATAAAAAAAAACATACGGTCAATTGATTCTATACTAAATATAAGCATATAACCAACCCAATAGGTAGAATTAAAAAGAGAGAGATGAGCTAATGATCTCGTATACATATATATTTGCTCATTTAACAAAAAGCCAAGTAGTTGGCAATTGTGGTGCTTTGGTTTTGTATTCATTTACAAGAAAAGAAAGCAATATTGAAGAAATTAACTATTTGAAACCACAAAAGAAAATCAAGAAACAATCTGACCTACTAGACTAAGGAAATAGAAAAATTAAAATAAATAAAGAAAAGAACAGTTTTCCTAAAAGATATGAGGCTTGTATCTCTTAAGAGAATAAGGTAATATCACTAGGCCACTTAACATGACATGAAAATGCTTCTAAGCAACTTCCATGATGGCAAGAAAATTGTTGAAAACTCTCTAAGATTTTCCAACTAACAGTAATTCCTCCATGGCATTCTTTAAAAGAAAGAATACATTTGAAGCACCAAAGACAATCCATGTTAGACTAGAAGGATTACAGCCTCTAAATCTCATTCAAAAAAATCAACTTGGAAGCCATTTCATTGGAGCAAATAATAAAGAAAGCAAACTCCACAAAATTGTGAACTCAAACAATATAGTAAATGACTTGAAGAATGTGAAGCAAAGCAATAAATCAAGCATTTCCAAAAATGGCAATATACCCCTTTTAAAAAACCAAATTGTTACAATGTCCTTCATTTTGGAAATTGAGAATTTTTTTCCAATTTCTTTGGCAAACATCGACATTATTTTTTACCAATGTTATGAGGTGACTCTTGAATTCGACATAATTTGTTTCCCAAATCATGGTGTTATTATGCCAACGGCAGATATTCCAAAATAAAATGATATGATGCTCATTTACAAAGAGAGGAGGCAGCTAGTTCATCACAAGGAAATGCTAAGAGAGTTTTCTACTACTTGCTAAAAACAGCTAGGATGATGGAAGTCCTAGTTGACTCTAAGAAAATAGAAGAGTTCTCTTGAGGAACCAGTTCTTGGATAGTGCTTTATAGTGTAGTTTAAGCCTTAAGCAACCATCGGGTCTTGCTCAACAGAGGATCATCTTAACTCATTGAATTCAAAAATGTGATCAAGGCCTCCTCATGAACATTCTCAAGAAAAATAAATTTATTCTTAGCACGAGACATATGATAAGGTTGGAACACAATAACCATAATAGGTCGAGGGAGTCTTTAAAATCCAGCTCTACTTCTACCATGAGGCCTTTAAGTAACAAATCCTTCAATATCAACTATAAGAGCATGATCCTGTGACATGGTTGGTCCCAATCTCTCCTTACCCACCAAGGAGCATGATGATGGTGTGTGGACAAGCATATTTACAATAAAGTGTTAATTTTCAATCATATTAAACATCTGGTTTCTCTAATCTAAACAAGGGATAACAATAGGAAATAAACATGCAATATCAATTTGCTTACAAATATTGACAAAAGTTAGCATGCATTAGTTTTTGTCATATGATTTATTTTGATATAGCTACCAAACTTAGAGAAATAAGTTGAACTTCTTAAAAGAAGAATGGTTGATTTCTTCTCATTAACACAACATTTAGTTTATCCTTAATGCATTTTTTGATCTTTGTGTAAGTTAGACAAAACAGACATGAGAAAATCCAACCCATCCTCCAAATTAAAAAATGTATGACTTTGTAATCATTGTTTTTTTAATGAATTAGAAACATTTAACTGTGCCAACTAGTGGTGACTCTGCTTATTCCTTCTTTCAAAATTTAACAATGTTAAGACTAGTCTTTGAATTTGGAATGGTCAAAAGTCTGGCTTGCTTTTGGATGTTTTATAGGCCACATAAGCTAAATTTGATATTTGCACTCATCTATGCAAGAATCCTAATGACATAGTTCTTGTCAAAGAAAATTTCTCAAAGAGTTTGTCAACCTTAAAAAGCATAATCTATCTTGAGTTATTAAGTGGCTCAAGCATAATGAAGGAAACCCCAATTCTTTTATAACAAAAAAAGGAGCAAAAAGGCTTTTAATACCTTACAACTATTTGATTATATGGGTGATCCTATTAGTGATCAAAACATCCATATTAATTGCATCATCAAGCACTTCTCAAAAATATACAATAAACCTCAAATTTGCACATTAACTTCCTTGAAGTTGAGCCCTTTGTCAAATGTTGGGACGAGATGAGTTAATACTTCTACATTACTATACACCATGTCCTTCCATATGAGCAAATTTTCTTCCTATGCTAAAGACACAAACACATGACTAATCCCCAAAGTTACAAATACAAATTATTTTAAAGACTAAATGTTGATATCTCTATGCAATTACAACTATAACATCACTGTTGGTTGACTAATTTGTTTCAAAATATCACTCACTCCAATAGTTATACACAGGGCTCAAGTTATTTTTATCAAAGGGAGAGGACTTTTAATTAACATCTAATGACTAACATGTTAATGAATTTGACAAATTCAAAAACCTTTTGCATGTTGCTTGACACCTTAAAATCCATTGATTTTATTAATATAACTATGCTCTACTAGAAACTTGCTATCAAAGGCTTTCTGAAAAAATTATTAATTGGATGATGATGTGCATGAAGGATGTTAAATTTTTTTGAAATTATTGAGTGTTATCAAGGGCTATCTCAGATCCTTTAAAAGATTTCATCAGGGATGCCCTCTTTCTTCTCTCCTCCTAAGTATTTTTATGGATTCGTTCTCTTATGCTCTTAACAAGAAAATAGAGGAGAATAAGTTTGAAGTAGCAAAAACCATAATGCATTTCACATATGATTTTTTATGACTTGATTGCCTTTAGGAATGTTGATTCCTAAACCATCTTAAAGCTTTATTTGGAGTGTTTTTTTTTTCAAAATTTGGCTTAAATATCAAAAATTACAAAAACATCTTCTCCAAATCTAATCAAGAAAGGCATTCTCTTGAATGTTTTATGGACTTCTCCATTGGTTCCCTACAATTCACATACATTGGTCTTCCACTTGCAGCGCAAGAAAGTTTTACTAGAGATTGTGCAAGTTTCCTTCAAAGAGTTGATGACAAAATTGGTGAAAGGATAAATCACTCTATCTCTCTCTTGTTACTTGGCTACAAATTGTCAAAGCCTCCAACTTTATGCTTTCTTCTGGTATAAATCTTTCTCTTTTCCCAAAGAGATTTTGCTAACAATAACCAGCATTTGTTCAACCTACATTCTGGACAAAAAATGGTTCATTATTGCTTGTAAGGCTATGTTCACAACTAAATATCCTTAGGGTTGTGTTGTTGCAAATACTAACAAAACTAACCATGCTTATGCTATTAGACCTACTTGGCTTATCCTCACCTCTAATGATTTTTGGGCCATTTAGATGCAACAGGAATATATGGAAAGGGAGAATTTTTGGAGTATTTTACTAAATTTCACTTAACTACTTAACATGCTATCTTGGCTTACAGAGAAGATTTTCGTATTCTATGTGGTTATAATGTGGAAAAGGGAATTATGCCTTCCTTTTATGACCCTTGGATTCAAGGAAAAACTATTTTTAAGATTCGAATAGTGAAATGCTTATTCTTCGAAAACATAATCATCCATAGGCTTGTTAGTACTTGAGGAGCGGTGGTTGGGCTGCTCACAAGTACATTATTATTAGTGTTGTTCAAGATATTTACGTCTATCTGCGGTAGAAAGAAAGTATTATATTGAACCTTGTAAACAATTTCTTCTTCAAATCTTTATATGCTTTCTTATTTGATCTTAAGATACTTTGAACTCCATTAAATTCATATATATTAAGAAATGCCTGTAGAGATTGAGAGTACTTATAGATGACTTTTAAAGGCAAAATCAAAGCTTCTAATTACATAGCAAGAGTTGGTCTCAAACCTCTCACAAGTTGTCCCCAATAATTTTCATTCTCTAAATCCTAATATCATTTGTTCGTTGGAAGTAAGTATTTCAAGGACATACTATCTAAACTTATCCTTAGAATTGTTTTATGTCACCATTCTCCTAATCTTTAACAACATTTGTATATTTGACAAATACTTGTAATGACTCTATTTAGAAAAAGATTATTTTTAGCTTGATGGTCTATCACATGTGGAGAGAATGAAATAGCAGATTATTTCAAAGCTAGTTTTTGCCAACTCATCAAGAATTATATGCCATTATTGTGCAGGAATGCAAATTTTATGCGATCATCTTTCTTTGCTCTTTATTGGGTGACTTCACTGAATGGGTGAGTTTGCTCGAATTTGTCTCGCCACGTCCAAATCCAAATTATGTTTGTTAATGCATGTACAAGAATGACTTGTATCATGATACTTGTCTTAGACCTTGTATCCACTTTATTTTTGGTATTGTTGTTTTACTTCTTTCGGATAGCCAATGTTTTTGTTTTTGGCCCATTTCCCTTCATTGTAATTAAATTTTGACCAGAATATACCAAGCAACACCCTCAAATTCTCTTTAAAAAGAAAAGTCAAGAAATATGAGAACTTGAGTTACCAAGACTTTTGTAGACTATGTAGAACAAGATAAAAGTTATGCAAATTCAGAGCGAGGTCAGTAAAAATACCCCTCCTTCAACATGGATAACTTTTTTAGTCTATGTAGAAGGTCAAAGTTTTGCTGATTCAGATTGAGGAGGGCAGTAAAAACGCCCCTTTGTCAAACATAGACATTATAAATGCAAGAGAAAACACAAATAAATGAAGGAAACCAGACAAGTTAGAGAAATGAATGGACAGAAGAACAACCAAACGGATTTGGTGATGAGATATTGGATCAATAACTTGAAGGACCCAACCAATAACAATGATTGAACATCAAAGTTGATAGCTAACCCAAAGGATGCCAAGGAAATATAGTGATTAATAATGTTCAACTGTTCAACTAACCCTCAAAAAGAACTCACTTATAAAAAAGGATATAAACTGCCACAACTTGAGCACTGTACATTGTTGTATTCGATAATCTAGTTATAAATGATGGTTTTAATAGGTAATTTAAAGCACATTCATCTTGTCAAAATGCAAGCATGTTACAGTAGATCCTGTAAGTAAGACACATTAGAACATTAATATTTAGCATAGGTCTGAAATGGAGTTCAACTGTTTCTCTCTGCAAAGAGATTCTATTTTTTTTGTTTTTTTTTTTTTTGCATGAAAACTGAATTCCACCAACTAAAGAATAAAAAAAACACTCACCTGGATGCGGATTGATTCCTCAGGGGTTAAGAGCATAGGCTTCCCATCAACAGGAGACTGATACAATATATAAAAGGTTAGGTCTTCAAAAGGTAACATCAGCAGAAAACAGAAATGCTGCTTAAAAGAACAAAAATAGAGAAAAGCAAACTGGAAATTACTAATGCCTTGAAATAAAAAGAATCACAAAGCATGGGTAAATCTAAAATATAGATATATAACAAACATAAAAAATAATAAGATATGGAAACTAAAAGATAACAAATATAAATTTATTGTATTATCACATGCATAACAAATGTAGCTAAATTAGTAAAATGCTAATTTTTATTTTTTACAAAAAAGAGGCTCATTCTGAATTTTTCAATCAAAACTATAAAAATCAAAATCTTTAAAATCATATAATCCTCATCAAAATAATAATGCAAGTGTAAATTTCAAAAAAAAATCATCCAAATATAAATATTTTTTGTTAATTAATTTTAGTAAAAGCAATCTATCAAATGATTAAGAGGTGTATTGCTTTTAGAGTAACATCTAATAAAAATCTGATAATAAACATTGAAGAAACTTTATTATTCTTTTTGTTTCTTTCATGACTATAAATGATTGTCGTTGCTTTTAAAAGATGTTATACCATATATCATATGCTAAATGAAGCATAATCTACAAGTGCCTAAAAGGGTCAATTAAGTACTGAAGACTGCAAGTTCGTTTGAATTTTCTTCTTCATTTGATACACCACATGAAGTATTAAATTATTATTAGGGAATATCAATATCACATGTAGAAGTCTTATAGTAAATGATCAGCATCCCATCCTAAGTTTCTTTAGAATTGTAAACCCTACATTTATAAAAAACAAGGTGAATTAGATGATAAAAGGAAGATGAAGGTATACTTTTATTACATGTCCTAAACAATGATGCCTCAACAAAAACAAGTAAAATTTAGCCAAACCTAATTCCTTCTCACTTGCTTTCCATTCACAAGAATGATTAAACAATGTAAAATAACATAGCAACAATGTAGAAAGAAAAAACTAATGGAAATTTGTATCAACCTGTGATAATATCACTAAGATCTCACAAGAGTTACTCAAAAGAAAGACAAGTTATATTCCTCAAACTCATTTTAGGTGACTCGTAGAATCTCTTAACTTCTTGATCTTGCCTAAGATCTCACAAGAACCTCTCTTGTTGAATCTCACAATATTAGACCCCAAATCTTGTAAGGATCCCTTTCTTACAAGATCTTAGCCTCATTTGCTAAATCTTATCCCTCTTAATTGAATCTCTTAAACTTTTGAGGATATACTTTCTCTCTCTATAATGATCTCTTTTTATGTAAGATGTTGATCTTAAACTCAATGAGATGATCTACATATCCCCTCTAAGGGATCCTTCTATTATATGAGGCTCTTGTTACAATTTTTGAAAACATACTTGAAATCACTATAGTTAAGCCACCTCCATAAGTCTCACCTTATAGCAAAAGAAGACAAAGCATCCTCAACACCTTCATTGCTTCATTTAGTCTCAACATATTAGTGGTTCACATCATTGACTTTAGAGGTTCCAAAAAAAATAGCATAGGTCAATCATAATTCATCTCCTTTGAAAGTGGTGCATCCAAGAGATTAATTTTAACTAGCCCCTAATCCTACTCCACATCATGCTTCACACACTCTCTTTGGTAGAGGATTAGGCATCTCCTTCACCTTGCCAAATGAATAAGCATACCTTACACAAGATCCTTGCATAATCTCAATAGATTATGCAATGTCAATCTTCATCAAGAACATAAATACTCACAATGTTGCAAAGCCTCATCATTTGTTATTTCTAGAAGCAACGACTGACAATCATCAACTGGAACCATGTGACATACCACCTCATCAATAAATTACCAAGTGATTAAAATTGGGTGATACTTACCTCTCCCATTTAAACTCTACCTAGACATGTATCTATCTCAACAAGTATCGATTTTGATTTAGTATCATCTCCAAACTTAAGCTAATGGGAGTTCTCCTATATGTTTTTCTTGCCACTCCTTTTCATCTTTGACTTTAATGCAAGACTAGGGTCAACTTTCTTCAACTCCTCTAGAATAATGCACAACTTAACAATCTACTTCCCATTGTCATCATTCTTCTCACACTTTTAAGTCTAGATACAAATCCTAATACTTTCTCTTGAGATATTCTGGGTTGTTACAAAAATTGAATAGCTTAGAATTTGATTTTAAAAAGGAATTAGAAGTAGCTTCTCCCAAAAAATCTTTGATATTTTTAAAATCACAATTGTTTGGTTTTCCATTGTGATACTAATTCTTTTTTTGAATGGCTATCAGGAAGGTAATCAATCATTACTAGTAAATTGGAAAAGCAAAAAATGCGACAATGTATGAAGATAATCTTTCAATACTTTGTCGATGCACCATTATCCCCAAGATCCACAAAATGCAAGATCACCTCTTTCTTGAAGTTAAAACATGAACTCCACCGTGCATCCTCATAATCTATGAGATAAAACTCTTTTATTAGAATTTTTTTAAATTTACTCTGACCAAAATATTGTACAAACACATTTGAAAGATATGTCCTCCATACAAATGCATAATGGGCAAGAAAATCAATCCACCTCATCATCAACGAAAGGATGGCCAAATCCTGCATACTATATCCCATGACATTTTGTACCTTTTTTTGTTAGAAAAACAACTTATACCTCCAATAACATAAGTAGTTCCCCTTCTTGAGTGTTTTTTATATCACACAACTGCTATCTCCCTCAATAATTCTTACACTTGATTGTATCATCAAAAGTCACAACTCACTCATTTCTCCCTCACGATAACAAATTGTTTGAATACCTTGAAATTGTCATAAGTAAAATTTGAAATTTAATATCAAAATAAGATTTGTATCTCCACCCCAAGCTATTTTAAGGTACAAACCATGCACATCAAAGAGTCAAGGTAGGTTAAATGATGAAAGAAAGATGAAGAGATACTCCTAAAACAAAGCCTAAACAATGATACCTTGACTAAAACTTGTGGAATTTAACATGACCTTCTTCCTTCTTGTTACCCTTTTCTCGCAAGGCTAAATAAATAAATAAAAACAACACACTAAGAAAACATCCAAAATAATACAAGAAAAACTTCCATAATCTTTTTGGAGAAAAATCCCATTTAACTCCAACATAGAACATTAGTAACCATTAACCCTCAAAACTCTCAAGCTCTTTACCAAACTCAACATTTGATCACACACAAAACACACAAAACACACAAAATCTATATCCAAAATCTTGATCTTAGCTCTAGATCTCACAAGAACCTCTTGCATTGGATCTTAATAATGTTGGAATCCATATCCCAGATACTATATCTCACAAGAATCTCTCTTATAGAATCTCAACTCCTTTGTTTAATCTTTAGACCTCTTTGCTTATCTCTCAAGCTCTCAAAAAAAAAACAAAATACTCTTCCTCTCTTTGAGATGATCACTTGCTAGATGAGATGCTCACAACCCCAATGAGATGACCTACGTTTCTCTCTCAAAGGTCCTTTTATAACACAAGGGCACTTATTACAATTTTGGAAGATACCCAAATACCTAGCTTTAAGCCATCTCCATAAATATCACCTAATCCTATTGGATTAGATGCAAATTAATGCCCTCAATTGACCTCCAAAATTTGGAATTGAGTACAAGTTTCAAGTTGGTAGCATTCTAAACTTGAAATGAATCTGAATCTACACCATCATATTTCGTTAAGTTTTGCATAAATCTGCCCCAAAAAATACTAATTGAACTGCACCTACAATTCTAATTGCCTCCTTTCAATTTGCAAAAGCACACAGCTCAATCAAGCACAATCTCTCTGCACTCTTTTGGTATCTTCATAAGATCATCGTTTCACCCCGATCAGGTCTAATCCCATAATTAGTAGAAAAATGCTTATGTTCCATAACGATATGTTGATGCATTGAAGCTTCAACATGCATCAGATCCACAGAAGTTTCCCTACACTCGAAAGCTTGAACCATAGCACAAAACTATACTAAACAAGGAATATCTAAATGGGTTGCCTAAATATCTATGGTTAGAAGTGGCACACTATAATTTCAGATCTGTGAGAAATAAACGGCTTAGAACACACGTAGCATTCATGGATGATATATAGTCCAAATCTGCTAAATGCAAATGTTTATTGTAATAAACTGCATAGGAAACCTCATGCAGTTTAAAATGCACTCATTAAAGCCGAATAGAGAAGTTTCTAAATGTAGAAAAACATGTATAGAATTGTTTCAAGATCAAATCCACTTGCTTTGTTGCTCTAACTAATTCGTCAGAAAAAGACTCATAAAAAATATATGTACCAATCAAACATAAAACATATAAACGTCTCCTGATATTTTCAGTGTAGCATTCACCTGAAATGTTACGCCGTCTTCAGTGATATCAGCCAAATGTAGCAGGGAAACCTGCAAAGAAGCTGAAAATTTCAGTAGCACTCCATTGGTTCGAACAACTTTCAACCTAAAAAACACAAAAATAAACATGTACATAACAAATTTCCAGCAGCAGCACATACAAAGAGCATAAAATATAACTATTTTCTACTCTAAATTTCACCATAAAACCACTTCAGCTCAATGGATAGAGAAGAAGACTAATGGTTCAAAATTCAAACACATTCTTGGTTCCCCTTCAACAAAATGGACCAAGTTTCTCGTGTATAAAAAATAATTATAAATGGACATTAAAAGCCTTACACCATGCCTAAAAAAACATAATATAGACCAACATTATGGAAATAAAACAGCAATCTAGAATATTCCATTCAGAATGGTGCATTAGAGTAAATTCAACAGCCAACAAGTTAATTATCTTAAAGACATTTCTAATGATGCTATATGCAAATAACCGTAACTCAATAGGAAGCAGGAACCTGAATTAATTACAGTAGAATGGCCAGAGAGGAAGTGCACTGAGCTGCTCATCCAAACAATAAATATAACAATTCCCAACCAAAATAAGATTCAAGTAAAATGTGAATGTAACGCCTAGATAGAAAGAATCAATACAAGCCTCACACTAACTAAACTTTTAACCATATAACAAAAGACACATACTATGCGATTAAAATTAATTTTGAACTCTTATTATTTAACTCTAATATGCGATTTTACGTCAGAAGAATCCAGGTTGAGGTGCTTTATGTCACCACATCATTGATTATTCACAAGATAGGATATAGGAAACTTGCATGGAAGAGAGTCAGCCAAGAATGCAGGTTCAATAAAAAGTTCCATTACTCTTCGTTGCTGATTCTTGGCCTTTCTAACAAAAATTAACAGCTACTCCACAACCACCAACCAAATTTTCTCGTCAAATCATAACTTCACAAACCTCACCAAAACCATCCCTTTCTTATACCACAGACAGCACAACAGATTCACAAACAGTGGCAGGTAGTGTCATTATGAGAATTATAAAATCATAGTGTTTAATTAACCAATAAACTGAACATGTGAATAATGGGATGCCAACTTTAGGTGACTCCCAAAATATAACGAGTTCAAAACTTTTGTGAACTATGCATTTACTTGAGGGGCTTATATGGTAATGTTTAGAAAGTATCATTGGGCATCATTTGGAAAAGTTTGGTACACCAATCTACATTTTTATATCGTTCACATCAAAAGCTAAAAACACTACTATATATCTGTGTCAACAAGATCTTTTCTAGTAAAGCTAATAATTACACATGTGCGATTAAATGGTAAAAGTTCCACATAGTTAGTTCTCTATCCATAAGATACAAATACTTCTTTAAGGCTTGCATATGAGTATAAAAAAAGTATCCACCATCAAAATTCCTTGAAACTCCCAATACATATCCAAAATCGAACATAACATCAAATTTGAAAAAAAAAATTAAATGAATTGATACCCAACGCTTATCAAACCCTACTAGACAATACATTTGTAGTACGCATGATGTGTGCTTTAACATGATTAGAAAAATAAAAATAATCATTTATAGATATGAAGGAAAAGAGACAAATGAAACATCAAATTTCTTCAATGTTATGTATGAAATTTGTATTAAAATGAGTTTCTTTATTGTTTAAAATATTCCTTGAATTGGAGAAGATTGACAATTTTTTTATTTTTTATATTACAATAGAATGTTAGAATAATCATGACATTGTTAGAATATAATCTTAATCAGAATATGATAACCAAAACCTTATGCCTCTTGCTTGCAGAAAAAAGGCATTTTTTATATATAATAATATGATTTTATTTTGTTTACAATTATATTTAAACATTTTCATGCCATCTAATTGTTGCATCATAACATATTCATTTCCTATTGATTGAACGTCGATCATATCAATGCATTCATATCATATCATATATCTACCTCTTTACCATGCTTCATAGTTCTCAATACACTCTTAACTTCTTTAAACCTACCAATGAGTGCTTAACAAATATTTAATTGTCATTCTATCAAGCCTTTTGCTCTATCATTGAAGAGCCATGCTACATAATGTATATAACATCTAGAAAATTCTTTTACAAATAGCTACCACATATTGGTTTCTTGCTAATGACATAATTGATGTGAGGTAGACTTAAAGGCTATTTAAACACTAGGCCTTATGTTAAAGAGTAACAAGCACTTGAGTCAAAGTCTGAAATTTTAATATTGCACATCTTAGAAAGTTGAAACTCTACCAATATCTTTTAAATTCCTAATGAACATACTTTCCAAAGAAAAAAGGAGCAATTCTTAAACATGATATTTGTCAATGTAACACATGTATTCAACAATACTTTCTATAACCAACTTGCCTAAAAGACTACATGAGAAGGAATAGGAAACAAACTAATTGAAAAGAAAGAGTAGGAAAGGGCTGTAAATTAGCAACTTCTAGCAATAAAAATTTCTAATATTTTGTATTAGGGTCGGTTTTCCTTTCTAAAATCTAACCTCTTCATCAAGCCGCTGAAAAGATGCCTATCTAGCTTTCTTATGATTGATTTAAACGCCAACTTTGCCATAGTTTTTGTGAGTACATTCGCCTGCCAAGTCTGCAACAGAGATTATATGAGACTAAAACAACTCTTTAAATTTCCTTGATGAAATTATGATACATCCTTACATATATCATGTAGTCATGTTAAATAGGATTATTAACCCAATGTTTTACTGTTAATACACAGCTTTGTTGCATGGGATTGTATGAAATTGAAGATCATTCATTAAACTTACCAGACAAATTACCCCACACAATTCTTGGGCAATGACTATATTTTGCATTTGCACCATTATGAGCAATCGCAGATTATTACTTCTCCAGGTCACCAGGTTGCTCCATCGCTCTAGGTAATAACTAGAGTTAGACCTACTATCTGTAGTAGAGCCATGAAGTTTAGACCTACAAATCCCATTGTTCCCATTTCTTTATTTTCTTGAATAATAGTCCCTTAAGATATTTTATGACATGACATACAACTTCAAAACGTTTTTGAGTAGGGAAATTCATAAGTTGACACAACATAATCACAATACATACAATATTAAGATGTGTGTGTGGTATGCATATCAATTTGCCCAGTGAGCAGAAATATCACCATTTGTTCACTAGGAGATTATTATCATCTTCTTTGCACTTACAGTTTTCTTCTAATTGAGTATCAATCCATCTACTCCCAAGTTTTCATGTCTCTTAAGGAGATTAAGAATGCATGTTCTTTAAGAAATGAATATACCTTACTCCTATCCACCTACATCCCAAGAAAATGTTTCAATTTCTCTAATTATTTAAATTTAAAGTTCACCTTCATTTATTTCCTAAGATTTTCTCTTTCATTGCTATCATTTCTTGTGCATATAATATCATCCATATAAACAACTAAAGTTTCTTACATTAATTGCATATTTTGTAAAGACAATATGATCAGCTTGCCCTAATTTATAGCCAAACTATTTCAAAACAGTGCTAAATCTATTAAACCAATCTCTCAAGAACTTTCTAAAGCTATAAAATAATTTCTCCAATTTGCATATCTTATCCTTTTTTTCCTTCTACTTCAATCCCAAGAAGAATCCTCATCAGGTTCACCTCTTCTAGATCACCATTCAAAAACACATTTTTTGACATTCAACTTAATAACAAGTGAAAATTGCTTTATTGAATTTAACTTCACAATTGTAGAGAAAAGGTTCCTGAAATGCATCCCACCAGTCTCCATGTAAAACGTTGGGCTAACTAGCTATTTGTGCACCGTTCTACATTTCCATCGAATTTGTATTTGAATGTGAAAACACTTACTCCCAACTGCTTTCTTGCTCTCAAGTAACTTCACAATATCCTACGTATTATTTTATACCAGTTACCCCATTTCTTCCAAAACATCATCCTTCCACTTTGGGTCTTGTAAGTAGGTATGTCAAATGAATTGGATCTCCAATTAATCCAATGAATCCACCCCATTAAAATCTGTAGTTAAATAAAGTTAAATGAATATATGTTTCGATAAATAAATCCTCAAAACATTATTAGTTCTATTCAAACCCATTGAAATCCATTTAAATAGTAATCAATAATTAAAATATTAAAATACCTAACAAATGCACCAATAACTATGAAGTAGTTAGTGGCTTCTAGGTGATGATTTCTTTATAGTCTATTGATATATGACCATCAAATAAATGATGCGATACCTTTAAGACCTATCTCATTAGACACCCTTATAAGAATTTGTCTATATCTTCAGGAATCTCTCTTTCATCAATATTAATAGCAAATTCCCTTAACCACAGAAACTATCTTAAACATATCAAATGATTAAGGATTGATATTTAATATGCTATCTTACTCTTTCAAAGTGTGATAAAATGTCCAAATTATTAATCTCTATGGCTTCCCCTCCCAACATCATTTCACTGAACTTTGATTTAAAAAGTTGCCATTGCAGGCCTTTTGAAATAAAGTAAGGCAGGTTTTCATGGAGCATAGATATGCTCCCCAATTGGCCAATAACCCAAACTTGGTTAAGAATTATATCTATTTGTTCTCATTTTTGGGTGCAGAATATTGTGAAGGATTAAAAGTACAAAGTGATACGATAAGAGAGAAAATAGGATCCCAATTATCCTCACAATAGTTCACCACATGAAGAGAGATATTTGAAAAAAATGCTTGAAGCTCAAGAATTGGCGCATCACTTGAAATAAAAACTTCTAAGGGAGAACAATAACACTTGCACCTAAAAAAACATATTTTTATTACAAGTTTGGTACAATTGCAATGATGGTTATGAATAAAAGTGCTTCAAATCAAGCTTTTTGGTGAAAGAGAAATAAGAATTCTCATGTTTGGAAAGAAATCAAGTATTTAAAAGGGGTTTTAAAATACAAGAACATTAGAAGGAGACATTCAAAAAGGTAAGCACCTATAACAAAGGCTGTCACCAATAAGAATTCCTGAGGGCATAGGCAAATATAATTGAGTGAGCAATTTCAAGGGGGTAGACGAATTTTATGTTCGACAAGTTTAAACATACAAATAAATTATTTGGTGAAAGAATACTTGATCACTCAATTATTCATTGAATTCATCAATAATCTTGATCATAAACAGTGCTAAGAAACATGGATTGTAGATTGAAATGCATTGGGTACCATCTTACGTAATTTTTTAATACAACACTTGTTTTTGACTTTTCACCCATGAGGAACACCCAGCAAGCCATCCTATGGATGTGATGAGCCATTCAGTACTACTTAGGATTACATAGAGTGCTAACCCCTAAACATCATGTTGAATAAAACAAGAAGATATCAAAAGCTTATAAGGATGAGCCAGATGGTTGTTACAGCATTGTTTAACTAAAATATGCTACTCATAATGAAAGGAATTTTGTTTCTTTATTGATGAAAATATGAGCATACAATGCATAGGGTATGCAAAATTCGGATGCCCTAAAAACTTATCCCATAATAAAATCTGACTTAGAACTAGATAGAAAAAGAAGACACTACTCATAATGAAAGGAATTTTGTTTCTTTATTGATGAAAATATGAGCATACAATGCATAGGGTATGCAAAATTCGGATGCCCTAAAAACTTATCCCATAATAAAATCTGACTTAGAACTAGATAGAAAAAGAAGACATTACATAACCAAGGTCTCAACAGATTATGTGATCATGGGATGTAATAAAGATTATCCTTCTATTCACTGCTATCAATAATCTTCCCTAAGTAATGAAATTAACAATAAATAACATGGAAAAATTTCATATTATTGTTCTAATCTCCAATCAATTTATTGATACACAATAAGTGGCATTTCAAGTTCAGCATATATAAAGCATATTTTGCATTCAATTCTACCAAAATGAACTGATCCTTGTCATCCTTCATCAAAGACACCGTGCCATCATCATTGATCATTAATGTCAAAATCACATGGATCATAGTTTGCAAAGGCTCTATCTCTCTACTCATATGATCCAAAACTTGAATCCACAATTCCAAAAAATTACAGCAAGTTTTTAAGAGAGCAATAATGAAAAGTTGTTCATGTGGCATTGGCATTGTCCTCTAATGTAAAGGTTTAAATATCAAATCCTGACAAAGCCCTCAATTCATACATATAACAAAAGATTTTTACAGAGTAAAGATTGTATTCAATTACTTTCTACGATAAGGCATGTGGATTTGAATAGCCTTGACAACTTTGGTTCAACTGTTGATGCAAGTATTTCATTTGGTCCAATGACAAGTTCAGATTTGCAAATTTACCATTTGATTAGGTTTTCCTTGAGCAACAAGCTCCCAATTTATTGGTTTATTAGGAATCTTTCGATGTATCTATTGCATATGATATTGCTTGTCATATTGATTATACTATAGTGTTGAGTTTAGAAAAGGGAATAATACACGCCATGAGCAATAAACTTGAACTCAGCTTTAACACAACTTCAGGCCTATAACAAATTGTTTCTTATTACGCCAAGTAATAAGATTACCCCATAAGTATGAACATTATCATAAGATTGATCTTCTATCAGTTATAGAAACGACGCAATCAACATTAATGTAAATCTCAATGCCGCTTTTTGTTGATCACTTGAAGAAGAATCAATTTCTGGGTATCATTTTAAGATATATGAAAATGAAGTATGTTGCATTCATATGTTCTACAACTGTTCATAAATTGACTGAATATACTGACAAAAAAACAAATATTTTGTCTAGCATGTGACAGATATATAAGTTTTTAACAACCTTAGATATATCCCCTTCTCACCAAGAACATCTTTTAGCTTGTTTGAATAATCCATGAGTGTCAACAAGTTTATATCATAGCAGCTCTGATTTTTGCAACAGAACTAAGACACACTACAAGAGAAACAATCCTTTTCCTTGACTGTGCAATATTCATCCCAAGAAAATACTTGATATCCTTGAGATCTTTAATCACAAATTCCTAGATTAAGAGTGTTTAGAGAGCACATGAATCTTCAATATAATCTTCTATAAAGATAATATTATCAACATAGACAATGAAAATAACTATTTTACCCTTAATAGAAGACTTGAAAAACACTGCGATTAGACTTTGTGGGTATTCATCCTTCTTAAAGTCCTTTGTCAATCTGTCAAACTATGCGAGAGGAGATTGCTTGAGGCCACACATTAACTTTCTAAGTTCGCAAATTTTGTTAGCCTTGCTCTATGAATGTAGACTTAAAGACATCTCTATATGTGCTTCCTTTTGTGTTCGATTTAGAAATGCATTTCTAATATCTAACTAATGAAGAGATTAATTCAAATAAGCTACTAATGATAATGAAACTCATAACTATATTGAGTATGGCAACAGGAACAAAGGTCTCCTAATAATGAATGCCATAAGATCACGTGAAGCCTTTCTCAACCAATTGAGCTTTGAATTTTTTCATACTTCTATTTGACTTGTACTTCAGAGTGAATATCTATTTAAAGCCAATAACATATTTCCCATTGGTAAACCAACAAGTTTTCATATCTTATTTTTCTTGAAAGCATAAATTTTTCTTATACAAAAGCTCTTTATTTTAAAATTTTAAGAACTTCATTAATGTTAATATCTAGCTAAATATTACTGGAACATATAATAAAAATTAAAAAACTTAAGAGTCCTTTATATAAAATAATATTATAAATGAGAAAATTTTGCACGATCTAGCTCATTTTCTCTAAGTAATAGGAATGTCAAGATAATTTTAAGATATTTATAGATTGCGAAGTTTGACGAGATTATGGATTTGGTTTAACTTAAACTAACTTAGATTATATTCATGGTTTTATCTTTCCTAATTGTTCTTTTTTTAAGAATAGACAAAGAACTCTTTTTCATAAAATTTGAACTATTTGTTAGCTCAAATGAAAAAAAGGTGATTATTACTTCTATTTGAGAAACTGAGGAATGAACTATTGCTGTAAAACTTAAGAGATTTTAATCAGTTTTTTTAAAATAGTATTCTTGTATATCATTTTACCTTCGAATATTTTGGAATAATCGTGTTAATTTTTTAAGAAAGTTAAGATCATCAAAATATGTAATTCTTGGTTACTACAGACTATTTAATTCTTGGTTACTACAGACTATTTATAAGCTCTTGATATGAATAATGCCTTAAAAGAATACATAGAATTGATTTGGATTCAAGTTTGCTTCAATACTATAAATAAACATGGACAAATATAGAGCAATTAAATACTCTTAAAGGACTTGACAAATTATTTGGAATTATAAGATATGAGAAGGTATTTTTTTAATAAAATATGCAACAATAAGGCTAGCTTCTCCCCCCAAAAATTTTAGGTACATAAGTGGAGCACAAAAGAGATATGACAAGTTCTAAAGAATGTCTATTTTCCTTTTTTGCAATATTATTTTTTTGGGGTATATTGATGTATCAATTTTGATGAACTATTCCTTGGCTTAACAACAAATCCTCAAGAATTGATTTAAAATATTATTTAGTATTGCCAGCATTAAATATTTGTATTTTTTCCTTAAATTAAGTATTGATTATTTCATTGAAGGTTTAGAAAATGCTGGTAACTTCTGATTTTTTCTTCATAAAAAGTATTTATAGCAATCAAGAGTGATTATTAACAAAGAAAATACATCATTTAATAGTTTCAATGTTATTGATTATAAAAAGTCCTCACACATCATTATGAATAATTGAGAATGGCTAAGATGATTTATAAAGTTGATTTAGATTAGAATTTTGAAGATGTTTCAATAATTGACAAATCTCATAATAGTAAAACTTAGCACTTTTATTTTTGAATAATAAAAAAAAATTCTTAAAATACAAAACCTAAGATGACACAAATGATAATGCCAACATTACTATACTACCATTATTAGAATTAACCAAAAGATAATTTATTCCATACAACAACATTAAAGGTTGTTCATCTACAACAACATCAACCTTAAAAAAACATAGACTCAAAAGCATCTTAGCATTACCAATTATATTCCATGAATCCAAATCATAAAATTCAAAATAATTTTTTGAAATTTAGTAACAAAAGTTTTTCTCGAGTCTACTAATAGTAATAAATTACAATCTGTTAGAGACCAATAATATTAAGCTAAAAATTGGTATTTTAAAATAGAAAAAAGTCAATCATAGTCACTTTTAATAAAAATCTATTGAAAATACAAATAACAAAATTCTTATGACACAAAAAAAAATTTCCAAAATAATAATATCACCAATTATATGATCAAATGCTCTTGAATCTATAATCTATGAATTCATTCTTTTGGCTTTAACATTTATAGAATTTAGAAAATTACCTTTTTATGTCAATAATCCAATATCAATTACCAAGTTGGGATTTATAAAAGATTGTATCCAATTAATTATCTTCTTTATATTTTTTATTTATTTAATGCTAAATGGTGGTAGCTTTGAAGAAGTTTATTATGTTGAAGAAATGATATTTTATCGATTAAAGGTGACTTTGGATTTGAAGAAAAAATTAAATTTTTTTGTTGTGATCCTGTACTTTGTAGATGTTTCATGACTTTCCCTTATATGAGGAGACGAATAAACAATATACTTGCTAAATAGAAGATGTTTCCTAGATTGTGGTGAAAATATCTTATGATGTTTTGTCAAGGACATAATCAATGGCATCAAGATAGTAGCTTTCATTGATGATCCTTTGGTTGAGAGAACCAAATCTCATAAATCAAGTGATATAGAAGTCCAAAATGCACATGCACAGACAGACATAAGCAATATCAATACTTGAAGGTATTATAGTTGGTGAGGGTAAAGCACTTTCTCTTCTTTTAGTTGTCGAAGGGCACTTATTGCCAAAGTTGTGGCAGTCAAGCTGGAAGGGTTGATTCAGTCCTCTACAAAAGATGGTTGGAGAGATTGAGAAACAAGACAGAACTAGTTTGATGAAATCGCAGAAGTTCAAGGAGACGAAATGGCTTCATGATGGAAGCTGAAGCCTCTAGAGAAGCCAAAGGAGATGGAGATGTAGTCTTGGAAGCAAGGCGGATTATGAAGGAGAGAAATCATGGAAGCCATTGAAATAGGATAGGATGGAGCAATCGTGGCATGAACATGCAATTCTCAACAACTGTTGGAAGGAGCAAACACAGAAGAAAACGTCACATTGGGATGACAAAATTGATGGGGATGCCACATTACAAGAGGAACCAGAGTAGAAGGACAATATAGTAAAGGGAGACGATATGAAAATAGTTGCTATAGAACCACAATGAAATTGTCGAAGCCCTATCACAAAAGAGATAGCTGCAATGGATTGAAGCAGGAAGATGTTGCAAGGTAGGATGAAGCAAGGGAAAGAAACAATTGCAACAAAGATGTCACAATATGGGACAAAGTAGGAAGTCATGACAAAATCAAGCAAGAAGAAATAATGGGATGGGACAAGATAACATGTGCCACTATAATGTCATTGTAGCTTCACAGAAAAATTTAGGCACTATAACGACTCTACTACTATGCTGAATTTATAAATGAAAATCACATTGTTTTTCGTATTCATTAGTAAGAATAGATAAAAAAAATTTTAGCCAAAATAATAGATCATTTTCAAAATTTTAACCTTAGAAAAATTCTCCCTAAATAAAGAGACAAAATTAAAAAAATAATTTTAATAACGAGTTATCTAAAATTAACTCACAATTATAAATATTAAAATCAAATTTAATAAAAAATTATAATTATTATTATAACTACTTTATTTTAAATAAAACAAATTAAAATTAAAATTATGTACATAGTTTCTCTCTTTATAGCTTATTATATGATGACAGAATATTTACTCTTTTTCTAGTTACGCTTGCTATTTTTTGAGAGCCCACATCATTTTTAGAATTCAAAGATAGCTTCAGCTCTACTGTTTTTCAAGTCACTTGTCACCAAGACTCTACAAAGGCTTCTCAAATAAATGTAAATCCCACATCACTCTTAGAATTCAAAGATAGATTCAGCTCTACTGTTTTTTAACTCGTCATTGAGACTTTACAAAGGCTTCAAAAATAAATCGAAATGGCTTGGAACAAAGAAGTTTGTCTCTAACTCCATCCAAATCAGTGTTTGGGCAATGAAGAAAATAGAAGGCTTATTCCTTTTCCAATATTGTACTATAGTTCAATCCATCATGTGGGCAGATCCAACTTCTTTAACTAAAAAGATCAATTTCCTGCCATAGTTTTGGCAGATCACTACAAATTTCAACAACAGAGATTACATTGTAGCTTACTCTGGATGACAGCTCTAATCTGAATGTAATGTGCGTAGTTCTGTGTCTAAGTTGGTCTCTTGTATGGTATCCCATATTTATTCACCTATGTTGAGCAAGAGATACACCCTGCACATCATTCGTTTCATTGGGCTGATTAACCATGCCATGGCAATAGATTCTCAGCCCACCAAGCACCATAATTGATCACTGCAGCATCTGAAATTGGTGTTGCTTCCCCAATGTATCTTTCCCTTTTCAATGGCTTTTGGAGCAGCAGTCTCTTTAAATGCACAAGAGCAGAACTATGCTATTCAGACGTCTTCAACATGACCCAGGGCTGAAGGTTTTGCCGTGGGAATTGGAGAGGTATCCCCTTTCAGGTTACAGCCCAGACAGAGAAATCAGTGGCTTAAATACCATGAACAGAGAACTGATTGGTGAAAATCCAAGTCATTTCATTCGTCAATACAGTAAACAATAGTTCCTATAATTAACTTGCTGCAACCAAAAAAATAACTAACTGAGAAGGAATAGGCAACGACTAATAGGAAACATCTGTAAATTAGTAACTTCCTAATACATTAAAATGTTCTAAAATGATTTGATTATTAAGGTCAAGATTTCTCGATGAAATCCAGCACAATGATCAGACATACCATACTGTAAAATCATTAACTTCCTATTATATTAAAAATGTTATAAAATGATTTGGTATTAAGTTGAGATTTCTTGTGGAAATCCAACAAAATGATCACACATACCATTAATTTGGTTGGCACACGTGGGTTTTCCACTATCTACTACAGGTATCTCTATTGATTTTCATTGATAATTCTTGGGATTTAAGACTTGGTGCTACATAATTTTCTCAAACTGAAAAGAGAAATAGAAGATCCTTAATGAGCAAACATCAACATTCTTTATGCAGCAAGATATACCAAAGAAGCTGCACTAAGTTTACCATCTGGGTGTTGACTCAACCTTGCCACATGTGAAGGTATGGATTGCTTGATCATGGAATTCATAATCGCTATCTTGCCAAAATCATTTTTATTTGCCTCGTTCTTACCAATGATTAGATAGATACTCAATTTCCTTTTTAATTAAAACCTGATAATTGTAAGTTTGCTTCTTTAATCAAATAGTTTTAAGAACACTGAAATTTTTATCAATATAGATAATAAACACTAGATTGAGCATATACGTTTAACTAAAAGTTTCATCTAGGGATTTTAAGGCTCAGCTGATCCACAAATCATGATTATAAGACCAACTTAAAACTAGATTCCATCCCTAGTGCATGGTTTACAAGTTTTTAATCATTACATATGTACTAAGATCAGACGGATGACATAAATCCCGTAACCACCAACAAGAAGGATGAGGATTTAAACCACAACGAAATTAAGACAAGAAATAAGAAAAAATTAGTAATCATGCATTCTAGATGAACCAAAAGTAAAAGAGAAAGCAATAACCATCTGAAAACCACCAGAATCAGTAAGCAACGCTCGTTTCCAATTCATAAATTTATGAAGACCACCCAATTCATCAATTAATTCTGCCCCAGGACGAAGAGCCAAGTGGTATGTGTTTCCCAATATGATCTGACAATCAATCTCCTCCAGCTGTGAGTTAGTAAGGCCTTTTATGGTACCTACTAGGGCATAACCAAAATGTTAATTCTAACGAACTGTACTGCTTATAGAAGCAACGAAGATTGGACCCAAATAGTATCACATACAAGGTCAGAAACTGGCAGTTTTACACGCATCATATTACTATGCTCAAGTAAAACATATGAGAAGGGAGACTAGGACAAATGTAAGACAGATAAATTAGGTAGCTTTAGTTATATTCCATTGAAAACAGCTTTCTGAAAGACTTTACAGAAGGTATGTCAAGGCCTTGGTACATAGCTGCACAATAAATGTTGCAAGCATAAATACAATAAAAAAAAACTTAGTGATACATATGAAGAGTAGATGTAATTAGGGGAAATTATACACATAAATGGCAAATGCCAAAACATAAGAACATGGGCTTTCCTGCAAAAGAAATATTTATGAGTCCTGTTGCAAAGTTATGTTCTCGCTTTGTCGGCTCTTGCTTAGCTTTTGGCTATATTTGAAGCAAAGCATGTTAGCTTCAATCTATGTAATCTGCTTCCATATCCACTCACACAAACAAGACTAATTGTTATCAAAATCAAAAAATAAAAACCTAAAAAGGCTTTTACTTTTACATAAAACGTGTTTTTTAATAACAAAAAGAATATCATGCCAAACAATTATAATCTAAGAAATTATGCAAAAAAATAACAAGGCTAGACAAACCTTGTGTCCCAACAGGCATAAACAATGGTGTTTGGCAAGTAAAATGTGGAAGTGTCAATCGAGCTGCTCGAGCTCGATTAAACCGTGCAATAATCTACAGTACACAAAAAAAGAATGCATCAATAATGCATAGAGAAAACATTAGTTCTAGAAAATGATAAACAAAACTTGCTTAACTCTCTGGATCAATATCACAAACCAATTGCAGGATTATCTTTCTGAAATAGTTTATTAAATACAAAAACAATATTGGAATTATAAACACATTAGAAATGGGATAATGTTCTTATGCCAATCATTGTCCGATATGATCCCACCTCACGTACAATTCAAGGATTTATGTATGTCTAAACAAACCCAATCTAAACCTACCCATACCCACGCTAAATACCATTTCTATGTCTCAACTATGTGTCGTATAGTCACTGTTAAGCAAAATAACTTTCCACTTGAGATTCATAGACAATTATATCGTTTTTATGAACTTCATTAAGCATTATGAAAATGGGTTTCCATGAATAGTACTCATCTAAGTCTAATGCATGTATCTACCAATGAAGCACCTTGATGAGATGGGGATAAAAAACAACATGAGACCATTGCAAAATACCAAGGCTAGATACAATAGCATATTGCAAAAACAAAAACAATCTATATGTATAAATTTTCTATTTACAATTATTAAATATAATAAACATGAAGAATGAAGAAGTATCTTACCAAAATGGACAATAAAACAATGCACCTAAAATATAAGCTATAAAAATAGTTTCAAAACTTTGATATATCTAGGTGGCAAAACAATTTTCACCCAAAAGTCCAAATGGGAATGCCAAGAATGCCCAAATAAAAGATTTAAACCACCAATACTGTATCAAATGGTCCAAGGTGAGACGCGAGCTTCAAGTTGTTGGAGTCAAAATTGAAAATGCAAATGTGATGAATAGTAGGATCCAAAAAAGCAATGTTAAATTAAAATGGGAAAACTTATGGCAAATGTGTGAATGCCATCATAAGAGAACAAAAAAAAACTTAAGAAAAAAAATAAAATCATAAATTATCTTTTTCTATGCAATGAGTGATGTGTTCAGTTTGAACATTTTGTTTTTGAATCTTGTCCTTTTCATCATTGCTCTAATTACTATTTTAATTAACAAAAGCTACATGACATGTGTAACACTATGCCTTGGCATTGTTGTGACCTAAAAAGGTAGGTAACATAGACTTAGTGAAAGTAGAGATATGTGTACTTCTTATATATCAATTAATTCACTTACCATCATATATCCTAGCTCAAACATGATTATTTACTAGTAAATAATCATTATGCAAACCCCTAAGATCTGAAGGCTTAAAAATGTCAATCAATAGACCCTCCACCGTCAACAACTTAATGGACCACACGTGATTGACATTATACACTTAGTTAGATACGAAGTGGTGACGAACCACGCCTTTGAACACTTTAGTGTGAAAGGGAAAGCAATCATCTTGGTCGCTTGGTGACATTCTAGGCATTATGTGATTATGAAAGTGCATCATTCAAATCCTTATAAATTGGATAAGCTTTGGAATATTACCATCGTGATTTGGCTTACTTTGCATAACTCTAATATATGATGGCATATGTGAGACCTTGATATTCTTCATATTGATGAGCCTTGGAATGTTTCTATAACTATACAGCATTATATGGTTCATTTGGATGACTTTATTGCTTTGCAATCTCAAGCTCTTGTTTTTATCCATAAAGCCCTATCTTTTTTACTTTTGTGTTGGTTGCTAAGTGAGTCATTCATAATTAACCTATTGTTATTGTTTACATTATAAGTCAATGAAGTTCCAAAGGAGGATGCAACTTGCAATAAAATAGCCACCTATCCTATTGACACGATATTCGGATTTACAAAAAGAGACTCGATCAAATACAAAAAGAGTTTTACATGAGAAGTAAGCTTCTCAAGTAGAGAAGGAAGATCTCAATACGTTCACAAGATGAACTTAGTCTAGTGAGAAGGAAAAGATGAGTTGAAGCCTCTCTTATGAGAATTACCAAACAAGAGAGACAAGAAGCATACTCAAGAAAACTCTAAAAGTAATCCATTTCTAGGGAACCTAAAATTTATGCTCTAGAAGTTTATTTATAAGCAAGGGGTGGTGTAAAGACCTATGATCATCCCATCACAGGTCAATCACAATTATCACATAGTTATAACCACCCAAATTAATTGGAAATGATGCTTGAATAAATGTTGATATGGTAAAATTGTTCATATCTCGAGGCAACACAAACCTAATAGATCCAGGCCCACATGTCACTCCAATTCTGGTTGAAGAAGCATTGCTACAAGATTATAGAATATACTCAACCACCATGTCTCAATCGAATAACACTTCGAGGGCTGAATTATTTCTTTGCAAGTAAAATAACTTCAAGATTCTCCTCCAATAGCATGTTGAGAGAGTTAATGGATCCCAAAAATAGATACATGCATAAGCTGATTTGCGAATGATATGTGACAATCAAACAAATATTGACAGACCAAAACATAGAAAAAAGAGAAAATCTATCACACCATGCCAGACATCTCATTCCTAACTAGACAAGGAGTGGCGATAAAACCTACTCCAATTTGTGTTCAAATTATCTAGTTTTTTAAATCATGCCAAAGAAGCTACTATGTTTCAAAAATCAGACAGATAAAATTTCCCCTAAAACTGTTTGTATTTCTTTTATATAAGTCAATTAACAATATTAATCACAATTTTAATATAATTAAATCCCCAGTGCACCCACATAATCAAATATTTCATCTCTAAAAGATATCATAATTACTAATATTTTTTTATATAACAAAATCCATAATTTTATTGTCAATTCATGACGTGTTAGTTGGAACCTACAGATCTTGCTGTGCTTATCAAAACTATAGAGATAAATATATATATCGATATATCATCTTAAATATAACCATCCATATCTCCTTTAAAATACATAAACAAAAATATCATAATTTTATCAAAAAATAAGCTATCAAACTTAAGTACAGCCAAAGTTTTTCATCTCTTAGTACTTTAAGTTTTTAACCTATAATATAAGTACGTAATGAGCTTAAAAACCCAACAAATAAATTTGCAAGTAAACAATAAAATGAGAACAACTATGATAATAAAATAAACTATAAAAAAATTAATAAATAATATTAAACACATGCTAGTGATCATTATCTAGAAATGTATATAAAATAAGTTAACAGAAACATGATATCGTAATATAAAAAAATAAGCATGTGATCAAACTATAAAAATATATAAAATAATCTACACATAAAAGGATACACAATTGTAGCTTATAATATGTTCATGCATACAAAGCTCTTTATCCACTATAATTCATTTGATCCATCTAAAATCCAATCTCTCTATAAATTTCTAAACCATTATAATTCTAGTATTTTCTAAACTTTTTCATCCCAATGTTGTTTTATATATGTTTCATAATGCTCATACTTATTATCAAAGCCCAGGTATTCGTCGAATAATCATTATTCCAATGTCATGAGATCTCATCTCATCTATATTATATCTACATCAAGCACAACATACAAATCTCATATCATATCATCTAACATTGCATTATAAGATATAGACTCAGCCTACAGGCACATCACATCATGTCATTTCGTTTTTTCATTCTCCATGTGACAAGATTTCACCAAACATAAGTACAGTATCTCAATATAGATCTCTTGTCAACGATAAATGTAGCCCAAATTTGCATTGATGTATGCCTCAATTCTCTGTCGTGGGATCCTCTAAAAAAAGTAGTCATTTCTTAAGAATGCATTTCAAATATTGAAGAATATGATAAACTTCTTTAAAAAGTTTCTCATAAAGTGAAAGCATAATTTGGCTTACTCAATTTATCTGATCATGTATAAGAGAAATTGATCAATTTATCCACTAGTTTTTTTATAACAAACACGTGATTATATTCCTTGTCATCTCTTGATTGGGATCAAGCAATTCATTTGTTGGCCTGTAACCACTCATCCCAATCTCCTTGAAAAGATCAAAAACATAGTTTTGGTGGGAGAGACAGATTTCATTTTTTGATTACATAATCACCATACTAAGAAAGTATCTAAAAAATTAAGAAGAGATAGGTTTTCAACATATTTATTTCAAATACATCAACTCCAATGGAGATTATATTGTCTCATATACAACTAGCATAATTATGTTTTTCATCTAGTGAATATCTAATGAAAATTGTACAATCAGCTTGCTCTTAAGTTTATCCTTGACTTTTAACAAACATTTCTCAAAACAAGCTTTAAACGCTACTTCAACCCATATAATGATTTCTTCTATTTACATACCTTTGTTTCGAACTTTGCATCAGATCCTGGAGATGCCACTTTGTCCTTCAAGACTTTATTAAGAAATATATTTTTAACATTCATTTATTGTAAAGGTCAATCAAGGCTAACAACTAAAGATAAGAGAGCTCTTATAATATTTAGCTCTGTAATTGGAGCAAACGTGTCCAAATAATCAATGCAATAGGATTAATGAAATCATTTGGAAACCAATTGTGCTTTGTAAAGTTCTAAGGAACCATTAAACTTCCCTCTTAATAGATCAACAAATTCCTGTGTGTTCTTCTTAAGGCCTTCATCTCCTGAAAAATAGCCCTATTCCACCTAGGAATTTTTAGATTGTATTTGCACACTAATAGTAATCTCTATGCAAGACAATTTTGAAGTGAAAGCCCGAAAGGAATGCAAAAACTTTTCATAGATACATAATAAGATAAAGGATGTTAAGTATAGTAGAGTACACCCTTTCAAAGTACAATGGAAAGGTTAAAATCACTCAACTCAAAACTTTAAAATGGACTAAGTTGATCAATTTAAGGAGATTTAATAAGGATATTATTGGAGGAATCACATAATCTAAATCATGTAAAAGATAGGAAGGCTTATTCTTTTGATTTTTTTCTTTTTCTTGAATAAATAATGTAAAATAGTTTTAACACTAGTTCTCTAACTAGAAATTATGCAATCATAATCATTATGTGATGGCCTAATAAGCAGACCAATATTCTTAGTATCTAAAACACCTAATGTATTTATTTTCAATATAAAAATTCTTGATTTTCAAATAGAATGATGAAAGGAAGTTTAAGCATCTTTGGCTCAAAAAACATTATAAGATACCAAACCTTAAATTTAGTTCCCTTTGAAGACGAGGATGAAATATATGAGTGTAATTCAAAAAACATAGCATCCATAATAACAAATCCTATTTTGAAAATATAATCAAAACATTGACCCCCCTTTTTCATGAAAAGCATAACTAACAAACACATATTTTGTGCCTCGATGCTCCAATCCTCTATGGTTATGATTGTGAATCTAAACAAATGCGACAAAAATAAATATCTTTAAGAGTAAAGCAAAAGATAGCCTATTTGTTAGATAAAACTTATTAGGTGTGTAAAAATTTAAAATTTTACTAGGTGCCAATTTTTAAGCTATGTATCACGTCAAAAATATTTTATAATTTTATCGATAAAAAGAAAATTCCATGTTATTTTTAATAAGTATTTTTTTATTTCAGCCAAATCGTTTTATTGTGAAGTATTAATATAAGAATTGTGGTGGACTATTCATTTTTGAGAAAAAATTACCTAGAAACTTTTTAAAATACTCATGAGCACTATCACTTGAAAAATTTGAATGGTGTTTGAAATTGTGTTTGCAACATAGTGTATAAATTTTTGAAAATTCCTTTCACTTTATACTTTTTTGTCATGAACCAAACCTATTTTAATCTTAAATAATCATTTACAAATCATTTTTTATTAGAAAATGCAAATGTTTGACATGATTGCCATATATCATCATAAATGATGGGAAATGATTTAATTGGTTTCTAAGGTAAAGAAGAAAAAATAATATGTAGTGTTGTTTACTAAATGAACATTACATTGAAAAAAGATGAACTTTTATTCCATTAAAGTTTGAAAAAAAGTGTTTTAAATACTGAAAATTAGGATGTCTTATCCTACATTGTCATGAAATAATATTATTATCTTTCAAACCAAAAACAAAATTGAGATAAATATTTTTACATTATTATTTAACTTGGGTTCACCTTACTGAAATCTATCACTTTTCTAAACACTACCAATCATTTTCCTTGTAGTCAGTTCTAGAAACTCACAATAAGAAGCCTAAAAATAAACTTGACAATGATGATCGAAGATATTTCTAGTGATGGACAATTTATTACAAGACAAATTGCAAATATGAAGATCACTATGAAGAATTAACAAGAGAGTAACTTTATCTATTTCAACCCCCAATTATAATCAAGAGGTGATCATTAGCAATAATAAATGTTTTATTGCTTGTATAGGGAATATAAGATGTCAACAATTTGGAACAACCAATGATGTGATCATTTGCACCTGAATCAATAATCCTCGAATGTATTGAATTAAAAATGACACTTAAACAAGAAATGGCTAAAGAATTATCTAAGCAAAAGAACAAGGTGGCGATAAGGATAATTTTAAAGATTGAAATAGTTTGTATAAGTACTCTAATTGTTCTAAAAGGGATTGCCTTTAAGTTGATAAATACTCCTAAAAATTTTCAACAATAGTTTAATACAATCAACCAATGCATTTGGACTTTGGCATCCACTTTGTTAGCTTACTCAATTCTCAACTTTTTTCCTTCATATGTCATTTTTTTTGTAAACCTCACCACTTCTTCTACATCAATTGTTTTTAGAGTTGGTACCTCTAAACACAAGGGTCTTGCTTTTGGTTTCCAATTACGAGGCAGTTTCATTGCTATACAACATCGTTTTCTTGCTTGCTTCTTCATATCTCACTTCAAAAAATACTTAATAGTAGGTAGGTAGAGGTTTCCTATTAAGAACACAACCTTGGATCTCATCTCTTTCCTCTCGAAACCTGTGAAAAGCATAGTCATTTAAATTCTCACAAACATGGTCTTAGCAATGATCAAGCTCTTGCCATAATGCCACCTATTCATTGAAATAAATGGTAACATCACAATCACTTTGTTTCGATTATCGAAGTCAAATTTTTACCTCAAACATTTGAGGACTTGCAAAGTTTGAATAAAGTTTACAAACGGCTTCTCACACTTGGGCAATAGAAAGAGAAAGTGTGGCTTCTTAATGGCAAGCCCCATTGAAATGATGATCTAAGCATTAATAAGGAATTTTCAAACCACCATCATTCCCTTGTTAGAAATAATGGAATCATAATCATTATGAGATGTCACAATAAAAAGACCAATATTATTAGCATCTAAAATACTTGATCCATGTACTTTGATATAAGAATGTTTGGATTTTCAAGTAAAATGATAGAAGAAAATTCTTTTAGTACCTCAAGTTTGAAAAGCATTATTATAAGAAACTAAACATTTGGTTTCTTTTTTCCCATAAAGATAAATTGTAAAATATAAGTGTAATTCCAAAATTAGAACATTCATGATGATAATTTCTTAAAAAAAAAAGTCAATATTTATACCTCTTGATTAAGAGCATAATTAACAAACACACATTTTGTAACTCCATATTCAAGTTTTTCATGATTATGATTGTAAATGTGAACAAAGTTGATAAAATCAAATATCTTTAAGGGTAAAGTAGACAATAAGCTATTTGTTAGATAAAACTTATAAAATACATCAAGAAATATGTTCAAAATTTAATCAGATATCATATTTATAAGATAAGTAGTAATAAAAACTATTGTCTCCAAAGATATTTTAATACCTTATTAGTAAAAAAATAAAGTCCTAGTTACACTAATAAGTGTTTATTTTTTCTTACAATCAAATCATTTCGTGAAGTTTTGATACAAAAACTTTGATAAACTAAACTTTTTTGAGAAGAACCTTACCCAAAAGCTTCTTAAAATACTCTCAATCATTATCACTTCATAAAATTTAAATGAGTATGTGAAATTGCATTTGTATTATTAAATAATTTTTTTTAAAAAATTCTTTACACTTTAGATTTATCTTTCATCACCCAACTTAATCTTGTGTTATCATCGATAAACGCTACAAAACTCCTTTTACCAAAAAAAACATAGGTGTTTGACATAGGCTCCTTATATCACTATGAGTTATGATAAATATTGTGGTTGGTCGGTAAGACTGAAAGGAAAAAGATACATAATGATGTTTAGCAAACAGGTATACTTCATATTGAAAAAAGAAGGGCTTCTATTTTAGAATAGATTTAGAAACAAGTATTGTAAATACTAAAAATGAAGATAGCCAAATTTATAATGCCATATAATATTATTATCATTGGCAACAAATGCAAAATTAAACAAGTATTTTTACATTTATTATTTAAGTAAGATCCATCTTCTAAGTAGTAAATTGTATCCTTTTCTTAGCACTACCAATTATCCTACTTGTAAATGATTCATGAAACACAAAATGAAAAAAATTAAAATTAACTTAACATTGATGATCAAACATAATTTTATTAATTAACAACAAATTAAAAGACAAATTAAGGACATGAATATCATGAATAATTAATAGGATAGAAAGTTTAATTGTTCTAATCCTAATGATAACTGAGAAACTATCATCAACAATCTTTACCTTTTATTCTTGATCTTTTTATTGCCTCTATAGGGACTATAAGATATGAATACTTTAGAACTAATCATGTGATTGATTGTATTGGAATAATAATCCATACATAAATAAGATTATAAGCAATACAGAAACAAGTGGGTTAAAGAAATACCCTTATGAGCTAAATAATAAGATGGGGTTAAAGACAATGTTAAACATTGAAAAAGTTTATACAAGTGCTCTAATTGCTCCTTAGTAAAAGAGATTACTCTGAGTTGATAAAAAACTCCTAGAATTTCAATAGTAGCTTGATAAGTTTGACCATTACGTTTGAATTTTGACTTCTAGTCTACCAATTTAGTCATCTCACCAATTAAATATTTGATTCTATTCTTGCAATCGATGCCTAGCCTCACAGATTGAGCTCACTCATGATAATTCTACCTATTAAGTTTTATGACCATGAGTTGAAACTTTGAAATTCTACAAATAAAATTCTACAAAAAAGGAATGATGGAAATCACAAGGTTAGTGTGATTGGTTTCAAAATAATTTGAGATGATGGGATTTTGATTTGCACAGGTGATATGATATTAAGTTGATCTAGTATGTCATACAATGCTTTCTTTTTCTTTAATTATCTTTTGAATTTACTACTAGATTATAATGGTCATATACAAAGTTTTTGAGAGTTTTTAGCTATTTTTGCACATTTTATTATATTTTATAATGTTTTTATTAGGTAGGGGTCTTTAAATAATTTTTTATTTTAATCAAAGATTGTCATTTGTATTTATAAATACATTGCCATGAAATAAAAAAAGAGATAATTATCAGTTTGACATTTCTTTTTTATTAAATATATAGGTTATTCTATCATGCATGTATGCATGCACATCCCTGGGTTATTATAGATCTTCAAATTGCGATTTCAAGAATTTGAATTGTGATTTGGATTTACCTCAACCGTTGTCGTCTATCACCCCATATCCTATTGCAGAATGTATCCTGTCTTAGTCACCATCATTTTGGTATTAGGGCATCCTTCACAATGTTCCAACCACTACAACAATCTATCTTTGCTAAATAATTTTTTTCCCTCGATGGCCCTACTATCATTCTATTAGTCATCAAGTTTCCATAAAAACATTCTTAGTTTTTGCTCTTATAGCCACAGCAACTTACAACACCCACACTGCGCAGGTCGTCTAACCTCAAGTCCACGAGTGTCCCAAGCCATGTATAGTGTAACCTTACAATGTTCTCGTAGCCCTCCCTCAAACACCATTGCCTCACAACCTCCGCGCACAAAACTACAACCATTGATCTCCTTCCGCACATGTTTTCGTAGCTCGTTGCTGTGTTTGTGCCCGACCTCTTGCACAATACTTCTGAAAACCACCATCCACTCTCAGATGCTACATCAAAGCACAAGGGGAACCCCATCACATCAAAATGGTGTACAAGCCAAAGTAGCCCAACGCCCTCTAAACCAACATGCACAATGCACTTGCACGGCCCAAGAGATGATCCTTTAGAAAAACATTAAACTATAAATATTATGCAGAATATTCAACAAGAGGAACAAGAGGAACAAGGAAACTTAAGTAAAGCAAAATAATAAAGGAATAGATATTGGCATCCAGCTCATATTAGGAAATACATAATGTAAACATTCAATAAAGTCAAATGGGGCATGATGTTTAAGAGGAATGGATTTAATTTAACTCATACCTCAAAAGAAAGTGCCATTTCTAGGAGAATATATTCAAATCTGCAAGAGAGGACAATAAAGTAGGTATCAAAAAAAAAAGGCTTAGCTTGTTGGCTTCTATTTACTTAAAAAGACAAGGTGCTATAATGCAACATACAATCAAATAAAAATAACCTTTTCAAGCCTCAAAAACTCCTCATTTTCAAAAAAAAGAAAGGAAATATGGTTATGGACAACCAAAGAAGCACAATTTGAAAAAGGTTAGACAAGACATCAGGAAAATTAATAATTTAATTTCCACACAAGACAAATATCTTTATCTTTCTCTAGAACCGATTAAGGATCTAATTAAAGCTAGGGTACCAATATTTGTTGTGCAATGAGGTTATGTGTTTAATTCATACATTTTGAGGTCCACTTACCCAAAAATAAATAAAAATGAAATTATGATGCTGAGATCATAGAAAGGAATAAGTTATTCTTTTGTAGTTATATTAACGAAAACCATAGGATAAAACGTACAAAATTTTTATTACTCAATCAGCTAACAAGCAGATAATTTATCACAAAAAAAGATTAAAAAAAAAACTTTTTTAATATTTTCTCTAGTTACCTTAGAACCCAGCCAGTTTACCTGATAGCTCGATAGACAATAGTAACCTTCTTATACCCACTAAGCATCAATTGGACTAAATTACTTTAAATCTATTGTTTACTTAACCAATAGGGTAGCTAAACTCATAAAAAGATGATTGCAAGGAAGCTAAGGTTCAACCAAGAGGGTGGAAGTTTGACCTACATCGTCAAATTTCTCCTACATTGTCCTAGTAATCAAATGTGGGATTATGGCTTTGGGGGCTTGGACCCTGTCATTGGAGAGCCATGTATCCTTGATTAATAATGTTCTACCAATCCAATCTATGTAACAACCACACATTTGTATCAATCCCCATGTTAGAATATATCCAAAACCTCAACAAGAGCTTCCTTTGGAGTGGTAAGTCAAAAGTGTATGACAAGCATGGTATTCATAGAGAGTGGAGAGATATTGGGTTGCTAGCTAGTTGGCTATCAATGGCATGAGGAAGAGTGATTGTCTATTGGTTGACAATTTTAGGATAAAATTAGTAAGAGAGATGAGTGATTTTATAAGAGACTGCTTGTCCTGCAAACTCAATTGTCAAGGCAGAAATGCTCTATAAAGGATTGGTTCAAAGGAGACTGTGAAGCTTCTGATCATATATCCCTAATCAAATGACCTACTATTCTCAATAAGAATGCTTAATGACCTAAGGATGCCACAGTTCTTCTCCTTAACCATTGGATTGCAATTAGCTCCTTCAGCTATTTAATATGTTGCAATGGTTTAAGTTCTCAAGTGCCTACAACCACTCTACAAATGTCACTCTTTTGTTGGCATGAGGGAGTGGTCTGAGGGGATCATAACTCAAAACACATTCTATTATCTTTTTAAGGAGGTCCTACAATGGTACTATTCCAATGCACAACCAGTTGAGAGGGCATGGTTGCCTTGTCCACCAGTCCTTGGGTTGCCATGAGTTGGAGAGCATGGACCTAGTTTTTATTGTTGTCTTTATTGCCCCATTTCTAACTTCATTAAATTGTACAATGTCCAACATTCTGCAATCAATGTCAAAGGTTGTTGCTCAAGATAGTGCCAAACCTCTCAAGATTATAGTCACTACGGCTTTCTACCATCCGTGGCTTCCGCAATGCGATATGCTTAACAGGCAAAAGCTTCTACCCCTCAACAGTTATTGTTACAACATACTTATGCTCTGACCGCTTTGACATTCAATCAAATACAAAGAAATGAAACCCTCTTTTCCTTCTAGCCAACCTCACCCATCTTCATCATAATGAATTGCCCCTTCTTTGTGATGGATTAGTGTCAATTTTGATGGGCTGATCAAGGGGATTGACATGGCTAGCATTGGTTTGTGGGCGTGAGATCATCATGCTGCTGATCTTCTAGTGGCATGAGGAACAAATTCTCATATGTTGTTCAGATGGATAAGCTCAAAGGAACGTGGGAGGAAACAGACACTACCTTAGGTGGACATGTACCATGGAGGGTGTTTGGCTGGAGGTAAATTGTTTGTGATTATTACTATGATCCTCGACGCTCGTCAGGGCGGTCAGAGAGATGAGGTTGTACAGAAGATGGCACGCTTTCTATCTTGTTTTGATAACGTTCCTGTATAACATGAGGTTTTATTAGGTTGGCCTAATCATTTTAGTGCCAAAAATATTTTAGAAATTACACCTCAAAATCTATTTAGATGTTCTCTGTTAAACCCAAGTTTTCTGTCTCACTGTTTATTGATTTAATCGTGGGGGAATAAGTATTGGGAAGACCTTGCGGAAGTTGGTTAGGAGGGGCCTGAGCTAATAGGGTTAAGGGTTTTTTTGTGTTAAAGGGGGCCGAACAAGGGGTTTAAGAAAGATTAGCAGATTTGCTGTTTGATGGTTTAGACTGACTTAACTTAACCAACCCACCTTTAACCCATTCCAGATAGGTAATGACAAGAACACAGATGATTTTGTTCTCGACAAAACAATATTTTGATCTCCTGGGGATAACAGACTGTAATTCACGGATGAAATTTGCACTGTACTCAAGGGAGAGCATTTTCGTTTTTAGTTTCATAGTGTACTGCTACGGCGTCCAAAGGCAAAACCCTCCTATGGTTTCGGCCTGCCGCACTCACTAGAAGAGAATAAGAACAAGAAGAAGCAGAGGTCGGTCACGATCTCTCCAACGACGGATAAATAGGCAATCCAAGCGAGATGTAGGCGTGAGAAGGAAAGACAAGGAAGGGAAGGAGAAATTACCGAGAGAGAGTGGGCAGAATCGGCCTAATCCGGTTGCGTCGACGCTCAGCAAGTGAGAGAAAGCGGAGAGAGAACGGCGTCGAGGTGGCGGCGGAGAGAGATATAAGCGGAAGCCGGTTCACTTCATCTAAGCCGGATATGGTTGTGTTTTTTTTATTTAAGTTACCAAAAAAACTAGATAGTTTTTAATATTATGATTTGTTTGGTTGTTTTCGAAAACAAATCTTCTTTTTAAACAGCCAAGAGGGCGGGAAAGAGAAACAAAGTACAATAAATGGAAGGACTTTATGATGATAAAGAACTTGATAAAGAGCTTTATCAATATAAAAAGAATTTTATGATGCAATATAAAAAGATAAAGTTTTTACAACACTTGAGCAATTCTAGTTCATGTTACTTTGAAATATCATTATCATAAGCTTTATTCAAAGAATTTTGCAAATTAAACTACAATTTAATAACTCTCAAAAGGAACAATGGAGGCTTGAGCTTTTTGGGTTTAAGAATTCTTTTAGTTTTCTTTAAACCTTCATCAATCATAATTTGCAATTTTCAAGGGCTTATATAGCATAAGATTACATGGAAATCTTCCAAATATAATCCTTAAGATCTATAAACATTTCTTAAGGGTTATATTAATAAAAAAATTAGTTATAAATTCTCATGTTTATGATACAAGATGATATGCTAAAACCTAATTTAACTTATCCAAAATTGAGAAAGTCTTATGTTCTAATAATATATTTGTACAATGAACTACCTAAAGGTATTATAAGTTTATAATAAATCCTAAAATCATTGAGTTAGTAAAAACTTTCCAAAAGCTAAAAACTTGTACTAATTTTTAATATAAGGGATCTCAACCAAAACAAAAAGTAGTTTAAATAATATACTTAATTACTCATATTGATTGTGAATTGATAAGATACACATATATGTCAAGTTTGTAGAAGGCCACACATTAAATCACATTGTCACATATATTAATGAGAGAGCTGAATGTGACAAATAAAATTTCTCTAAAGTTGAAATAAAATGGTGAAGAAATTTTCTAGTGAACCTTTCATTTGCTTTCCCAAGATATTAACAAAAGAGTTAGATCTCTCCTTTTAAATCTCTCACTCATTTTCTTAGAATACCTTCAAAATCACACTGTTGGATATTTTCACACAATACACTCACATCACGCAAACTTGGAGACAACACTTCGTTAATTCATTCAAAATTTCATCATCATATACAACATAGTAAGCGTCTCTATTTATAGAGACCTCAAAGTTATAATAATAATTATGTTAACTTAGGAATACAAAATGTTATATTTTTAGAATTTTAAATGATAATTCAGAATTTCAAAAGACATCACAAATTACAAAATAAATATTTTTTATTTTTCAAAAAAAATAAAAAAATCTGAATTAAAAACCTACAAAATTAATTGGTGTAAGTAGTTCTCAAATAAACAATGCGATTTAGGTGACAGTAACGTGAGCAGTGAAGCAGTGGGCTTCACGAATGGTGTAGCATGAGGGTGAGATTATGTGATGCAATGGGTCTAGTTTTTGGCAAGCAATGTGAATAGTATGTCTCAAGCAGAGAGGGGTGTGTGATGCTTTGGGTTCAGATTTTGGGTCAATGTAGGTCAGCGCGAATCAACCCTAGTTGATCCGTTGGAGCGTTCGTGAATCGAGTCTTTTGAGGTCAAGTGAATTATCGAGTGGAAGGGCCTTCACGAGTTGTTTAGCCGATGATTATGGTTGTAGTAACTACAACAAATTATGATAGACAATGGACGACAACAAAAAAAGTCCAAAAAATGATTTTATACATACTATACTAACAGACTTATGAGATAGCTAAAAGGATGACCTTATTGAATATAAAACTAAAAATACTAAAAAATATACCAATTTTTTCAAATGATTTAAGATAAACTACAGATGCAAATAATTTAACAAATTAATGGAAGAAAACTAAAATATGTAATAAACAAGTATCAACTATAATTAACTCCTATAATAGCAATAATAACAGAGACTAATGAAAAATAGAGAACCAAATTTTAGCATGATTCTGAATCCAACTAAAACTAGTAAGTATCCAAGTAGAACCTCTGCGTGGTGTATTGGGTGCAACTGTGTCATTTTGTCCCATACTATACAATGATTTTATGCATACTGTATGATTTTCTCAAGTTTCAAGCACTGGTAATAAACTTGCATGTGGGTTTGTCAAAGCAGCACATGCTTTATGCATGTGCTATGATAAGTGTGTATGTAGGTAATGCAATTAGCATAGATTTTGGTGCACTAAAACATCTGTAACAATTTTCAACATTTTTAAGGTCTTTCTTAAATTCTTTAAGGACAAATGATAATGCCTTAGTTCATTTTTAAAAACACATGCAAAAAGAATATTTTTTAAGCTTTAAATCCAATGCAAAACTTGAAGAATATATGCATTTTATTGATCATATGCAGGACAAGCGTCATATATTGTACGTGTGATACCCTCACCTTGGCATCTCCAAATATTTCAAATATTTTTTTTATCTAATCATATGATCAAATAGTTAAATCCAAATAAAACAACATAAATAATATTATATTTCTTCAAAATCAAGTTTATACATAAACATTGTAACAAAAATAGAAATAAAAAATACTAGAATATAACTCATGTCCTCACTGCCATAATAACATTATATAATTTTACAACAATTATGATACATGATTGTTAAGATGAAATAAAAATAAATCACCAAATGAGCTAATAGCCTTGTCTTCTTAATGTGAAGATTCATATATAATGCATCATTTCTATTTATAATTTGCAATACAAAAAATTGGTAAGGTTACAAACTCAAAAAGCAAGTTATTTATGTGTGCATGTCATTTTAAGTTTTGGATCATGCTATATACCTTATCAATATCATCACTAGAAATAAATCATGCAAGTAAAAAGATCCAAGACAAGTGAGATGATTTAAAATGATTACAATTCAAATTGACAACAAGGTTTTTGTTCATCCCAAAGAATGGGCTCAAATTTTTTATTATATGTTGTTATATCATTATCAAAAGTGGTTAAAATAATTGAGTAATCTATTCTTATTGAAATGAAAATTAGTTCAAATGTAGAATCATAAATTTCCCAAATTAACTTATATTTAATATGGTTTTCAAAAAAAATATTTTTTGGGTAAAAAATTTTGCATTATCATATGTTCAAAAGAAGAAATGCATGGTTTACATGCAAAAAACTCTAAAGAAAAACAAAAAAAAAAGAATGTGTGCTTAAATCTAAATTTTTTTATGGCATAGATGATAATGCATTTAGACTTATATTATGATAATTGTATGAAATAAAATGACTAGTAAAAGAAATATACTTACGAGAATACAAATTATTTTTAAAATGAGTTTTGAAATTTTTGAAAAAGTTGAATAAGTAATCTACCACACTCATAATATTTTTTTAAGAGAATTGAGGCAATATTTGGATTTAAACTTTTGTACCCTTTATTCATAGACAAGACCATTGACTTATGAGTTATAATTCATGGATAACTCATAATAGCTTTGACTAGTGAGATTTGAAACCCATTAGATGAGAGCTTAAAACATGCAAAATTCTTAAAAGAGTACAAGTTGTACATAATAAGGCTCTATTGAAAGCCATTATGCCACCAAGTGTTTTTGTGCTTTTTAGAACATTGTTTTTTTCTTTTATTTCTTTATATGATATATAGCTATTTTCAATTCTTGTTTGTTGCATGTTCCAAGGAGCTAATTAATATTTGTTCTTGCTTCCACTTTCTTATGATGATTTTAGTATAAAAAGAAGTTATACAACTCATGTATCAGAATAATAGACTAATATCAAGTTAGGTTGAAAGGGAAATTATTTATTCTTACATTTATGAAATTTAAAACAATAATTATGACAGATTTCTTGGACAATGAATTCTTGTAGAATTTATCTCTAATAGAGCGATGATGAGTAATTATAGTACAATAATGATGACGTTGATTAAAGTGATCATTATTAATGTCACACTCGATCAATGTATTTGGCTAACCACCTTCTATTTGTTTTATCTTATATTTAAATTGTGAATCATGATTACCTAATTTAATCATCAAGTTTGTGGTGTGTTGTCTAGAATGCATCATATCTCTTTATGAACTGGCCACTCGATTTTAGAAACTGATTCACTTTAGGTTGGCACAATGCACCAACACGCATCAAGGTGTACATGGTACCAAAGCAAGCTTGCAAAAGCCTATCATAATATCCTCACATAATCCACAATGCTAATGCATCGTCATAATCTACATATAAATCATAAATTCAAAGTTCATCTTATAAAAGTTAAATATAAAATATGTAAATACCAAATGATCATTATAAAAGTCTGATACAATCAAAAGTCTAACAGGTACAAATAACATTATTATGAATGAAATATACTCACTAAAACTATGATATAATAAAATATAAAGCTAAAACATCAAAACATCTAAGATGAGTTGTCTCTATTACCCACAACTTTGGCTTTAATACAAGCTCCTAATTCCTTAGACTTACATATAAGGTAAAAGGGTGAGCTAAAAAACTTAATAAAAAAATACTCAAGTCATGTTATAAAAATAATCAATAATAACAAGAAAATATATCAATTTGTTATAACAAAATTATGACTAAACATTACATATAAATGTTTTGTACTCATCAAACTCGTGGAGCACAAAGGGGTTCAACAACAAAATGAACTAGAATATCATGCAAACAAGTCTTACTCTACCAAGCTAATTAATATATGGTCTAGCTTACTATTATATAAGAACTACATAAATCACTATCCTTATGACATAACTCTGAAAATCTTAACTCATTTATTAATTATTGGGATTACTATAATCCACTAGATTATTATGGTCTTGTGATGTTGATAATATAGTTAATAAATCTCAATCCACTAATTTGACACTCTCTCCATGCATATTAGAGTCTTAACCTAAAAGTCGACTCAATCAATCACATAATTTGGAACCCCATAACTAAGGATATTAATGACATGAAATAGTAAGTCTTTTAAGAGTATTCAATAAGCAAGCAATACTCGACCAAACTCGAAAGTCTAATCATATAGTTCAACACTCAATAATTTGAGGAGTCTTACCACACAAAATGGTTCTTCCATAATCCTTTGTGAGTCCTATAAGCAATCAATTTCCTCTCTAAGTTAATGAGTCCAAACCTATGATCCATAAAACAAAATCTTATGCTCTATAATTCTTTGAGTCAACTTATAACCCATTAAGATTATCCTGCTTAAATTCTCCATATCTGGATCTATCAGAGTTTTCTTAAAGTCTTAATCATCTTATCTGAAGTATTTCAATATTTTTTAAAGCCCAATTAACTATCCAATTTATTCTAAGTTTTTTTAAAACTTTACTTCAATTATCTAGGGTGTCTTAATTTAGTTATTTAGGATGTTCTAAGTTTTCTTCTAAACCTTACTTTATGGTACCTTAGAGTTTCTTCTAAATTGTACTTAGTTATCTAGGGTGTCTTATGGTTTCTTCTAAAGCTTAATTTCATTATTTAGGATTTTTTAAGGTTTCTTTCAAACCTTATACAACTATTTAGGCTCCATAACATGTTTCTTTATCTATAATTAAGCTATTATTAGAGTTTTCATTCGAGCCCAAAATCTTGTCCTTAACCTATATGCATAATTCTAAGCCTTATCTTTTTCTTATCAAACTGGATTCACATAAGTTCTATTAATGACTCCATTGTCTCTCCAACTAGCTTAAAATATTGTCACATTTTCATAAACATCCCCTAAGCCATACACATCCCTATATTATCATATAGAGTGTTTAATTAGTGGCTTAAGATCTTAAAGGGGCTAATTATTGTCTTATCCAAAAATTCTAAGCCATGCCTAGGGTTTTCTAACCCTTATGAGAACCACTAGTCCTTTGGTCGAGCCCTAACATCTTATGGCCATAATCAAGCATCCACTTAACCTTAAACTTCATTTAAGGTCTAAGCCAATAATTTTTCTAAATTAAGGCCTCATTTAAAGCTTGCACAAGGTTTGGTTAAATTTTATTTGACTAAGTCAAGAGTTTCTCTAAATTAAAGTTTTATCCAAAGTATGTTCAAAGACTCATCAAGTACTCATCTTCTCAATCCAAACTCTTTCTATAAGATTTTCTCATGCTAAAACTAAATTTTAAAAACAATTATAACCTAAACCTAAGACTAAGTCTTATCTTATTTAAGGCCTACCCAAGAGCTACATTATCTAAGACTTTTTTCTTAAGCTACCTGTGACCTTATCCACATTAATCAAAAAATTCTAGGATTTCTCCAAAAGTCACAACTCACTCCCAAGCCTAGCTAGAGTTAATTGAGTGCACCACTTAAACTTACCTTAATCATTTACTAGAATCCAATTCTTTTATATCAACAATCATATATAAGCAAATCACCTTTGTAATATAACAACATTGTAATAACTGTATAGTTTTATGGATAATGTAAAATGTCAATGCTTTTATTATGGTATTGAGATTTGTGATCAACTTTTGGTTATGATTTGAAGTTATTATGAGAGTTTCATTATATTGATGTTTGTGGCATATATATTATATTTGCTATTCGATTATGGATTTTCAAGGTTTACAAATTTCTTGATAATTGGATGAGTTTCTAAAGATAGCACTTTCTAGTAGCTTGTTATAAATTCTTGCATGTTGTATATGCATGGAATGATTATAGATAATTGCATAGATGTAGTGATTGTAGATGTCTGAACAAATAATTCATAGAAAAAATACAAGAAAATTTTTGTATATTTAAAATCTAAAATTTGAAGAAATAGAGTTTAAATTGTTTATGATCAAGGAAATATATCCTATGTTAGTGAGGGGAGTAAGGGAACCACACAAAAACCCTTGGAAGACTAATTAAAGCAGTGTTAAAATGAGTACAAAATAATGCAGGTTGTTCTTAATAAATTTCTAAGAGTTTATTGAGAAAATAATTATTGGAAAAAATCAAATTGCAATTATAGTAAACCTATAATGAGGCATAGATGTATAAGCGATTAGATAATGAATTGAATAAACTATCATGAATGAGGTGGTAAAAAAAAACACATTTTCAAAGATGATTTTGGATGTGTTTGACATAATTATGATATTTATAAAAAAGTTTTTTATAAATAACTTTTGAAAGAATTACTTTCATATAGAATTCTATTAAATTAAGTGTAAGATATATTATACAATGATCAAAAGAGTTGTGTCTCAACTTGCCTAGCAAAGCCACATTAGCAAAAATTCATTCTTATTTACAACAAGTAATCTTTAAGATAAAAATTTAGCCTAACGAGACCATTCTCAGAGTCATCCCCATTCATGCACTGGTAGTACACATCCAATCGAGTTACTTTGAATAGATAATGATACCGACCCTTAGTTATCATAGCCATTCTCTCCATATAAGACTCAATTGACGTAATCTCATTGCATCCACCTTGGGCTACCTTCCATAACTCCACAAAATTGCCCTCAACTAGTCCATGCTTACCTTTTGCTTTCACAACTCTTTGTGCTTTGCCCATGTGTGCATAGTCACTAATGACTTGACTTGTTCTTGATTATTTCTTGAAACTTCTATTGGCCAACTCTCATAACAATTTAGACAAACATCTACTCAAGAACACAATGGGTCAAACTAGATATCTCCATCCTAAAATCTAAATCCCCATCAATCAGAATCTTATGAACTACTTAACAATCATTCATCAATCTAAATCTAATGGCATGTCACAAAAGCATGCATCTCATCCTCAAACCAAGATAGTTTTTTATTTCTTTCATTTTAGGCTCACCATACTTCTATTTCAATGAGGCAATATCAGACAATAAGCTTTACATATTGGATTAAAGTGGCCTATACTTCTTTATACTTTTATTACTTCGATGAAAACTCTAAGGATTAATTTGATTCCTTAAAATTGAACAAAACCATATTTCAAAATACACAAAATCATTTAAAATTTTCTTTGATTGCATGTTAATTTTAATCATAAATACTTTAAAATCAAACAAAACTACAAAATAATATCTTTTTAAATCAGTATTACATTCGAAGTTAGGAAATCTGGAAGAGAAGAACAAGAATTACTTAATAAGCAGGTTATAAATTGGTTGGTTCTTATGCATGTTCATGTGGAACAACAACTATACCCACTATCAGTAAGTTCTAGCTCATGTTATAAGAATCTTATCCTACAACACAAAAATAAAATAAAATAAAATAAAATAAAATCTAAACAAAATACTAATTTTTTTTTTAAAATAGTTTTTTACCATTACAATCCCCTTTAACATGTTAACACGGAAATAGAGTACATAATCAGAATCCAAACATGAAAAAATTCTACTTGTGCACTCAAATTAAAAAATCCAGCGGTCATGGTTTTGCCTTGAGAATGATTGAAGAGTAGGGAGCCATCTCATACGTGGATCCATCATATGGAATTCCTTCCTCAACAAAATCATCGGGGGATGGAAGATTGGTGTCTACCTGCAATTATTAAATTCTTGGTGAAGTTCACGGCAATGGTCTTCACAAAATTAAAAAAGAAAAGTGAAAAAGAGGAAAAGAAAAGTGAGTATTTGATTTTCATGCTAAGAAAATTGATGACTTCACAATCTTTTGTTGATCTATAAGCTTACATAGTTTGATATAATTATTCAAACTTTCTTTACAAATTAGTAGGATTTCTCGATCTATAAATTACATGTTATTCTTTTAGATAATTAAAATTCCTCAAATTAAAAAAATAAAATAAAATTGTGATAAAAAGACCTATACTATCCCTCTTGTCTAAAGAAAAAATACAGCCTAACAAGCCAATGAGATATGCATATCATGTTATTAAGAGTTTTGTAGCAAATCTAATTCAACTTTGTATGAGTGGCTTAATCTAACTTTGTGAAACTATGTTTTATTTATTGGGGTATTTCAATAGCAACATTTTTATCTATACTCCCTAGAATCTAGAGAGATACACAACTGTTTATCAGATCATATCTAGAGAGAGCACCAAATTGGTTCACATCAAATCCTAGTTTATGCTAAGGTCAAATTGCAGTCAACCTCTAAATGATTTGTTATTACTGAGCTTCACACTGGATAGACATCTTGATTCCTTTCTACAACAGCTAAGATTTTACTTGGCAAAATCTTAAGACAACTGACAATGTTTTACTACTCTTTTACAGTATAGTAAATTCAAGAAATAGGAGGACATTGATGGATGATAGGATAAGGTAGACATCAAACAAATTGAATAACACTTGGTTTAGTTCGTTTTTTAGGATAATTTATCTTGATTTATTTGTGGTTCATCATGAATGTTTAGTTTATCATTATTTCAAGATCTTTTTGGATTCACTTCTTGATCTTCTTTTGTTGATTTTCTTAAAATAAGTGTAATGTTTAAGCATACTTGTAATTCGCACAATAATTGACGGGAAGGGAGCGACGGGAAGGAGCTGGCTAACGGAAGCGACGGGAAGTGACGGTGATCAGCATCGGGCGACGGGTTGGGCCACCTCGCGGGGCCTGAGATCTCGTGCGGGCGCTGCTAGCCTGGGACCGACGCAGTGGGCCATCATCGCCGTTCTTCTGTTCCGGAGAGACGGTGCTAGCGGAGGTGCGACGGCAGCTTGTGCACAGAATCAAAGACCAACGACCAACGGTCGCACGTGCGTTGACCACATGTCAGCCGTGACCGTTGCGTTTTGCCTGTGGGTGGGTCCGGGAAATTTGAATTTGAACTGGACCCGATAAGCGCGGAATTGTTCGAACCGGATTAATAGCTCTTCTATCCCGCGAAGCACCATACCGCTTCACCCTAGAGCTCAGGCTGCGCCACCTGCAGCCCTAGCGATACGGTAAATGACGGGGAGCAAGACCCGGAGGAGTAATAGGAAGCCTCGGACCTCTGGAAGCAACTCTCCTATGCGGGAGGGGACCTCCTCAACGTCTGAGGGTGGCATGCTGGCTGTTGGAGGAATGCTTCATAACCCCCAAGGTTCTGACGTCGAGGGGGATATGCTTTCGGGCCAACTTGGTGCGGAGAAGGGGGGAGACACTACGGGGCCATCGGCGGAGCTTGTTACCTCAAGGATTGCGTTTTTCCCTCAGGAACAGGGAATCGCTACTGTGGAAGCTCTGGAGGGTGTTTCTGCAAGTAAGGATCTGCAGGTGCCACTGGAGTCGAAGTACAAGGAGGAGATGGCTGCCGGGTACATGCCCAGCGACGAGAAACCTGTGCAAATGGAGGTCGAGAATCGCGAAGCTATAGCAACCAAGGTGAGCTTCAGGGAAGCCTTAACTGCAAACAAAATCGTTAGTTACAGCAGTCTGGTGACCTCGCATGTGCGGCCGGCGAACATCGACGTCAAAGAGCGCGCTGCAAGATATCCTGACTATGTGGAAGGAGGCCACGTTCTCATGTCTTCGAACGCTTGCCAGCGGCGCATCGAATTTCATAAATTCGATCTAGTTAGCCGAATCTACGGGAATACTCTCCCCTTCCCCGTCATTGCGCGGGTAATGCTCAAGCGATGGGGCCACTACAAGAACTTCAAGGTCTTCGATCTATCCTCTAGCTGCTTTTGCTTGCATTTTGAATCTATCAGTGATCGGAACGATGTCTGGCTTGGCGGCCAGTGGCAGATCGCCGGCCAAGCCATGGGGCTCGATATTTGGACGCATTAGTTCAGTCCTAAGTCCGCCTCTGTGATGCGTGCACCGGTCTGGGTAAGGTTCCCGGGCCTTCCTCTTATCTACTGGGACGTAGACAACATTCTACGTATAGCCAAGGCTATTGGTGAACCCTTCGTTCTGGATGGCTGGACTGCCGGTTTGGAGCGTTCTTCCTATGCGTGGGTGTGCATTCAAGTGGATCTTTCGAAGCCACTGAAGTCGGGAATATGGCTCAATGGAGAATTTGGGAGGTCCTATCAGAGCTTTGAGTACGAGAGGCTGCCGCGAATTTGTTTCTCCTATGGCCATGTTGGACATCCGGAGAGCCACTGTAAGCATGTGGCGGCGGGGTCTGCCTGTCCTGGTGTTCCGTCAACTACGGTCGAGGGGTGGGTGAATCGCACGGGGGAGGTGGAGAAGGCCCTTGGCAAGGACAACCTAGAGGTGCCGGAGGATACCTGTGAGTCTCGTAAGCAGGAAGAGCACGCAAATGTTACTCATGGAGAGGAGCACGGGCTGGGGCCTTGGATGATTGTGCAGCATAGGAAACTTAGCCACAAAGGCTATGCTGTATTGGCTAGATTGCCTCTCGGGAAAGACGCCAGCCGTAGATCTCGTGGCCGCGATATTGCCAGCACGTCTCAAGGAACCAGAAGCCTGTCCAGGGAACGTGGTAGAAGCAGAGTAAAGTGGGCTCCAGAGTTAGGGGACAGTAAGGTTTGGATGCGGAATAGCCCGAAGAGCAACTCCTTGAGGGCGATGAACACGGGCCATGCGGCCCGAGGAGATGGGCGTACAGTGACTCTGCCCTTGCCGCGGGTGGAACAAGCGGGAGATAAGGTCACCTACCCCGATGGGTTTGACACTTAATATGAGATTCTCTATGGGCTACGCTTCGTGGGGCGTAGCGGCCATCAAGGTGGTTGTTGGCGGGAGCTGGATCTTTTGCTAATGCGCTTGTGCATGGAAGGATTTAACCTATACCAACATCAATATGCGAATCATCATCTGGATTATCAGAGGAGCTAAGAAGGGTATGTCAAGGAGCTATTTGCAACGTCTGGCTCGCGAGGGGAATGTGGGTGTCGTGGTGCTTATGGAAACAAAGGCGCAAACATTCTCCCGGCGTGACGCGAATTGGATTTTAGGGAGGGACTGGGAGTTTGCGGTCCAACCCTCGTTGGGAATGTCCGCTGGCATCATTCTGTTGTGGAAGAAGGGGGTTCAGCTTTCGATCATGGCGGCCTCTACTCATATGGTGGCATGCTCGATCACCCATTGTGCGGATTGCACTCTTAACTGTTTTTTCGTGTATGGACCTAGAGATCACCATAAACGGCAGATCTCTCATTTCGGTAACTACCCACTCATTGTTGCAGGGGATCTCAATTTGGTAATGGCCTTGGAGGAGAAATGCGGAGGGCGCCGATTTATTTACGGTAGAGATCAGCAAGACTTCGCCGACTTCACGCAGGACCTTCAGCTTGCTGACCTGGGATTCTCCGACAACCGTTTCGCATGGTGTACGGAAAGAAGGGCGGCATGCAAATATTGAAGCGGCTTGACCGTGTTCTAATGAATCCTGCTGGTCTGCTTGCGTTCCCTGAGAGCTCTGTGAATCATCTTTGCCGGCTCGGGTCGGACCACTGCCCTCTGTTGCTCAACTTGGGAGGCAACAACCCGTGGCCGAAGTCCTGCAGGTTACTTTTCGAGAGCGTATGGCTTCACTACCCACAATCCTTTCAAGTGGTGCATTTGGCTTGGCACAGGCGGGCGAAGGGAAATCCAATGGAGATTGTCTCGACGAAGTTTAAGCGCTCCTTGATGGCGCTGCGCAGTTGGAGTCGGGAGGAGGTGGGGAGTCTAGTTAATCGGAACAAGGAGCTGGTGCGTGGCATTGATGAGCTGTAGTCCAAAGAGTCAAGGGAGGGCCTTTCTAAGGAGGACCAAGTGCAAATCGGGAATATGGTTACCGCTTTCCACCGTGGCCGCACTCACGAGGAGCAGTGGTGGTGGCAGCGCGCCAAGGTTCACTGGGCGCAACTTGGGGACGGCAACACGAGATTCGTTCATAATGTGGCTACGTCTCGGGCTCAAACGAACCGTATCACCATGCTGCGGGGCGATGACGACAGGGTGGCGGACTCTTCGGAAAGCATTGGGCGTGTTGTAATGGACTACTTTCAACGCAAATCGAGGTGCGGGGACCCCGGGAACTTGCCGCAAATTACCTCGCTTCCAGGCTTTGTGGACGCAGAGGCGGCCTCCAACCTTGGCAATAGGGTTACTGAGGACGAAGTTATCGTGGCATTGCGGGGAATTAAGATGAACAGAGCCCCGGGTAGCGATGGGATTACGGCGGAGTTCTTGCATGGCTACTGGGCCATCGCGCGCGATGATGTTATCAGAGCTGTGCTGGCGTTCTTCGAGGAATGCAGGCTTCCGGATGGCTGGAAGGATACCCTTATCATGTTGATTCCGAAGAAGCAGGGGGCGTGTAGGCCGGAGCATTACCGGCTAATCAGCCTCTGCAACACCGTCTATAAGGTGATGGCGCAGGTCCTCGTTGGGAGGCTGAAGCTGTTAATGCCGGAACTTATCTCGCGTGAGCAAGCCACGTTTATCCCCGGGCGTAGCATCTCCGACAACATTAACATAGTGCAGGAGATGGCCGCGAAGATGCGCACCTGCACTGCCGCATCGGGCCTCATGGCCGTGAAGCCTGACATGGAGCAGGCTTATGACCGCGTTTGCTGGGAGTTCCTACTTGAGATGATGCAGGCTATGGGCTTCCCTCCCATTTGGCGCGATTGGATTGCGGCATGCATCAGAAGCCCAAGATTTGGTGTCCTCATTAATGGTGCTCGCCTCCCGTGGGTGGTTGCACAGCGGGGCCTCCGGCAGGGCTGCCCGCTCTCGCCCTATCTCTATGTCCTGGCCACCGAGTATCTTTCGTGCTTGGTGAGGAATTATGAATCTCGACAGCTTCTTGGGTTCAGGCCGGGGCATCATGTATCGCATCTCCTGTTCGCGGATGATGTCCTGCTCTTTGCTCCTGCCACCCGCATCGCTGCGCGTGCTGTCCGGAGCATCATGCAGGCTTTCGGGGATGCCGCTGGGCTGTGGGTCGACCTCGCGAAGTCCAAGGTCTTCTTTAGCTCTAAATTCAGCAGAAAGAAATCCAGGCTGATTCTTAAGAAGCTTCGCATGGAGTACGGCCGGACGTTTACCTACCTGGGGATCCCCATCGCCGCGAGGCGCCTGTCCAAGGCTGACCTCAGCTTCTTGGTCCAGAGATTGGACGCTATGATGGTCAACTGGCGAGTCCGGCCACTCTCGCTTGCAGGCAGGGCCGTCTTGGCCTCCTCGGTCCTCAACGCCATCCCCTGCCATGTGCTGAGACATTGTGCGGTGCCAGCGGGAATCATCAATGATATGGAGAGACGCATTCGGAAGTTCCTCTGGGGTGGGACAAACTGCACGAAGGCCATGCATTACGCGGCATGGGATCCCATTATGCTGCCGAAAGCCACGGGCGGGCTTGGCCTCCGTGACCTCCGCGTTTGGCACCGGGTGCTCCAAATGGACAATTGCAGACGCATCCTCAACCGGGAACCCAGCCTCTCGATTGACATGATGAGGAAATACTCCATGAATGACCCGCTCATGAAGATCCCCCGCAATGCGTCCTCTTTGTACAAAATGGTGATGGGGGCGATGCCGGAGGCAATCTCCTTCTTTGTCTGGCACATCGGCGACGGGCGGTCGGTGAGGTTCTCAGAGGACAATTGGTTGGGCGTCCTCCCTCTGTGCTGTTGCCAACCTTCATCAATATGGATTCCCAATGGCCAGCCAGCGTCCCCGAATGCATCATGCCTGCTGGGAACTGGAACATGGAAGTCATCCGCACCTGGGCGAGCGGGGAGCTCATTGACCTGGTCTTGCACCTTCCGAGAGCCCTTCGGTCTTCTCAGGATGTTTTGCACCAGACGCATACTGAGAAGACACGGGTTGATTGTGGCCAGCTTTACTCAAGCATTGTCTGCAATGCTCGGAAGTCCGACAGGCGTGACGACTGTCGGCCCATGGAGGAGATTCGTGGCATCTGGAAGATTAAGGCTACGCCCAGGGTTCGCATTTTTATGTGGAGGGTAGCCGGCGACTTCCTCCCAACGGCAGTGTGGCTGGCCCGACGGAGGTTATGCAGGGACCCCATTTGCCAGCAGTGCTGCGTGGCGGAGGAGTCAATGCAGCACCTATTTTGGGATTGCCCGCATGCCCAAGACCTTTGGGCTGACCGCTAGGCTCGCGTGGCGATGACCGAGCTGGGCCAGTCAACGGGAGCCAGCTCACTGTTCATCGATCGCCTTCTCTAGTTCGTTGGCTCGCCTAGTGCGCATCGTGGTGATGGGGAGTGGCATGCTGCCACTCTTGCCACTACGATGTACTACATTTGGATTAAGAGGAACGCTGCCAGACATAACAACCCGGTGCCTTTACTGGGCTCACTCATCCGGACTATCAAGATCGAGGTAAAATCTGTTCTCAACCGACATACCTTCCTTTCCTCCCTGTCCAGCGGGAATCCTGGCAATTCTTCGGACTTGCTCGTTGCGCTTGGTTGGCTTCCCCCCCAACAGGATGGATAAAAGTAAATTGCGATGCTGCGGTTGGTGACTCTATGGCCGGGCTGGGTATGATCGTGAGGGATTGCATGGGTAGACCCCTCTTGGCGGCTGGCAAGAGGTTGCTCTCCCAGGCGGTGGACATGATGGAGGCCCAGGCTTTACTTATGGCCCTTGATATGCTGAGGGAATCCCTTCCCCTGTACCGTGCTATGGAATTCCAAACTGACTCGATGTCAGCGCTACAGGTGGTGCTTGAGATGATCTCTCACCCTCCTGTGGTGGGTGCTTTTACTGAGGCCATTCAGTTTGCTAGGGGTCTGGAGGCTGTCCGGTTCACCCACATCCTTAGAGACGGAAATGCGCCTGCCGATTGGTTGCACGGGCTGCTTGCCTTAAGGAGTTCATTTGGGCCCCTGAGGACTCTCTCCCTAAGCCCCTGCTCAAGCTTATGTTGTCTGACTTCACGTTCGATCCTCCTGGAGGATCCTTCTTGTTACTCATGTATGGCTTGGCCATTTTGATATAATATATATTATATCGACTTCAAAAAAAAAAAAGTGTAATGTTTAAGCATAGCATTACCTCTTGAATTCTCATTTATTTTTCTTTGATTCTCCATTGCTTTCTTTCCCAAAATAAGTTACCATGTTTTAGGAATAATTTATTAGAATTTTTTATTGGCATAAACTATCTTCTTCATATTATGGGTTTTCACAAATACTTGTATTAAAAGAGATTAATGAGAGAAATGAAGTAAAGGAGATTGTTTATGATAAAATTCTTGCATAGTTAACTTCCTCTTGGTTGAACTTGATGGCTCTTAAAAGTATCAGGGGACTCCTTTTAACCTTCTCTTTGCTTTTCTTTACCCTACTGCATACTCACCATCAATAAAACAAAAAGATCAATAAATAGATAAATAAAAAAAGCCATACCACTCTATGCCAACGCTTGCCATCAGGCGGAGAGGTAACTACAGTTTTAACTGAATAGTCATGAGCATTGAAGGCCACGTAGATATTTCCATCAGAAACTTCGTCATGAAGTCTGCAAACAAAATAATGTTAAAAGAAAAAGCAAATTCGAAGTCTGCAAAAAAAAGGAACACAATAGCGATCTTTATATACAAAACAGAAGTTAAAATTAGCCAAGAGAAACATGCAAAAACATTCAACTCATGCTTAGAGAGAATATAAAGATGCTGCGATATTGGCAAGTATACAGGTTATCTTACGTGAATGCAAGGAATTTGCTCTCAGAATTATCCCAGTTGTCCTCATGCCAGGTTACATCATTCTGCAAAGGCATTCAATTTAACCTTGTCAAAATAAAAGCAGATCAAATGGAAGAACCATGCATTTCATTTTCCCAAATTTAGTTTAAATTACACAAGCTATTCCATCTTATTAAAGTACTTTGAAACAATAACCATTATGAGTGGTGCAGTTGCCAAAGAACAACTATTCACTGTACAACACCATACTGCTTAACTCTCCTAAAACTAATTTACACATGCAGGTTAATATCTGCGTCCTTTTGGTATGAAAAATTGCAAAAGGATGCAGAGTAATATGTAGAAAGCTATAGTAAAATTGGATATCATCATTTTCTTATATGCAAAATGAGTGATCATTACCCTGTTAAGAAATCTGCTCCGCCTTAGTATAGGATGCTTGTGGCGGAACTTTATCATCTCCGAGAAAAACCTAAAATGAGTATCCCTTTTGGTTTCTAACTGCATTAGCAAAAAAAAGACCATTACTATCAAGCCTCTTCCAAAGAAATAAAAGCAAAAAAGTACTCACCTCTCCCCATTGGAAGTGGTTGATGGAAGAATCATGCCCATAGCTATTATTGTTTCCATGTTTAGTATGGCCATATTCATCTGCCATTAATATCATTGGAGTTCCCTATAACAGAAGCAATGCGCATTAAAAAAAATACAATTTCAACATTAAAATTTATTTTATTAATATTACATATCAATATCCATTAAAAAAGTTATTTAACTATACAATTGTATCTCAAAAACATTCAAGACAACTAAAACAGCGAGATAAGATGAACCAGGAAGTCCTGAAATTTACAGGTGATGCACACACATTTAAACAAGCGTTTGTAACTAGGGATGCAAATTAGCATTCAAGCTAAAAAACCAAAGATGCTTACATGATAGGATGGCACTAAGCATGATTCCCCTTTTCAAGCGCATAGATGGCAGTGGTCTTCAAAGCAAAGACTTTGAACAAAGGATTCTTCATAACAAGTTACCTTTTCCTTGCTCGAGAGCTAAGAAGAGCTCCTATTTGCTTGAGCTCAGACCCAAAAAGATCCAATCCCGAAAACCACAAGTTTTAAGTTGCTAGGGTTAGGAAATAGCAGTTAAGCCCTGGGCAAAGAAAAGAAAGAAAATATCCTTTTGCCTGGCTTGCTTCAAATAGGCCACACAAGTTTGGCTTATATGGTTCGTTCCCTTCGCCAAACAATGAGTATAAACTGTGAATTGTCTACACCTCTGCCCTTAGAAGAAAGAAAATGAAGAAATGGCAGAACTTTTCCAAGCCAAAATACCTCCCAAATCAGAGGGCTCGTGCTGTTCATGATTAATTCAGTGAGGCATGCGATCTCTCTAGCTTCTGCCAAACAATCTAGCAGACTCCCTTGTCAATCTTCAAGTAATCTTAGTGAAACTGCACTAATGTTTGACCCTATTTGACAATCAGAAAATTCTGATTCTAATTGAGCTTGAATACATGGGAAAAAGAAAAGTCCCTTAGTTACTGGCTGAATCAAACAAGAAACACAATAAGGTTCTATTGTTCTCTCCCATTTGTTGTTTATTGATTTGATTTTGGATTTCTCAAAAGAATTGATTTGGATTTCTCAAAAGTGATTAGTATGTCTTTTTGTAAAATTGAACCAGCTAAATTGACTGATTGCACACCTCTAACTGTAACAAAAAAGTTTGTGCATCTAAATAAACATGCCAACCAAAATTAAAGGGAATATCATGTTGATGCGAAGATAAGTTGATGCATTAATGATGCAAGACAAATATCAACCAGCACAAAGTTTCCAAACAAACCTCTGAAAATATTTGGTGGATAGAGATTACAAATTATCATGCATGATTTGATTAACCATTCGATCATTGCGGTTAGATCATGACAATAGAGCCATGATATTTGAGCTTACACTAATTAGACTATTTGATGCATCAAATCGGACCTTCTGTTCCTTTGCTGAATCATATAGTGGCCTGTTCAAACATTGGCAATTGAATATTGATTTTTCAAATGTTTGACCATATGTATAACCAAATTTGTGACCAAACCATCACATGGTTTGCCAAACGTGATAGACATTGAAGATTTTGATTTTTTATGGATGTTTTTGTGCTATTTGATTCTTATTTTTAAATATGAATAAGGTTAGGTTTTTATGTCGATAAGCATAGTTTGTTAATTTATATAGACGAGTCTTATTTGAGGTTTGAGTTATTTCCATAGCTTGGATAAACAAAGGAACATTCAACTTCTGAAGGAACTCCATTTAAAGAGAACTCAAAAAAAGACTTCATCAACCCTACTGAATAACTTAGACTAGTACCTCCTTTGTGGACTAGTGGTGAGGAATTGTGCTTGGACTAACATATTTGTCACTCTCATTCTCGTCTGCTCCATGATTTTTTACTGTGCTTCTCAGGTCCTTCACTGACCATGTCCAGATTCTATGTTGAGCCAACTCTCTATCAACTGGTATCATAGTAGGTTTTCATCTTCCTTGCTGATCTCTTTTGCATCAGTTCTATCAATTGGTATTAGAGCGGACTTCGTCATGTTTCATCTATGATGAAGATCTGCATGTTCTCCATGTTTCATTCTATTTGTTAGTATTGCCTTCATGCCCATGAAGCTCTACCACATTGTCATCCAATGGTTAAACCTTCATTACATCCTTGCGATCTGCTCAGACCATCCCAACAATTTTCTTCACCATCTTTCATCCATTCAACCATCACCACTCATGAACCACCTCATCCATTTTCAAATTTGATCACCTGTGGCAATGCTTGACTATAATCCTCCAAAAATGTCCCAATCCTCTAATTGGTTGACATTTTTCCTCCTTTTGCAAAACATGGTCAACTGAGGCCAAACCGCTGATATTATATAGGTCTACCTTTGCTCAACACGTGATACTCCTAGCACTTACATGTCACTCCTAGTGCAAGCATGGGAGATATATGGGAGGTTGGAGAAGATCATAGTGAGTGAGAAAGCAAAGTTCTTTAGAAAAAAAAAAAGAATAATGCAAAACAATATATTAAGCTACAGGTAAAGTTACAATATCGCAATATAGTGATTTCAAACTTCCAAAAAATTACTAGAAAAGCTGGAGAAATTGATAAAAACTACAAAAGATTGGAAAACTTTGGAGATTCATATGCTACAGCATTGAGCTGTGCTTCAAACATAATTTGGTGTTAATAACTCTTTGTTATTCATTGAATTAATCTGAATAATCTAATACATCAACAAATACCATTCCATTGCCATTAACTTTCATATTCAAGATTCTATACAGAAATCATTTGGTTTAACCTTAAGAATTTATCCAATATACAGCATAATGACATTAATTGCTTGACAAGCATGCTAATTCTTTATGCTGATTCCTTAGTCAAAGCGTTAGCCATCGTTTTTTATTTATCTGATAATGAAGAAAAATTCTATGTTAGACAAAAAAGATGCATGTTTAGCAAGCCTTGCTTCTGACCTTATTATCAAGAAATTGAATTTAATGACTCCCAAAGAGCGCAAGACATTTAATTTCATTGTCAAATGATGATTAAGGTTGAAGTAACAAAAGCTTGTAGAGTTCCAATCCCCTTAGGAAAGTACTCTCGCTAGTACAGTGGAAGTAAGCTTGAAATAGCAGTCTTATTGGGAAGATACTAAATAAGCAATGACAATGGAAGTAATTTCCCATCTAAAAATTCATGAAAAATTGAATACTTTAATGATTATGGTCTTCAGAATATACAATTTTTCAAACTGGAATTTCCTGAATCTAAAGCTTCATCTTATGTTGGATCAAATGAAATGACAACTCTCAAATCATTTATCAATCTTGAAATTTGCTTGAATCCTACATATGAGGATCAGTTATCTATTTTTGATGCATGTGATCCCTTTTTTCCTGTTGACTACTTTGGGCTTATCAGGCAGCCAAAATTTGTTGAGGAAATCACTGATGCTAGCATCTGTGAAGCTCTTTCAAATCCAAGCAGACCTCCAGATCAATAGTTCCAATACTTGTTTCTATTGATGGGATCACATTCATTCAAACATCTACATGATGTATTATTGATTTTGTCACTGTTGCTTGAATGTTTTACTCCATTTGTCAAACCTCTAGATGTCGTGCCATTGATTTTGTCACCATGTTGCTTGAATGTTTTACTCTGTTATATTTCTTTTTTTTGTTGAGAACGAGAACAGGATACTCTTGATTGCATGGCCTCAAATTTTGAAGATCCACCCATATTCACAAAAAAGTTTGAGTATGAGTTCCTTTTAACAAGAGTATTGATGTAATGCAAACTCATTCACCTCGACAATGTTAAGATTGAAGCTAAACTACCCATAATGTTCTGATAAAAAATTATAGATTGTTGAACATAAGATTTGATTAGAACATTTGAATATTTGGATCAAATTGTGATAACTGAGCAATGACATTTTAACTTATTGATTGTACCATTTGATAGTTGATTGGACAGTGAAGACCAAGTATTCGATTTGCTAGGATGCAAATCAATTAGCAAATCATCCAATCTTCTGTTTGTTTTGATGAATGTTTTGTTAAGTTCAATTTGACTATCCTATATCCAAAGTTTCATATTAGTTTGTTATGTCAATAAGAATGCATTGTTAGCTTGTTTTAAATAAGTCTTATTTGAAATTTGTGTCATTCTCAGCTTAAGATAAACAAAGAAGTTTTCTACTTATGAAAGAACACATATAAAAACCTAGGCTTGTCATCAAACTTTGATTGATGAAATTTTCTTTTATTGTGTCTATTATAATGACATCGATGATAGCATTTGTCAACCTTGGTAAGAGAATTCACAAAGACCTCTTACAATGACTCATGCTAAGCAACCTTGTATGGACTCCCTATAACACTCAAAGAAGGCAGAGAATGACTGTGAGTGATGAACCGTGAGAGGAATCACTTGACAATAAACAGCTCCTACACATAGCTTCTAACGATGTAGGGACAAACTATTACATTATATATTAAGAGAGAGATCCTGATTTTTATATAAGATACCATAATTTTAAGATATTGAAATGTCTTTTAAGAACAACCTAATAAAAACTCCATAGTTAAGCATAATAATATTGAGACGAGTGACCAAGGGATAGAACATTTTAAGAAAAGATAAAACCCACTACAGTTGAAAGGAGACAACCCAAGGGACATTACCTTAATATAACGACATCTAGATGTCATAGTTTAGTATTAGAGTCGATATGTTTACTAGTTTGATGTGGTTCAATGACAAAACAAGCAAAAGCTAGTAGGTCTATCATGCCTGAAAAGAACAGGAAGGAAACGCTGGGTGATATCCCAAAAGAGAAATTACTAGTTAAATAGCAGCATTTATTTAAGACTTTTAGGAATACAATGATGAATCGTGCCACAACGGGTATTAACAAAAAGATGTTAGTTCTAAATGAGACTCCATAGCAATATAATGTTAATATATCTTTTAAGGGGGGAAATCTGCTTAGATCCCATAGTCTATAGTTAAATATCCTATAATCAAGAAGAAAAGTCCTTTTAAGAAGGACAAAAACTGCTTAAAATGGGATGAGGCAAATTAAAGGGACAACATTTTGACCTAACGAGACTAGGATGTCACAGTTCCAGTATCATTGCCACCTTCTCACCCACATCAACTCTAAAGATGATTTTCATCCACTCTAACTATTCTTAGATTCTATGTTATTAGTACTTTTTACCATTTGGTATTAGAACAAAGCTTCTCATCGATTTGTGTTGCACCAATTCCATCAATTGACAAAACTCTAATGATTAAAAGCACCATCATAATGAAGAAACCTAAAGCTTCTTGTACAATGATCTTAAAGAATTCAAATTTTTGCATCTCTTGGACAAAATTTAGGAACCAAAAAATCCCAAGTTTAACTTGGCCTTAATTTTCTTAATAGATATTCATCTTATAAGAAATAAAAAATTAGAAGCACAAATAGTATTTTTTTGGAAAAAGTAGAAAGTAAAATAAATACTACATTTACCATCTAATACAGTTAGTTACCTGAGAGATCATCAAGGCAACGTGAAAGTTTTTCATTTGTTGTGCACGTATGTTTTTAATGACAGGATCATATGTGTCACCTGCATATATCATATGTAGCTACTTAGATTAGCAAATGACAAATGTATCATCAAGATAGACAAAGGCATATATAAAAATATTCAACATTTTTTCAAAATGTCTAAATATTCAAGGATATTCACAAGCATACATTTATACTAACTTCATTTATAAATGCCACTAGGTAGAGAAAGATTTATTTATGCAAACATGCTTGACTATATGTGCACCTGTGTGTGTACCCACATGAAATTTACATGCAAAATGTAGTATAAGTATATGCATCATTGTAAATATTAACATTACAAGTTGGGGTTTAGAATTCAAGTATGTACTAGCTTATTAACTCTTTCTAGAATGAGCACCGTTGATTCTTTATTCCTAGCAAATTCAATTTATAACCATTTTAAACATAACCTAGATGCTAGGTTAACAACTCCAACTACATCACAATTTAACATCAATTAAAGTTCACCTTAACATGTTTCACAAAATTGAAGGTAGTTTGCTAAAACACTTTTGCCAAAAATTATATCAAAATACACATTTCCATTTTTCCAATATTTATGTTAAGTGGCTACTTAACAACACATGTTATTCAATTAATCTCTAATTGTCTTGACACTAGTCTCTCTTCTTTTTCACTTTTGCACACATGCTATCACAATGCTTAAGAGCGGAGGAGAGAGGATAGATGAAGAAATCTTTTTGAAATACTTTCTTTTTTATTACCCCTGCATACTTCACATGGCTAGCAAAGGTGACCTTTTATAGGCTAATTACATGGGAACTCCCAAATTAACCAAAAAAAAAATACTAACATTATTTTTAAAACTGCACTTCTGTAACTCCAACATTAGCTACCTAAAACTGGAATGGTCTTCAATCCAGGCATTGATTGCAACTTAAAAAATATCTGCTGGTAAAGGTTTATATCTGCAGCTTGTTCCTTAAGATTCAACATGGCAGCTCCACACCATCTTCACATGATCCCACAGAAAAAGAAACTTATTTTGATATGCTTGTTCCTCCTATGCTGCACTGGATTATGTGCAAGCTGAATTACTGCCTTGTCGTCAAAAAGTTGTCGAATCTTGCTGGGGATATTGCAATTTTTGAGATTTTTTGGTTATATAGCTTGAGGTGTTCTTGAAGCTACTTCCACTCACTCTGCTTCCCAATAATATAATGCAGAAATATTTGTTTTTTTTATTGTTTTTTTTAAAGACCATGACAAGGAAATAGTCCTTCTGTAGTAGACATGGCCGATACTGCTCGTGTTCATCGGAATCACCTCCCTAAGCCCTATCTGAATAGATGAATAATTTTGTTTTGCAAGAATAGTGAAAGCCTATATCCATATCACCATTCAAACACATTGCTACAACCAATTATTCTTTAGGTGTTAACATGTACTTACTAAGAAGTCCAACCCCATAAGTCATATCCAATCAAGCTATACATATCATATACTTCACACTACACTTCTAAATATAAAACGTTCGATGTCCCTTCTCCTTTTTTGTTAACTTTTTGTCAAAAAAAGATTCAAAGCTGATCTCAATTTGAGCTTGACTTGCTTCATCCTTTAGTAGTTCAAGCTCAATTTTAGCCAAAACAATTGAACATTTGATTAATTTTCTATGTTCAATAAAATTATTAGTCATAAACAATTCAATAAATTTAATCATATAATATTAAGCTCTCATAAATTCACTCAATTATACAGAAAACAATTTTTTATATATTATCATGTTTATTAAATGTTAAAATTATTTTATTCCTTGTTCATTGTAGTTAAGCAGAGTATGTTGTACTAGATCCAAGTCAATGTTAACGAACTCATCTCTTATGGTAGTTGCATGATCTTGATATGATAACAAATAAGATATTGTAATATACTAGATATTTGTATGTCAAAAATCTCGTGAGATTGATGTAATATTTGCATAATTTTAGACATGAATACTTTTTTATTGATGTTGGTGGTTCTTAAAAAGCCAGTATGTCATAATACTATTATAATATTACTAGTAATCTCTTGATTGATTATATATAAGTGTGCATGATGGATATCTTAATTGGTAGTATCTTTTTATTTTAATATTGACTAGTTAAATTGACAAACCCTTAAAGTGAGGGATCTTTTGTTTCAAAATGGTGATAATCTTTTTCTCATTTTAAGTTAGTAGTAAGCTTCCTTCAATATTACAGTGACCATTATATACTAACAAAATCATTATATATGTATTTATATAAATACATATATGTATATATACATATGTATATATGTATATATGTATATTAGAAGAGAGTAGAAGTTAAGTGAGGTAATTGAAAATTTTCTTCTACTAGAAAGCTAGGAATATAATGTCATGTCAAGTTTATTAGAATGAATTAAGGAATGGCATTCTACAATTTTGGCTCATCTAACATTCCAAAAAAGGACATTGGGGTGACTTTCATGGAATGGTTATGGGAGGGAAATGAGCTAAGTAGGGGTTTGGTCAACTTATCTCATTATGATTTGCTTGGGCTGTGGGTGTAGCTTACCATTAGGCTTTGCAATTATAGTAATGATTGCTTTACTTTATAGAAGGGCGACAAAATCTATGAGAAGAGGAATAATTGAAGCTTTTTTTCCACTAGGAAGCTAGGAATATAATGTCATCTCAAGTTTATTAGAATGAGTAAATGAATGACATTCTACAATTTTGGCTCATCTAACATTCCAAAAAAAGATGTTGGGGTGACTTTCATGGGATGATTGTAGGAGGGGAATGAGCTAAGTAGGGGTTTGGTCAACCTACCTCATTAGGACTTGCTTCGGTTGTGGGTGTAGCTTTCCATTAGGATTTGCGGTTGTAGTAATGATTGCTTTACTTTATAGAAGGGCAACAATATCTAAGGGAAGAGGAATAATGTGGTTAATGTGTTCCAAGAGAAAATGGGGAATTTTTATGATTTAAGTTCAAGCTTTTGTTTTAAGTCAATAACCTCCTGCCTAACACTTGAGTTCTACTAAAGTGAACTTCAGGTTTGTTTACTCTACTAAAGTGAACTTCAGGTTTGTTTACTCTTTCAATGATGCTTGTTTTTTTCCCTTTTTATTGAGATAAAAAATTCTTGAACATAAATAGAGGATATAACACTAATTGGGGTTTGAAGAATATTTTAGTGAATGATCACTAGTGAGTTGACTAAGGATGACAAACATGGGATGACAAGTAAATTACTACAATATCAAAAGCTCCATCAAGCAATTTCAGAATTGGCACTTTTCTTTGAAACCAGCATATGGAAGATAACAATTACATTCACTGCTTCACTCAAACCTTGAAGAAAAGTCAAGAAGAAGAGAACACTGATATTATGTGAAAAGATTATAGAACTACAACTCTGTATCTAGATTGTTAGCTTCAATTTCCCATAAGATGGTTTCCAAGATCTCGAAAGCGGTCTATTATAAAGTAGCATAGCTTATGCTTATCCAATATTTGAAAACGAAATTGCTAGGGTCCCTTTTGGGAATCTTTTGACTCTTGATTTTAAAAAGGCTTTAAATCATTCCAATACTCATTTTTGCCATGCATAAAATGAAACACGTGAAGATGAAGTTCCTAAAAAGAAAGATAAACAAACTATATATGAATTAAGTGCTCATGGCCAAAGAAACACCATTTACACATCTAAAAAGGTAAAATAAAAACAAAATCAAAGATAATTTAGTAAATTCAAAATTGTAACCAAGCATACGCCATGGGTTCTATACCTGATTTATCACTATAATAGGTAATAGATCCTAAATATAGAACTATAAGAGTGTACAATGAGGAATCTTTATAAGTAGCCAAATTTTCACTTTTGCCTCTCCATTTCATGTCCTTCATGGTCAGATCAACACAATTGTTGATTTTCAACAAGATTTGCTAAATTTAGAAAATAAAAAGTGGAACAAAAATCAAGCTTTCACCATCTTTATATGGATAAGGAATCCATTTTCAAATATGGTTTAGAGATTTTTTTCAAGAAATAGATACATAAAATGAAAAGATCAAAACATGAGAATAAATTTGATACAAATATGATTACTCATTTCTATTATTATGCTTTCTCAAATTGCACACCTACACAAGAGTTCAACTTTCGATCAATATTTGTGGAGTTGATTATCCCTGAAGAAAATAAAGATTTTTAGTTCATAATTTATTTACTCTGTATAACTCACACATTTGTGTATAGACAAATGCACTTTAGGAGTTGGTCTATTTTGATCAACAAACTCATGGGTTGTGTACCTAAATCATAATTATAACATGTAATAGATCCTAACTATAGAACTACAAGAAAATGTACAATGAGGAATCTTTATAGGTAGCCAAATTTCCACTTTTGCCTCTCCATTCCATACCCTTCTTGGTCAAGTCAACACAATCATTGACAAGTCTTGCTTAATTTGGAAAGCAAGAAGTAGTAAAAATCAAGCCTTTTCCATCTATATATGGATAATAAACCCATTTCTAATATGGTTTAGAGACTTTTATTAAGAAATGGACACAAAATGAAAAGATCAGAACATGAGAATAGATCTGATACAAATATGAATACTCATTTCTATTATTACGCTTTCTCAAAGTACACACCTATACAAGAAATCAATTTTTGATCAATATTTGTGGAGTTGATTATCCCTGAAGAAAATAAAGATTTTTTGTCCATAACTTCTCAACTCTGTATAACTCACACATTTGTGTACAAAAAAAATACACAAATAGCCATTCAAATCTCTATGGGAGTCGGCCCATTGAAATAAGCTATAGCTGATTAATAATTGTAACATGTAATAGATCCTAAATATAGACTTACAAGAATGTGTAAAACGAGGAATCTTTATACGTAGCCAAACTTGCACTTTAGCCTCTCCATTCCATGCTCTTCTTGGTTAGATCAACACAGTTGTTGATTTCCAACAAGTCTTGCTAAATTTGGAGAGAAAAAAGTGGAACAAAAATCAAACTTTCTCCATCTATATATGAATAAGAAACTTATTTTTCAATATGATTCAAAGACTTTCCTGTACAATAGCTCAATTTTTTGTCAATATTTGTAGAATTGATCATCCCTGAAAAAAATGAAGATTTTTAGTCCATAATTTATTTTTTCAATATAATTCTCACATTTGTGTACAAACAAGCATACAAATAGCCCCAAAAATCTCTCTAGGAGTTTGTCCATTTCGATTAGAAAACTATTAGGAATGAAAAGTATAGTATATGTTGGATGATTTAAATAGCTAATGATCCACTTTCAATAGATTTTGGGCAAACTATAATCATTGGGGTCAATCCTTTTAGTGATTTATTTATTGGTTGTATCCATGGTGAACAAAGAAGCCACAATGATACGTATATATGGTTAACGAAGTAAAATCCAGTGGTTTACAATTTCAATCTAGAAGAGAGTGCCATTGATCCCCATCAAGCTCTTTTTGTATGTTCTGGTGCTTCCAATATGATGTTGTACGTTTGTATAATGCGTTTTAGGTGAACAATGGCACTTATCAAACATTTATGCGGGTTAATAAGAAGTCTCCATCACAAACCATGAACAAAAGATGTTGAAAGGTGGCCAACTTGTTACCCATGAGCTGATGAAAGGCTTAACGATTGGCTCCAATCTGGGCAATCCAGCTACAAAGAAAGAACACTATGAAATAGATAGAGATGCCCTAGAGTTGGAGAACTATAATCTAAATGAAGCAAGTCAAGGGTTAATCTCGTCATTAAGAAGTGTAAAAGCAGCTGGAGAAGATCATGCTCTAGATGGTATCTAGCATAAGAGACGAAAGAGTGAGGGTTATGATGACTTTACTTGAGCATGATCAAGTGAAAAAGAGTTGCCTTCTTGTTCCAATAGTTTAACACATCCCACACTCGAGTAATGCATGAAGAATCAAGAGGATCCTTGGCATAGCTAGTGCCCTTACTATCTCTTATGATTCACTCCACTGGAGACTAACATACTCTCACTGTGGTTTTATATTCTTTTTTTAGCTATCAAAATCATCATGAGTTGGTCTAACAATATCAAGAACACTTTAGATTTTGCAACTTATTTTTGGAGGATTTGCAATGAGGTTGTGTCAACATTTTATTGGTTGCATCGACATCACATCTCCCTCTTGTGCCTTTTGTTCATCGCTACTTGTTTAAAGGGTCTCTTGATCATGCTCTTTTTAAGTGCCTAATAATTAATGGTATTTATTCTACACATTTTTCACTTGTTATGACTTCTTTCCCTTTGAATATCCTACTATATCATCTAAAATTTTTATAGAAAGAGCTGTTTGCGATCGATCCAATCTAAGGATTTATTATGTTATTGTTACTCTACCTTGGACTTAGAAGAACAGGAATATCAAATTGCATTGTAGGCCCATATATACCCCAATACTCATTGCTCCTTTATCTATTATGCTTCTATTCATTAATCTATACCTCTCAACCTAGACTCTTGAGATCCCCTTGGGCTATCCAGCACTTCTAGCCAAAAACACCCCAACTCTCTTGAGGTGAATTTCAATGGATCTTTTGGATTGTGATTTGTGTAGTGAAAGCGATTGCTATGGCCGAAGACGAGCATGGTGATTTCACTGTTGTATTGAGAGAGAGACCATACACCTTTGTAGTCACCATGGTGGAAGGTAAGTGCTGGCTACTAAGCTTGCAGGTACTTTTGTAGGTCTCTTGCTTGGAGGGCAACTCTTATGCTATTATTGGTGATACCTTCAAAGCCATCTAGAATGACTTCATTAATGAAATCTTCCATGAGACTATTACCTTCTTATTTAGGATTCAAAGCCTTGGTGTTTCTCACAATTCCAGAATCGCAAAAAGCACGATGAAGTTTTATGCCCATGAGACAACATTTGATAACTTCAAGTGGGACAAGAGCATGCGCCTTTCCGAGTATGCCATTATCATGGATAAGAATTTTTAGGCTTTGGGCAACCTTTAAAAAGATTAAGTCAACAAACAGTTGAAGACTTTGAAAATTAGGAAATAAAAGGTGAAAAAAATTTATAATACCCTTGCCAACTGTTATAACACTTCAACAGTAAGGTAAGAGTCTCTAATTTTTATCTCACCAGATATACAAATCAAGGGGACCATTTTCAGCCAGTTCCTATATGTTATAAGTGCTCCTGCTTAGAGTAGGCCATCATTTGTTAGGTCTTTAAGCCCATGATGGAAAACTAACAGGGATTTGGATTCAGTCAACCTTTCCAAGATCAGATGCAACATGGCTTATAATGGATAAATTAATTCAAAAGCTTCTATATTAGCTCTGAGCATTTTTTATGACTTCAGTTTGAATAGAAGGACAAAAAGTGTTAAAAAGGGCTCCAGGAAGTTATGCACTATATGTTCTCATGATAAGCAATGAAATGCATGATTAATGGTGCAGATAATACCAGGATAACTTACCTTCAAACCCACAATTCCAACTAAAATTATCATTGCATCCATCATTCCCACCTTCTCCATTATCATCGTTGTGCTGCACAATGACAATATCAGTAAGAACCCTTGCATCAGAGAATCCAGGTGGTCTGACTTAAAATTATTTATTTATCCTCAAAATATATTATTAAAGATAATAGTAGCACTTGTAAGTTTTCAGGCTGAATATGAATACCTTAAAATTGTACGAAACAAGATCATGTAGGGTAAAACCATCATGAGCAGTAACAAAGTTGACGCTATGATATGGTTTGCGGCTGTTTACCTGTTGAATAAAATCACATATTATCAAATTTGTGAGAAATAAGAGGATGGAGTTTCTAAGCATGAAATCAAGTGGAACTAGACCATATAAAAGCAATCGTTTCTAAGCATCAATTAATATGGAAATGAAACTCATAAAAGCAATTCTCTAAAGCAATAACGAAGGATTGAGAATGCAAAGGACAGATAAAAACAAGGTTTAGAGCAACAACTATTAATTAGTCCAACAAAAACAGATATTTGGTTTGAACAATTGAAGGACAAAAAATGCACAAGTGATTACTTGGTTAGTTGAACATTAAATTAATGTTTTAAAAAAAGCAATGGTACATAGAATAAAGGTACATGTCTCAAATTTCTAGTCCTATATAATATGTCAAAGCGGCATGCCCTGTACAACAGCAAGAAAAACAACTACATCAATCTGATGTATCAAGAAATGTTAATTATTAATATGGAATATAAAGGACAAGGTGAACATTTCTCCACATTTTGGATTTATACATTATCCCTCTGAAGAAAAGTAATGATTATCCTCCTTGAGAAAAGGAATCATCAAGCCTTTATTGGAATGCATTCCTTGCAAAGCCTAAAAAATAATTGAACCAGGTCTAGACTTGGTTTCAGAGCTCTCATGGATTCTCTCTTTTGTGCTTCTGTACTTGAATCTCACGATCTTTTCTTCTTTGAATGCAAATATTCTGAAGATATATTATCTAAAGCTCATCCTTGATATTGTTGTTTAGGCACATCATTTTTCTAATCTCCAGTAAACTTTTGCATGTTTGATCAATACTTACAATCACTCTAGAAGAGCAAGAAGAATTGTTTTGAGCACTAGGATCTATCACATATGACGAGTGAAAAATAAGATTACTTCAAGGTCAGTTTTTACATGCTCATGACTTGCCTAGATTCATTTAGACTCCAAGATTATATGGAAATATCCCTTATCTTTCCTCAGGCAACTTAGCTCAGACTGATCTCACAACTCACACTGGAATTTTAATATTGGTACATGTCTAGAGAGGTTTTGTATGATGATTCTTATTTTTTGAGAACTTGCACCCCTTTGTTTTTTGTGTTGCGTTTTGCTTACCCTTTTGGACTTCTTTTATGGCTTTTGGCTCTCCCTTTTGTAATTATAATTTGCTAATAATGTATTGAACAATACCCTCAATTTTTCTTCAGTAAGAAAAAGAACTAAACCAAAATAGTATTTTTTTTCCACACCAGTTTCGTCATCGGGCTTTATGCTTTGAACTTGCTAACGAAGAAATGAGACAAAAGATACTGTTTCTAACGTTGAGCAGAACGGGGAAAACAAAGGTTAAGAAACTAATGAAGAAATGAGGCCAAAAGGCGCTGTTTTTAACTTTGTGCAGAAAGGGAAAAAAATTTAAGAAATTAAAACATAACCCAATAATCACTAGCTGCAAAACAGAGACAACTAGCTAACTAGCTCAGGATAGACAAAGGCTTCATATAAAATTCATGCAGCAAACAAACCGGTTAAAATGGCATACAGCTCCAGTAAAAAAACATATGCAGTATCAGCAAATGTCAACATTTTGTTTTTGTAAACTCTTTTTCAAATGTCAAACCAGCAGCTTAATGGTATGCAGAAACAAAGGTGTGCATTGCTTGATTTGGTTTACAATGGAATATCATTTGTCACCTAACCTACTAAAAAAATTAAAAGCTAGTCCAATCATCCCAAAAAGAAAATAAACCATTCAGTTCCAATTGGTTGATTGTGTCTATTATAAAAATGTACACTTTAATGTTATAATGCATTCATTCGATTTATTGAACTCGGTCTGCTTTGGCTTAAAGGTTTGGTCTAAGCATCTCTGTTTGAGATTTAGCATAAAATTTTCAGTCATCCAAGTAAAATTATACACCAAAAAAACATCCACTATAAACTGCAACTCCGATTGAGATAATTCAAAGGAATAAATGGATGTATAAAATCCTTTTAATTAAAAATGTTAAATCAACTTGCTTCACTTATGTCAGCTCAATAAAATTCAAATCTAAAACAATCATAAATTAATCAGATTAGACAAATTCTTAAACCTAGAACAAGCTTTCTAGAACCAATTTGAGATTATTGATTACAATTGGATTTTGAGCTCGTCACTTAAATTGTTTTATTAAATGAGAAAAACAGTAACATCATAAAGAGCAAAAAAGCATCTTCCATTTAACTTGAGCTTGTTCAACCTTAGGGCTTCAAAAACACAACTATTCGTTGTTTCTTTTTAATGCATATCATTATTTTTGCATTCATTAATGAGCTCACTTGTTAGGTAGTACAAATTGGCTAACAAACAGAAAAATTAAGCTTGATGAAATAATACTAAAGAACTGCAACACAAGTATTCTTTTTAATATCTAGCACGAAGAACTCATGAAACAATTAGAAAGCATTGTATAGAATCATTTAGCTTTCAACTTCAGTTTCACATTTATTTTTGAAGTGATTTTTCTTTCTCTATTGCCATTGTCTCAAACCTTTAATATAGCTTTGACATGGGAAGGCTTAATAATTGGCATGATGTACCTTGACAATAATTGTAGGACATGATCAAGGTGCAAAACAGACTTCCCATCATATTGGGATACAATTGCTGGTGGGAATCGACATCTCTAGACCTCTCCATGGCATTTCCAAGCTTTATGAAGCATGGAGGGCAACTTGTGTGGTCGAACTCCAAACCAACAGATGAAACCTGACGGGAATGATGTTGATCATTGCCACTCATGCCATCCCAAGAGTTCCTCTCTTTTAAGGAACAATCACTACAAGGAATTCGCATGTTTGGGCCTTGAATCTGCCAATGCAAGCATTGAAAAGACCGCCATCCCATTGAATCATGTTGACCAGAGAGAACAAACAGAACGATAAAGTGCAGTACTAAATTTGGAATCTTCAATTAATATACATTTTGCCCTTCTTTTTTCACATTATTTATAAGTTCTGCTTTTCTTAACTTTTCCTTCGATTTGAGGATGATTTTGCAAATCTATGAAATAAGTGGATAAGAAGAACAAAGATTACATAATAAATAGAATGAAAACCCATAGCATTAGCAAATATAAACGACATTCATTTATAAAAGTTAAATTACAGCAAATCATGCAATTGAAACATGCTTATAGTTTGAATATGCATTTGTTGTGAAGAAAATTTTGAATTTCATGGATGCAAGAAGGGATTATTTCCCTGCCAACCTAACCTGATATAAGTCTGATGATCCAGAGACGCGAGTTGCAAAACATCCTTTCATACCAAAATCACCCTAAGAAAGTGGAAGTAACACAGAATATTAGTTGGCTAATTGGAACATGCAACAAATAAAAAAGTGAAAATAACTATGTAACATATAAAGAAAGAAAAGAAAAAAAAACTCCAATGTTCTAATTAACCAAAAACGCTTGGTGGCTTAGTGTCTTTCAATGGAACCCCATCATGTACAACTTGTACTCCTTTAAGGATTCTACGTGCTTTCATCACTCCTCTCATGGTTCAACCCTCACTAGTCACAGCTACTATGAACTATCAATGAATCATAACTCATGGACCAATGGTGTTGTCCTTGAGAAAAGATCACCTAAATTCGAATTCAAATATAGCCTCAATTTTCTTTAAAAAAACTACTAAAGTGCTGTAGATAATTTATTCTACTTTTTGAGAAATCTTGAAACTCATTTTGCAAATAACTTCCATTCTTGTAGGTCTTGTTCCTTACAAGTTATTTATTTCATACATTTACATAGAATATAAGTCTAAATGCACTATCATCTATCCCCCTATATTATGGGTTTGAGCATACTTCTTTCATTTCTCATCCTCCTAACAGATTCCTTGCATGTAAACCATTGATTTCCTCTCCAAAACATGTGATAGTACAAAAGGTTCTACTAAAACAAACACCTTTTTTTTTGGAAAAACATAGTAAATATAGCTTAACTTGGCAATTTACGATTCTGCTTTCAAGTCATTTGTATTCCAATTGGAATAAATTGCTCGACTGTTTTTCCTTCACTTTTGATAGTTCTATAAGAACACACAATAGAAAACGTAAGCACAATTTTTGGGTTGTACAAAGTTTTATTGCCAGTTCTACTTCACAATGCAATCATTTTAGATCATATATGCATTGTGCTATGTTACAACTGATCCATGTACTCCTATATTTCACTTTGTGTCTTACACCAAAGCTTCCTATAGTACAAAATACTAGATACCAATGTATTTGTAATTTGACATCTCTCAAATTGTGCAAACATCAGCAAAGGTTAGTGTCATCAAATTTACCTTAACAAATCTTCGTATGTCATCACGATACTTCCCATTCCACTCAGCCCACCTAAAAAGTAAAAAGAAGATATTCATACAACTAACATCATAGCTGGTATCAAGTCATACAAGTAAATTAAAATTGTCCATTTTAAAATAAAGAAAATATATGAAAATCTGCATCAATTTACATGCCACATCTTTGACACTGGAAGGGACAATATAGGAACCAATCAACTTATGCAAAATGGACATCAAACAATAAAAAATGATGGTGATATTAATTCATTAAGTAAAAGATGATGACAAGGTTGGTCAAGAGTAGCACAACGAAAAGAACTTGAATGTCATATATTAGCAATGTATTCATAATGTTGTGATCCTTGAATTTTTACATATATTTGTTTTTTAAATTTTTACATTATGTATTTTTTATAAAAGCTATAAATCTTGAATGTTACAGAAGTTACAGTACATGACAATGTTATCAAGGGAAAAGGAGGATCTCCTCCAGAAAAGCATCAAGAAGAAAAGGAGATACAGCTGAGAGTAGTCCTAGGTATGGGTTATCCAAGAGACCAATTTCCTTACACTTGGGATGTCACACAAACCAGGGAATATCATCTAGTGCCTTGGAAAAATATAGAGCGTTAGGAAGATGGAGAGAGAATTCTGAAGGACCAAAATTAGAATACAACATAATGCAATGAACACAACAAGCAAATGCAGCACAAGTTCCAAATGATGGCTGGGCATCAAACAAAATGTTATGCCTAGCACCATGTGCATAGTACACATCAAGTGCTCGAGCACACAGAGTGAAACCATCTCACATTCCCATTGCTTGTGGAGCCCTTCTGCATTATTCACTGCCATTTTGAGGAATTTTTAGAACGATCTTGTTCTTCTCCTTGCTTAACCTCGCAACTACTCATGCCAGGTCTTCTTTTTCCCCATTAAACAGCAGTTGCCAATCTCAAAACCCTCCTAACATGCACAGATTTCAAGCTCTCAACAATCCCTAGTTGCATCCCCTTCTCATTCGTCTTGTTGTCTGAGGCCTAAAAGGTCCTTTTTACCAATAGTTCATTCTCATTCTAACACCTTCCATTTTTTCTCTTTAAAAATGGACTTATCTCATGCTAATGAATTGGTTGGGACTCATGTCCATGGGTGCTTTTCCATTGTTAGATATTATAGTGATAGAAGCCCAATCTATTCCTATCTTGTCAAAACAACCAAGAGGCTTTCATTTGTTAAAAATTTTGCTTTCCACAAGGGATTCTTTTTGTTCAAGTTCTCTATAAAAGAAGACCTTGACAAAGTTCTGCAAGTGGGTATGTGGTCAATTGGTGGTTGATTCTTATTCTCAAACATTAGATGCTTGATCAAAATTAGAATTCCTGGCTTGGGTCAAATTTAGAAGCCTTTCACTCCAATTGAGATGTGCAAAATGCCTCTCTCAAATTACCTGTTGTATTGGAATCTTATTATGATGAATTCTTAAATTGCATCAAACAAAAGAGTCACTTTTACAAAGGCTTTTCTGTGAAAGTTGATGCAACCTATGGTTTCCTCACCAGTACAAATTAAAATTGGGGAAATTGTTGTTGAGGTTGTGGCATAATATGATTAGGTCAAAAACCCTATAAGTTATATGATAACTTTGATAACACTACTTTCTCTTACCTTCTTATTCCTAAGCATAAAACTTAAAATATCAAGAAAGATTCCATTAAGCAACCTAACCCCAACAACTTCACCAAGATCTACAAGCAAAGATGAAGCCACTGCAAAAATAGGAATACTCCAAGAAGACAATCTCCACCTACAGCACCAAAAGTAATGTTCATTTGTTTGACACTTTATCTTTTTTGATGTTGGATATTGTTGAAGACCAAGAAAATAAGGAAATTCATGAACCCTTACCATGCCTTATTTCCCAAACAAAATCTCTCCCACAATCTGCTAAATAATATCAAGATCAAGTTCATGAGCAATCACACCATGTTCGAAATTATGTTGAAATACAAAATTTTACTTTGAATACCTACCTATGTTTGAAATGGCCAAGAGGAAGAATCACAAGCTCATAATTCCTTAAGGAGAAAGCCACCTAAAGGGTGTAAATCGCATGATCTCATATAATAGTTTGATAATAATAAAATCATATATCCTTATTTTCTAATATTATTTTTTGAGTATGTTCTTTTCAAGATCGTTACAAGAGAATGATACGTGAGATATGTATTAGCCAATACACTCAACTATTAATGGAGTTAAGGCCAAAGAATTTTATATTGGAGAAATCACAAATGGAACTTTCTCTTGATATTGTGACGATTGTTTGAAACATACATGAGGCACTTAGAATCATGCATTTTCATAAATTATCTCGAATATCAATTAGATTTCGTTTGTAAATCACATGTTTTTATAAAATTCTAGTATGATTGCACATATGGCATCACCATTCAATGCATAATCAATTGGAAGATAATGGAAAAACAATTATTATAAAATAATAAAAATTAAAATCAGAATTGGTTAAGATTGTAGCAATTGAACAATACAATAACCTTACACACAATATGATTAGTTTATATGTGCATAATAATGTCAACCAGACTGTGCAAGAAGAGTCATAATGGAAAATATCAAAATATTAGTATACTTACAATAATTATCATCATATAGTGCAATATATTAGGTTATGTATGTTGGGTGGAAGAGAAGCTCGAGAATTTCACACAATATAATATTTTGTCATCGCATAATATGATCAATCTTGAAAAAACTTAAGAATTTCATACCATATAATATTTTATCATCATATAATATGATCAATCATTAGACTAAGTATACTAAGAGAAAAAAAAAACACAAGAAATTCATACAATATGATATACTATTATCCTACTATACGTTCAATTCATTTCAGGTGATTATATGATACAAATGAAACCGTAAATTATACAACGACCAATTAATCTTCTAAAAAATTAACAATTGGAATACTGTTGTGATTGCCTTAAGTTGCATTCTAAGCATTCCTTGTCCATAAATAGCCCTTGAAACTTATAAGAAAAAACTAATGAAGGAATTTTCAAGATCTAAGAGGTGAATCCTACTTTAGCTTTCAATACTCGCTTCACCTTTACATTCTAACACCTAGTCTTAGAAGGGATTGACCATAAAGCCTCTTACAAGTGCTTTTCCTATCAAATTTACTTCTTAAAATTGGTTACATCATTGCATACATCTTTCGACACATAGTGTGCCTTTGTAAAAGATAAGAGTTATAGATGATATTATCAAGTTTATATTACAAAGTTTTTAAAATTTGTTTTTGCCATTGTTGTACTTTGACTCGTTTGAGTTATTGTTGTTATTGGCTCTTTTTGATGTATTTTGCATCCCTTTGGATCACCTTATAAAAATATTTGCTTACTGATTATTTGACAAAAGACAGTTATTAAGTAAGTTTAGTTATTGAACTAAGAGTAGATGTAGGAGAATCATTTGAAGTTGAACCAACAAAAAAGATCTAGTATTTTTATTTCAATTTTCACAACACAGATTTTTAAAAATAATCACAAGTTTTGATACAAATCATGATTCATCCTTCATGTAGTTTGACCATTCCTACAAAGGACATTCTAGATTTTGGTTCCTCTTCTATCACAAAAAAAGCATCCTTCCATGCTTGCTTAAAATGTTAAGAGATGGTATGATACCTTCTAAGATGTTGAACATCTTTATTCATCTATGCATCACAAATGCAATATATTTGCCTTTGTTAAGACCAGGATGAAAAATTCCAAGTTTATATTGAAGGCTAGAAAATATTGTCTATTTCCAAATGAGGGTTATTGTCACAAATTTTATTCTTATTAAAGGGGCTGTTCGGCATTACTTGGAATGTTGATATCATTACCTCAACTATCATCCATACTTCAACATAGATCGTTTATTACTATGTTCAGCAAACTAACATTACCCTTCTTTCACTCCATCACCTATGCCTTCAATGGCAAAAGTTCAAAAGCTGAACTTTGGAAGAGTTTTAGACAATTATAGCTCAAGGTAAACCTTGGCTAATTTAGCTCAAATTACATTCACAACCCTCATTTCATGAGCATGTTGGCAATGCTGCTCCCAGCATTATCTAATATTATTAAGAAGGGGTCTATCACTTGGAACCTTGATAGGTCTCCTTATAACCTAGCAAATGTGTAACATCTAAGATTAAAGATGACAAAGAGTGATCACTGAATGATGTCCCAAAGAGAGGAATCATTAGATATTGAATGGCTTTTAGCAAGCTTCTAAGTAAAAAGGTATAAGAAAAGAGAGGTTTGATAGGCATTGAAAACAATTTCTATGTGATGAGGTTTGAGCAACAAAAAGATTGTGATAGAGTTCTATAAAGGGGGCCTTCATTAATTTTGGAGCATTAACCATATAGTTAGAAATAGAAATTTGACTTCGATCATATGGATGCCATGATCAATAAGTTGATAGCGTGGATAAGAATCCTAAGATTCCACATTGAGTACTAAGACAAAAAGGTACTTTGAGAGTCGAGTGGTTGAATAAAAAAGGTCATAAGATTCAACAACAAAATCAAGCAAGAAACAACAGCAAATACATTATGATTTGCATGAAGCTTAACTTGAAGAAACGTCTTCTGCCAAATTTCAGATGCAAAGGCAAAAGTAACACAATTAAACAAGAATTTGTTGTCAATCTTACTCTCACGTGAAAGGTATGGTCATTGCGACGTCTAGGACTAAAGAAGACAGGGAGTGAATGTCGAGTGATGTTTCAAGGGGGAATCACTGGACAAGAAAATGGCTCCTTAACAAGCTTCTAAGTGGAGGAACACTGAAAAAAATTGTCCTAAATTGACTGTTGAGGGATAGTTCCTAATGTTAATATGGAATCTATTATTTTAAGATGTTAAGGTATTTTTTGGATGCAAAAAACCACTTGGGACGTATGAATCCGAGAAACAATACCTCGACATAATGAAATCAGGACATCACAAATAGTGTTAGAGCTAACCTCCGTTAATCCAATGTGATTCGAGAACGAACCAAGTAGAAATTGTTGAACTTATGCAATACCCAAAACTTAAGAGGATGAGTGAATGCTGGGTGATGTCCCAAGAAAGAAATCACTAAACAAGTAACTACTAGACAAGCTTCTAGGTGAAAAGGGACAAGAATGAATTGTACCATATCAACAACTGAAATAAACTTTCTTATGTGTATATAAAAATCCATAATCTTAAGATCTCAACACATCTTTTGGGAGCAAAACTCACTTATGGTGTATAAACCTAATGGAATAATACCTTAATATAGTGAGATTAAGATGCTATATAATAAGTTATAAATATTTATATGAGAATCCATTACCTTAAGATAATAAAACCCTTTTGGAGGCAAAACTCACTTAGGAAGTATGAACCCTAGGAGACAATACCTTAACATAATGAGATCAAGATATCATATATGATATCAAAGATGACTTTTAATAATCTGATGTGATTCAAAGACAAACCATGTGAAAGGTGGTAGACATGTACAACATGCAGTACCATAAGAGAGTTGAGAGTGATGCTAAGTTATGTCCAAAGAGGGGCATTACTAGACAAAGAAGTGGCTCTTGTACGAGCTTCTAAGTGGAGGGAGATAATAATGAATTGTCCTACTTCGGTTATTGAGGGAAAATTCATGATGTTTTCATATGACAAGTCATGATCTTAAGATGTTGTACGTCTTTTGGGGGCATAATTAACTCGTAAAGTATGAACTCCAGGTGGCAATACGTCAACATAATAAAACCAGGACATCACATATGGTATTAGAGTTGACCTCTATTAGTCTGATATGATTACTAATGCACAAAGAAGGCAATATTGGATTCTCTGGTTGAGTAGTTGGATAAAAAATAAGTTTCTTTTGAAATTAACATATTGTAATTGGAAGGAGTTGTGCCAATAAATGTGGGTTGCTACACCAATTCTTGTTAAGACCTTATTGGCTTGTTTCCATTAAGGAAAATCAACTTCAAAATGACAAATATCAACAGCTGCTTTAGAAAAAAAGATGATTCTACATTAATAATTACGAACATATTGACTAAGTTTACACATTTTCTAGCTATCAGAACCACTTATTCTATAAAAAAAGTTAACTAACTTATATTTTTAGGAGATTATGAGACTGCTAGAATTTTAAAGGTATCAATTTCTAGAAAGTCTTAAATTTATCTCCAGACTCAGTTAAAGTTTAATATGGTTTTCCACCCTCAAACTGAAGGACATACTAAAAGAATTATCAAGACTCTAGAAGATTTGATATGACATAGTACATTAGAGTTTGGGGGTGATGGAAAATATCACCTACTTTTAATAGAGATTACATATAACAATAGCTTTCATGTTAATATTAGGATGGCTCATGAAGCTTTGTATGAAAGGGTGTTTATCCCAACTGTGTTAGTTTGAAAACAGAGAAAGATAACTAATTGTAGTTAATTTTGTTGATGATACCACAAAAAAAAGTCAGAATAATAAAAAAGACAAAGATCAAGATTTCTTAAAATAAATAAAAAATATATATATATATTTTGATGAAAGACATGAGAACGTTGAATTTTAGAAAGGATAGCATGTCTTAACATAAGTTCCGTAAAAGCGGCTATCAAATTTGGTAAAACCAAATATATTAAATCTTTCTAGACATTGAAAAGAGTTGAATATGTTGCTTATAGAGTAGCTTTGCTTTCTCAGATGTTGAGAATGCAGAATATCTTTCATATGTCTTCGTTGAGAAGATATGTTCTTGATCTATCTCACGTAGTTAAATATGACACCAGGAAAATTAGAGTTCAACCCAACATGCCTTATTAAGAGCAACCAAAATCGTCACAAATCAAGAAAAGAAAATGATAATCTCTATGATAAAAGTGTTTTGAAAAAACCAAATTAAAAGAGAAACAATCAAGAAAGTGAAAGAGGACATGCAGCAGCAATACCCAAAATGGTTCTAAATTTTGAGACAAACTTTTAATAAGATGAGAAGATTATAATATCCGACTTAATTAATCTCAAATATCCTTCCAAATAATTTCATTTATTAGATATGCGTATTTCAAATCTAAAACTCAATGTATTAATGAATAGGCATCTCAAAAAACATGTAGAGATAGCAGTGGTCAAATTTTATATTTGTGTATACCATCGTGAATGTCTTAATATGAGAAATCTACGAGTATTTGGTTTGCATTTTTTAAAGATGATTTGAATTTATCACAAATTTTTAAAGATGAAAATAAGAAAAGAAAATTGACTATATTAAACTCATCCTCTTAAATAAGGGGATAAGCTCTCACATACCTTGATTACATCGACTAAGTTTAGAGCCATGAGAGAAGAAAGGTGAAAGTCCGAGAACTCGAGGAGAGGGAGAGGAAGCTTTGGACGAGTTTCGACTTGTTTCTTGTAGAGATTCAAAGAAATCTGAGAGAAAAAGGAACAACTCGAAGAAAAAGAAATGATTCTCAATTTTACCTTGTTAGAACCACGCTTTAAGGTAAAATCTCACTCAAGTTATCATTCCTAAAGAATATATTTATTGATGAAGTCAATCTTGTGAGCTTTTGGTAGATTGTAATTGGTAGGCTATTGTTGTTCTCCAACTACAACGTTCATATAAAATGATTTGCTCGATCGTCTGAACGAGCTAGATAACCCTAATCTCTAATCATCATAATGGAAGTTGACTAAAAGCCTTTAGAATACATGTGAATGGGTGTTCGGCTAACCATTGTACTAGTATGATAAGCTGATCGAAAAACACGATCAATTCAGAAAATGTGCAAAGCGATCCTTCACCAGAACCATTGTCTAACCAATATCTATTATGGATCGTGTAAGTATGAAACGTAGATTGGAATATTATGATTAGTTAATAAGCATGCTTAATAGAGATTATTTGTTCGATCTCTAGTTTGGCTAATAACTGTTATAAATCGTATAAGTACAAAATAGAGATCTGATAAGTACAATGAATTCATGAGAATGCTTAACAAAGATTCTTCGCCCAATCCTTTATCTAACTTGTGTAGGTACAGTATGATATGGGGTATCGTACTGCACTATATGGAGTAAAAAAAGTAAAAGTAAGTTAAGAATAGTTTTAAATAGTTTTTGTAAGTGTTTTCTTAAATGTGAAAATCAAAGTTGACCTGGTATTGACAAAATGTAATGTGAATTGTACAAAAAAAAGAAAAGTGCTAATAAGAGAAAGAAAAGTCATAGAAGAAATTCCTAAGATCCATCAAGTAAAAAAACATAATAACTATGATATAAGTTGTTAAACTTCTTGGTTTCTGCTGAATGTGGTCAATCACACAATTGGAAGATGGCCACTAAGGTTTGAATTGGAATGGAGCTATCATAAGGACTTCAAAAATATCATCAACATTTCCTAGTAAAAAGAGGTTGGACTGACATCCTAATCTAATAAAAATAAAAAGAAACGTGGAGTTATAGAACAGAGAAATGTTTGGCAATAAACGTAAGTAGAAAAGTAAATAAGTAAAGAGAATAATGGGATTCAGAAGAATCTTAAGTATCATTTGTCCAATCCATTCATTGACAAAATAAAGAAGCTAACTAGAGAAAGTAAGACTGTTCATAAGCAAAATGCGCTCCTTTGGTTCCAAGAATTAAGAAAGGATGGATTAACTTTTTCACTATTATGACAAGGAAAAACAAAATCAGTGCCAACGAACATTCTGGAATATGTGATGCAATATACCCTGATTCCATAGAAGGTCTTGTGTGACCAGAAGAAAGTGTCTAGAGACTTTAGTTTAGGAGAATCAACTAAAGAAAAGAAAGCAAGTAGATTTCTTGGAAGAAAATGCGCAACAAAAATGGAGGATTCGGGTTAAAGAATCTTGTTGTATTGAACAAGGCATTTATAAAAAGATTGCTTAGGGAGTAATTGAAAATAAGAGGTGATGGCTAAGGCGCTATAAGAAAATGGCTTACATGAAAAAGATTGCATGGGGAGTGATTGAAAATAAGAGGTGATGGGCTAATGTGCTAAAAGAAAATTACAATAAATGGGGCAGTGGTTTCAATGGGTGATCCAGCAAAAAATTTCAATGAAAACTATGGTGCAAAGATTGCAAAGTTTGTCAAACATGTTATAGAATAGCAAATGAATAGCGGTGCATAATGATATTCTCATAATAAAAAAGGGCAGAAGATTATTCCAATACATGGTTGAGGCATCTTTCACTAGGAAAAAGTAATTATGGTAATCAGCTTTTTTGTAAAGAATGGCTCCTGAAAAGAAATGTCTTTGAAATATATATACCAAGAGAAATCAGCAAGAGGGTGTTGTAATTGCCTGCTGTAAGTCCAACGTCCTACAGGGCAAAATCCACTGGGAAGATTCAGCTAACGGGCGGTTCTCTACATCAACAACTCATAATAAGAGATTGTTGGCTAGTACAGGATACCCTAACAAGATTTGAAAGTCCACAATGGCAGCAAAGTTTGAGATAGAATATGACGTTTCAAGTGGCCAATAATCCACGGTAAGCTTTCGGTAAATTGGAAGATTACTAAGTGGAACTCAAAAAGGGATCCAATCTGCCCTCAACATGACAAGAAAGCACAAAGTCGGGTCCATTGCCAATAGCAGTTGAGATGGGCAAAACAATTGTTTCAGTTCAAAGACAAAGGGTGTCTTAGTTTGAACTTCTTCAATAAATTGGGACCTTCTTCACCGGTGATTGGCTTGATTATCCATGATGAAAACTTAAATGAAGTTACTTTTAAGGAACAAAGTTGTCCACAGCGAATCTTAAAAAACCTCTAAATGACATAGAAATGATCATGAAAATGGCTTCAAAAATTTGGTGGCTTGAAATCTCTTATCCAATAACATTCTAAACATGGTTTCCAACTGTGTTGTTGTTCAATGGTTAGTTCAAAGTCATGTGAATGCAAGCTTATGCCAACAAACTAGCTATGCTTCAGTAAGAACGCTAAGTTGAGACTCAAAGGCAGCTTTTCTTAGAAACTTTTGAACATTGGTGATGTTTCTGCTTTTTGAGCCAGTATTGTGCTTGATTTACAGAGGTTTACAAGTGGCCAGGTGGAAGGGACATGAAAAAGATTTTAACCGAATTGAACAGTAGATCAATTATTAAACTACTAGAAAGTAATATCAGGATATTAATAGATTTTAAGGACTCTTCAATGACTTTTCTTCAAATACAAGGAAATTTTTGCAAATGGAATGGCAAGCAAAACTCTATCAAACTCAATAGCAATCGAATGAAGCAATGGATGTCATGGTACAGTAAGATCTGAGTTTAATTTAGAATCAAATTTTGCTCATTCATGATCCACCGAATAACATTCATGATATTTTGAAGAAGGATTGGTTACATCCACCTCTATCTTTGTGAGAAGACGTTCTTGGGTCTGTGGCCCTAATCCTTCACCACAAAAAACAGTAATGACTTGATTTTCTTGGTGACATTAAGTTGAAATTGTTTACTTCAAAATTTGTTTTAATTTGAATGTTGAATGATGCATTTAATCATGATGAATATTAATAGATTTTAAGAACCTTGACGTGTATACTTGGAAATTATTAGAAAGTAATTTAGATTGTGATAAATCTCATGCATTTTGTTTGCAAAGTGAGAATTCTACCAAATGAGTTAACTTTGTTGTAGAGGATTCATTTATTAATTCATACAATGACGTTCTATTACTTTTGTTATATCTAATTCTTTCATCAATATCTTATCTTTTTGAAGTTACCACATTGTAGTATCCATATTCTAACATCACATAAATACATCATAGCCATGGGTTAGTGTGTAAGCAAAGTAAATGAGAGAAGGTTTGATCAAATTTACATTGTTTAACTCATTTCAATTTTGTAAAGAAAGCTTTAATTTCAATGAACAAGGACTCGAAATTCTCAGTCAAAATGTTAAGGATAAAAAGCAAAGATGTAAATTTTTGCTACACTAACAAGAAAAAATATATCCTATGGAATCCATATTAACAAAACATGTCAAAAGGTTAGCAGAATATCAATTATTTCATATGAGGATAAAACTAAACAACTTTATATCATTTTTTTTGGTTTGGAGAATATAAAAATAGTGCATCTCATCTAAACTAGAAGATTCAAACAGCAATCTAAAGAGCATTATCATTCTTCATAAACAAGATAGCAAAGTCAGATAACCTATCAGTTTTCCTTGATGGCAAGAAAATATTTCACATGAATACAATAATACAGCACAGAGCAAATCACATGTGAATAAGTTTGACATAAAATTGAGTAACCCCACACATGAAAGTTACCAAATTAGTATGTCAGGTATGGGGAAGTGTCAAACTCATAGGTCCAAAGCAACCTGCTCCTATATTTTGTAATATATTGTTTTCAAAGACTCGAAATCCACAGCCTCTGGGTCATGAGACAATAGACACATGAATTAATTTACCCTACATTGCAATAAAAGTATCACCAATTATGTGATTACCTGTCCCAATTTGGGAAATTTCCAACAAGGTAAAGTCCCCCACAATCCCAAGGCTCAGCAATTATTTTGCATCTAGACAAGATGACGTCCTCTGCAATTGCCTAATACAAAGGTTAAAAAAGTCAGCATAGGGGTGTTATTGCAAGCAGGTAGCTAATGCCTTTAACCCATTAAAATTCTGAATGTTTTTAATGGGTACCAAACGAAGCTAATGTTAATGGATATGAAAACATTGAAAAAAAGCTGAACTATCAAAATGATAAAAGAACTCGGATGCAAATCAACTACTTTAAAACAAGGAAGTTATGCAAGCACTGGTCTTGTAATTGTTATCATGTACAGTTCTGGAGGAGTCCTAATAGAAAAAAAAGCTAAATATCAAGTAGATCAAGCTGCAAATTGTTAGACCAAGGTTCAAGAGTTACAGGACATTGCATCAACACGTAACATCATTCATTTAAGGATAGCATGGTCTCTAACAGTTATATTGTAGTGCTTTTAGACATCAACTAAATAATGAATCAGGAAGCCCCAAATAAAACACATGGTTTTGCCAACTTCGGGATCCATATAGCTTTATTATTGCTTTTTGTCATGAATCATATATTCTAATCAAAAGTCAATAAGCAGTTAAACAGAGGTTTACAGATACTGCTGTACCTTTATAAGTGGAGGTGCATTTAGAGGTGTTCCATCAGGTCCTCTACAAAGCACACTTGCAAGGTCAAAGCGAAATCCATCTATGTGGTATTCTTCAACCCTAAAGAAGTTACAACGAAATGCAACTTCAATCAGAATGCTGATCATACAAATAGAATTCACCATGCAACTAAATTACAAGTTGCTAAATAAAAATGACAAATATGATGGTCTTGTTATAAAATTATCCCATCACCAAAACCAAAATTATATTATGCAAAAATTCCATCCTATAAATAAGATAAGAATACCATATATGGAATAAAATGCTTTCTTATGCTAAACGCACAATAGAAGAACTTGCCCCCTCATGCCGATGAACAGTTTCTAGCTTATAAATCCTGGTCTATGCATCACTTTACTTTATTTTTTCAACTTTAATCTCCTTTTTTTTTTATGAAATTACAATTAGCTTTTACAAGCTTCATCAACTCAAAATTATATGGGTTATTAATAATGCTAATAATTGACTATCACTACACAACATTGCCGGTTGTGCTCAAGGAATCTGCAAACATCAACTCATAGATTTGGGCAATAACTCTATACTCAACCTCAAGAACACTACATGAAACCATAGATTACTTCTTCTCTAGTAGACTACATTCTCCCATAATCTGGTGCAGAAACCAATAGCTGATTTGTTTTACGTGATATAACTTAAAAAATTCAGCTCCCCTATTTTTACTTTTCTAGAATACTAATCCCTCTCCTGATGTCTCCAAGCATTTTAGGATGTCAACCACTACATCCATATGATTTGGAGCGAATGCAAAAAATTGCCTTAAAAACTTCTCAAGCAATGTATCTATATGCTTCCCGTTATTCCACATTCTTTTATGGAGTCTTTTGTGAAATTAAAAAGCCCTATTTGTTCTAGCTAGCTCCATATCAAGGAAATACCTCATGGATGGAAGGTTTTTCACTTCAAACTCATAAGTTAGCCATTGTTTTAAGTCATTAAATTTCATGAACATTGTCAACCATGATTATGTTATGATATACTTACACAATTAACATGAAATGACTGCCACCTATTGGACATTTTTGGAATAACCTATTACTCCTAGGCCCCTATGTGTAACAAAAATAGAGTAAGAGCAGAGCTAGATCTCTTAAATGAAGGTCTAGGTGATTAATTGAACCAGTTTGAACCCATACAATGATCATTTTTGCTTATAAACTTCCAACTTAGTTTTTTTTTTTTTTTTTTTCAAAACTAGGAAGACTCTTCATTTAGATCTCCTCTTGTAGTTTGCCATTAAGAAAGCCATTCTTGATGCCAAGTTGATGATGTTCCCACTACAAGTTGACATCATGTGACAATGACAACCTTATGGAATTTAGTTGTCGATAAATTGACTGTTTCCACATAACTGTTTTTGAAGAAAGGTGAATGCAGTTGTGGTGCCTGTCTTTTTCTATATTTTTTTATAATCAATAAGAAAATGAACTTATAAAGCCTATGAATAGAAAACCTTTATATTTAAAAGATCCTTTTTAATTCATAGCAAAAATAAAAATCATTTACATAAAACTCTTTTCAATAAAGCAAATATCTTTTCTTAAAACTACGAAAGCGAATAATAAAAACTATCTTATAAAACCACTTGTTATTAAAACCACATCACCATAAAGGTAATAAGATAAGCTTTACAACAACTAAATAATTAACTATGCTAATTTACCACTTAGCTACAAAGTTTTCAAATCAATATCTTGATGATAATTCTAATACATAATTCATCACTATCTCATAAGAACAAATGATCTTAACTGTCACATAACTAAGTAATATGATAAAATATCTTTTATTTTGAATCATCATGAATCTAGCCTCACTACTCTCCCACATCCCTATGTAGCCATCTCATTCTATCTTAAAAATGTTAAACTAAAAGAGGTATGAGCCAAACGACACTGGCTCAATGGCAAATAATTGCACATAAATATAAATCACTACAATACAATATAAATAAAACATGTTACCATTCAAAGTAAAATAAAATAAAAATATACATAAAACCTTTATACATATGAATCCTTTATACCTTTACACATTGTTTCCTTTTTTTTCTCTTTATCTCTTTAGAAATTTCGATTAAGGAAAGGCCCTTTTTATTAAAAAATTAGGCTTTTTGGCTCATATCTGGAATACTTTGCTTTGGAATAACATTTGTCACTTCAAACAACCTTAAATCCTTTCATTTTGAGCACTAAATTTTCATCATGAATCCCTTCTCTTGCATGTTCATTATCACACAATTATATTAATAAGTGATTTGTAATTAAAATAACATTTCATTTATACATAAAAATCATGTATATAGATAAATCATAATGTAGTTGTTTTTTGTTATCACTCAAATTTTACTTTTTAATCATCTCTTAATATATAAATTTCAACAAATATCATGCATAAAAACAACTATCTTCTATACATATTATACACATTTCATGCATATTTAACTTAACATTTTTAATCAACTAAACAAACTCTTTATCTTATAATACAAATTACTAACAACCATATTAACATAAATACAAGTTTTTGACTACCTTTTAAAACCGAGAAGTAGTCTTATCAAAGCTCAAATCTTGCTCAATCTCCTCAATTGCTACAATACCCAAGACTATGCTCTTCTTGGGTTTGTCTTGGCAATGAGCTTACACTATTTCTTTAATCGTGTTGCAATCGCTTTCTCCTTTCCCTTTTCTCTCTCTAAAATAGTTTAGCTAATTTAACTGCTAAAGCTTTCTTCCCAAAAATTTATGCAAGTCTCAATTAGCACCTTATTTATGTTGTCTATTGATTTTTCAATATTCTTGACATTTCAAATACCTCTGAGAGTTGTATCCTTTATGAATGTCTTTTCAACTTTTGCCCTCTCATTTCCAAGGGTTTTCCCGACAATTAAACTTGCCCCCAAGTCAGCTTTATCGACAGTTCGTCGTTTCAAGCTCTAAAGTCTTTTCAGTTTCTATTAATCATATTGGTATGATTATCAGAATCATACTATAAGTTTTTCAATCTTGTTTAAATTTACCTTAAGTCATTCTTATCATGTTGTTACGATCTCGCTATCGTACTGGTATGATGCCACAATTTCTCTTACATTGTACAGACGATTTTGTTTAAGATGCAAATCTTCATTATATCATATTATACGTTATAGATCATAACATTATACAAAACCTTTCAACTAACCATTTTCTAGCACTATCATTATAGCAAATTATATAATATTGATTGTGATATTTTTACAATCCATTCCCTGCACATTTCACTAAATCATAACTGACAATGGTCCTCTATATCATCCTCTTATATCTCAATCATACTAATAAAATAAATTGATCATATAGTATAATCATTCTATGGTATCTTTCTCGTTGAATGCTTTCATACTAAGGCCACTTCAATTTCTCTAATGTAATCATACAACACAATATACGCTTGTTGTACAATATAATTCAATATTTTTACAGATTAGTACTTATACATTGTCGTACTGATATGTTTATATTGTCGTACTTGTATGACCATGTGTTAGGTTTTACACTTAATCATACTTGTACAAGCGGTGCTTTCATACTTGTACAATACCATGCCATACATTTGGTCTTGTGCATTAACGTCCCAAAATGATGCTCTAGTCTTGTATGATCCTCAACATGTTTTTATACACATTCACACATGTCCCATTTCATTGTCTTTTCTTAATCATAGCTTACGATACTTGATAATCATAGGGGATCATAAAACCCTTTTTTAACCTATCTGATAGCTCCAACCCATAGCAACGATGCATTGATTATATTATATCGTACTTGTACGTTGCATCAATCATACTTATGCTATAAAATCCATCTTATGAATCTATTCATCAGATTAATTTTTTCACTTGATCATTCCGTATGATCATATAATATTGTATTGTATGATATCTTAAAATCTTAAACATCTTTAAAAAATTCTAAAAAAATTATAAAAATCTTAAAATATATTTTGATTAAAATCATTATTTTATAAATTCTCCCTTTTTAAGATCATCAATCATTCTCTAATATTCTTCTTTTCGACATCTAATGATTTGAATTTATTAAAATTTCTTGCCCTTGCTTTTGGAATGTTATAGCATTGTCCAAGAAAATAATTATAATACCAAGATTATGTAATAAATTTCCCCCTAATCTTCATCAGATTCTTCTTTTAGTGGGGCCACATCTATGCAAACTGTAGATGATGAAATAAATGTCATTGTCCATGTCTCTAACACCTCATTTATGGATGGATTAGCATCACAATAAATGTGTGATAAAACTATTAATTTCTTTTTTAACTATAGAACATCATGATGTCATAAATTTAAATATTTGCTATATAATTATATATCATGTATAAGGACTCCTAAGTTACCCATTAAGAACATTTATGAGTGAATGAATTATAGAAATAAAGACAAGTGCAAATGCAAACAACAAATTCAAGGTCTACCACTCAACTAAAACCATTAGACCATGAAGGCATGAAAAACTTAGCTACACTAGCAAGATTGTTCCATCACATCATATTTGTCATAGCATCAAATACATACTTTACATGATACAAAAAGCAAATTTTAATTGGAATTGTCTCAACTTTGTTCACTATCTTTAAATTAATAACAGAATTTAAGCAAATACAAGGTGACAGGTTGACTCGTGTCACAAAATAATTTGAAACACTAATAGATTACCTTTTACTTATGCTTTTCACGTTATCATTACTAAACAAACTTTTCTACATAAGTCAAAGCAACTATATCACATAAAAGTCAAAACCAAATCCTTTTCTCTCTTGTGACAAAAAAAATTATAAATAAAATTTGTAATCTTATCCTAGTCTTACTAAGTAAATCTCATATATTATGCTAACAAGCAATCAATACAAATAATATGGAACCAAATACAATATATAACTTTTTTTGTAAAATCCTAATAGGACTTAATGTTTTTAAATTCATCATAACCATACCTCTCAATGGAAAAACCTATAAGCTAGCTACCATTGGAGATTGTCTCCTCAATTAGCACAAACCAAAGGTCATAACTAGAAATCTTCATATCAATTAGGCACGACCTAAGAGACATGACCACAAAGAGAAGTCCCCCATTCCCTTTCTTTTAGTTCTTTTTTATGTCTCATTTTTCCTTCTCTTTCACAACATGTATAAATGATTTTCTAATGCCATATCCAATATAAATTCATGGTCACCATATATCATGAAAATACATTAACCATGATCAAAAAATGAAGGAATTACAAAATAATAAATATCCAAAACATAAAGCTAGCACAACATTCACTAAAATCTATGTTAAATCATGATTTGCATACCTTAAAACAATTATGATTTTTAATTCCCCCCTTTTACTTTCACCTCCTAGAACTTGTCACTATCTAAAATAGAGAAGTACTAACAAATTATTCTATTGAATTATTTTTCTCATTTGGTTGCATTTTATTCCATCAATTTCAAATCAATCAAATACCCTATGACTTAAATTTTGAGTTGTTTGATTGATTATCTCTTTTGTTCACTTATTGTTCAAGCAATTTGAATCAACAAACTAGATGATAAAGTCCTCACCAACTTAAAAATGACAATCAATTTAGCCATTTGATCAACTTATGTTTGGATACATAGTCGATCAATCAATCGATAACATTTTTCAACTGATTTATTCACTCAATCAATTAATCGTTTAACCACTTAATTGAAAAAAGCACTAACAAGGTACTAATGTAAAGGTTACAACTAAGCTCAACTTTGACTCTTTTTTACTTAACTTTGCATATGTAAATGCTCATCCATCAAACATTTCTTTTAATATCAAATTCATAAAATCAATCATAAAGAACTTGGTGAAAAAAGGAAAAACTCTTATTGCTTTATAAACTACCAATTACACATGGATTTCCAATTGAGTCCACCTCTCTAATCAAATTTCTAATGAAACCATCAATTTCTTAACACGTTTGAAAGAACCTTGCTTTTAAGGTCTTCAAATTCTCCTTTCAATTCTTCTTCCCTTTTCTTATTTTTCATTTCATCTTTTTCCTAGCTTCACTTTTCTCTTTCTCTAATTGAATGGCTCCTCTCTTTGTCCTCTTCAACCACTTCCATATTTCCCCTTGTCATTTGTCTCGCCCAATCAACTTTGCCACTTCACCTACTAAATTCCTTCCCTCATTCCTTTCCCACTCCTCTAAAATCTACCATCACCTTAATTTTGCTTGGTGTGAGCCTTACCTCTATACCAAGTAAAGAACTTTTTTACGTGTAATAAATTCAATAATAAATATTATAATAATCAAGTTGATTACAGCCATTATCATAATTAATTAGATGAACTAAACCTTAACTAACACAAAATGATTATCATTAAACTTTATTAATGTTGAAGTCCCATAATCTACAATAAACACGTTTAACATCTCAACATAAGCAAATTCTTAGTCATAGGAACTTAGGACAATCAGGTTGTCCAATAGACTGATCAAAAGCTAACAAAAAAGCAATGTAATTTAAAAGGTTATGCACATTGATCCATCCAATCTATCATTCAAACAACCTGATCACCACTATGCTTTGACATAGGATTGGGCCATTTAAACATCGAATGTCCCTATAAATAAGGTTTTCGATATTTTTATTAGTCAGATCATCCGATTGAGGTAGATTAATTAGATGTAATGCTAGTTCAAGGGTATAACCATATTGTTTTTAGAATTAGGGTTACAATTGCTATTAGCACTTGTTTCATGCTTGCTTGATGGCAACTATTGGATAAAGAAACGTGATTTCCCAAGGGCTTCACGGTCCTACTTAGTCCAAAGATGCCATATCATTACAACAACCACCTCTCAACCCATTGCCACCACTCTCTCAACAATATTTCCTGACTCTTCGTCTTCATAACTGCAATGAATATTTTATATTCACAAATGCTTGATCTTCACATGAGAAACCTTCTGAATCACTGTTAACAGTGAATGCTTTAAAATTACCAATATCGTTACTACTATGGTAGGCACAAGAGTAATTTAAGTTGCACGAGTTCATCGATATTCAAATGCCTTGAATGTATGATTGATGATAGTTTCCACATAGCATTTTTCTGAATAGGTCGAGGGTGTTATCCACATCACTAATAGTTTCATCCAAGTAAATCCAGCTTCCCTTCATCATCTTTCCTTAGTATTTTATCACTATCTCTAACAAAAGTTCCCTGCTGCGGACCTCATACTCAATTTCCCTCATATTTTCTTAGTAGAAATAATAACCAGCTAGTGATATTTGTTAAACTTGATGAGGCATACTTTGCCAAAAGTAATTCCTTACCCAAATGCCCATAGTATCTAGAATAAAAAAATTAAATAGCTTACGCCAAGTTTGAATTAAAATGAAACAGTACATAGCTTAGGGGAACAAAGACCTTCATTTTTCAGTAGACACGACGATACCATAAATAGAAGCAGAAGAGGAAAAACATTCAGGATAGCTGTTTTTTTAAGAGAAAAAAATCAGCATATGTGATGGTAAAAAAATTACCAATGCCTCAAGCTGTCTAGAATGAGCTCCATGACCACAGGATGGTTACAGTTGAGCGTGTTTCCTGAACAGCAACAAAACAATTGCTCAACTAATGACCATTAAGCAGAGAAACCATGAAATTGGTAGTGTTGATCAGGAACAAATTGAGACATTTTTAGAATAATTCATTTATTACCACTGATTTAAAAAAAAAGGCTTATTGCATTATAAAAGTAGTGAGAGTAGCATCTACCAATGATAAGACTAAAAATTAAACTAATGTGGTCTGACATCACAAACAAAAGAGTTAACATGAAACCACGACAGCATGTCTTAATCCACCACAAAAAAGGTCATCTATGTAGATCATTTAGCTCTAGAGCACTCTATAAAATAATAGCTTTACATTTAACTAAAATTATACAAGGTTCATCCCTAATGGCGTCTTAGCATGTATTTTCCATTCTTCCTTTTCATGTTATACATGCACATATTCCAACAATTTCCCTCTCCTTGGAATGTATACCGATATATAATTTACGTGTCTATACCATCTAAACCAATTTTCTCTTAGCTTATTATCTAGAATCTACTCCAACTTTCTCAAAGTTGAACATATTAAAAATCTATTTGTTACATGGATTGTGATATCTCCATTAACTGTTCTCATTTCAGTATAAAGGCTTAAATATTTTACAAAAAAACTGAAGCTCAGGGTCACACCTAAGATCAAAGAAGGTGAAAGATCTAGCCTTGAGAGGATTGACCAAGAAGAAGTACCTCGAGGGGTTCTTGACAAGCTTCTACGTGAAGGGAAGCAAGGATGTATAGTCTCAAGTGGTTATGGAGAAAATTATTCTAAGGTTTATATGTAAGATATTAGTTTCAAGATTCGTAGATATCATCTGAGGACAAAACTTGTTTTAATTAATATAAAATGATTAAAGGAGATAGTATCAAAACTTGTTTTAATTAATATAAAATGATTAAAGGAGATAGTATCCTATCAACAATTTGGTATATAATGGTAACTCCTTAGGTCCAATATGACTCAAGAACAAACCAAGTAGAATCTCGTGGGTTTGTAATGCCCTAGACATCAAAGTGTCTTTTAAAGTCAAAACCTGCTTCAGTCAGTATAATTGACCAAAGAGAATAACAACTCAACATAGTAAAACCGAGGGACAATACCTCAGCATTGTAAAACCAACTTATGCAACTTAATTTGTTGACTAATTTTTTAATTTTCAACGTGTGGGGACCTTTTTGTCAAATATCACGGTTTATTATTAAGGACCTAGGCCATGCAAATGTCTCAATCAGCTCCATGGTACAATGTTGATACACTTCTAAGTGCTTTCAATGTTCAAGGTTAACTAGCCTATAAGCAATGATCATAACTACCAAAACTAACCTCCCAATCACGTTTGGTGTTGTCATAGAAGGATACTTTCTTTTTGCATATGGATTATACCAAAGTTGCCCTTTATCACCACTATTATTTCACCATTATTATTTTACATATTTAAACGTTATCAACCTAATGCCAACAATGAGATCATTGAAATCCTTCAATAGCCTCGAACTGGGACCAGTATAGCACCATCAACATGATCATGATGGCTACGAATGTAGTCAACGTCGCTTAAAATTAGCTAAGGTGACTACGAATAATCACAAGTATGAAACTCCTCCCAAACTTGTACTTCATAATTTTTTTCATTGAAGGCATAAGTAATTACAAGGAAGGAAAGAAGTTGGCTTGCTAAACATAACAATAAACATTATAAAACAAGGTTTAGATACTAGTGTCATAGTAATGATATTGCACAAGGTATAAAAAAGCAAAAGTAGTTTATTCAAATGTATCACACATTGCAGAAGTTTGGGACCCAACCATATTCTATCACAATTTCAACAAAATCGTCCTTAATCAGAATTGGCACCGAAATAGGAAAAGCATAACTAGTATCAGCTTAAACAAAAACTATTGCAAAACTGTGTCCAGTTTGAAGCGATTAAAGAATCCTACTACGTTCCCAAAATAATTGGCAATTGGAAAAAGGCATTTTGCATTGATCAATTGGAGATAGCAATGTGAAGCAGCAAGAGAACTTCATACAGTCCTCTAAAAATAGGATCACGCATACCCATCTCATTCGACATTTGTCTCTAAGGTTAAGATTTTCACTAGTAATCCTCGTTTATCACATTTGCCTCTAATTACTTTTAACAAAGATGGAGCTAAAGATTTGCAAATTTATTCTTGCAACTTCCAAATAATTAGAGCAAACAGTTAACTAATTAACCAATAAGAATTATTGGATTATATATATGGAATTAGAGCAAACAGTTTAACTAATTAACCAATAAGAATTATTGGATGATATATATGAAGTATACATATATATATAGAGAGAGAGAGATATATTTGTTGAGTAACATTATTTTGAACTTGATGGAATTAGGAATGTCACAAAAACAGCAGTTAAGCTATTGAGCAGAAAGAACCATTAGAAAATGAAAAGAAGTTTAAAAATAAATATAAAATATATAAGTGGGCCTTAAACTTTTAAGACATTTTTATTGTGAACTTGATGGAATTACCACAGCCAGAGAAGTTAAGCAATTGAACATTGCTTTGCAAATCCATCATGTAATAAACCTACAACATAGAGAATTCCAAGTGGACATATTAAAATTAGTCGGTCATCTGAGAAAAAATATCAAGAATAGACAATCTTTGTCACAAATATATCATTTTCTTCTTAAGTTGGAGCAGGTCCTAAGGTTTTGGTACGTAGAACATTGCGATAAGAAATTATCAGATTACCTTATTATCAATACCACGAAATGAAGTGGTATATGGGTGATTATCATCAGCCTCATTAGTGTGGTTATAAACAACATCCAAAATGACCTGCCACAACATCCTGAACCTTAGTTGAAACTTAAGCAGAAAAAAGGGATTCAGCAACCACGGCACTACTTGTGTGCATGGACTTTGTAGATGTCAATAAACAAGATACCATGGAATACCTCAATTCCAGCACCATGGAGAGCTTTAACCATTTGTTTGAACTCTTGAGAAGCGACAAAAGGTCCAGCGCCTCTGCTTCCATATCGGCTCATTGGGGAAAAAAAATTTAACGTTGAATAACCCCATGTATTGATCTTGAAAAACAACAAAAAAAAATGTTGCTGAATTATTAAATCTCAATTAGAAAATTCTGATAAGAAGCAGGAAATAATATTTTAAAATTTAATAACACATTTCAGCAGTTTGGTGCATTAAATGCAAAGAACCATTGACTAAAAAAAGGTGACAGGCTGGGAGAGCCATTATACTGTTAAGAATTTATACCTGACAAGAATTTATACCTGAATGAACGAGAATATAAATGAAAAATAATAGCATGATTTAAAAGGACTTGTACAGGATTTCCAGACAAACAGGAAAAGGCTAAACGTAATAGGCACACAGCATTGATCGTACTTGGTGATAACCCTACTTCAAATCCAGTATAATAGAAACTTTGACATGTAATAGTTTTTTGAGCAAATTGCCGATTAGAGACAAGAAATATCAATTCTTGTTTATTATCTTCATGACCGTGAAGCAATTGATGCACATTATTCACCTACTATTCTTCTTTGGTACCATTACTATGAATGATCCACACATAAAGCAATTGGACTTCCACATTAAATCTCTTGCAGCTTCTCCAACTAAAACTTTATTTCTTCATTCCCAACGATCAAATTTCGACAAATTAACGTTTGGCAATGTCCATCAAGCTCAGCCACTCATCTCAACAATAAACCTCATGGATTTTTAAAGAGTTCTTAGAACTTGTTCATCTAATACTATTGAGCATGCTAATTCTACCTCGCATCTCGATTCCATTAGAATGGACAAGTTAGTATCACCAAACAATCATTAAGAAGTATAACTTTACATGCCACTTTATGCAAGATAGAGAACCAAAGTTTGAATTTCCTCTTGTTCCAAGTCCTCTTGTCCTTTTGGATACATATAAGAGTAGAGTCGCAAGTTCCAATCGATGAACAATAATGGCCCAATTGAGGATCTATTGATTTTTCGTATCAAGAATTGCATCAACAATCATCTATTTCTCTTTTCATCTTTTTTTTTAAATCATTAACTTTATTTTACTACTCAACCAATAGATTACAAGTGATTCTATATGTGATGCATTAACACAGTAGTGTTGCAACTTACAAAACAATAGAATATCTAGTAATAAGCAGTAAAGTTTAACACTTAACCATACATGGCTTTTCTTTTCTTTTTCTTTTATACTTGTACTGAAGAATTGGGAGGTCATTAATTACTTTAATTGGAGCAAGATAGTTGTCAAAAAATCCGACAAGACCAAAGCTTCATCAAACTCGATAACTACATAATTAGATGCCAAAAAAGAGAATCTTTTAACAAATCCTAAAGGGGAAGATCTTTATGAAAATTTTTTAGTTATTTAATCTCTACATAAAAATCACAAGACATTCATTTTTCATAAACCTGATGAAACCTTGAGACAAGGCTTAAATTGAGTGCTTCTTCTATAAACTCAATAATAAAGCACCAGCAAGGAGATCAACTCTCTGAGAAAAATCCAATATCGAGATAAAAAACTCAGAAATAAAGATCTGCAGAGTAACAAACTCGATGGAGGCTTTCAAGATAGTATTTTGATCAACAAAGGCACCCTTAAAAGAGGTTAAAGATGGAGTAATCATACCCTAATCAAAAGTAATCTAAAATGAAGAAATAATTGAATTATCATTAGTCTACAAAGCAAATGCTCAAAAAATGTGTGGTTGAAACGCATCTTGCTTGCGTGGAGATTTTTATTTTCATATTTTTCTCTTTTTAGTCTTGAGATTGTCACTTAATCGTTAATTCCCATAGCCATACTTAGGGTTTAAATGACAATTTGATTCCATGTGGTTGAGCCCACGGCAAAAGGAGCAGAAATCCAAAAGACGAACTTGGGTCAATGGGATAAAAAATCATAAAAACTTGGTTGGGCTTGGTGATAATTAATTTTCTCTTGCTCTTTCTTTTTCCTCTATGGACTTCTTAAGAAACAACTAAGCAAACAACTGTCAACATTCGTCTTGTATGTGCCTACCTATCTTGTAGGATTCATAATGATCAATGTACAACATTGTTGATGTTGAAGGAATTATACTAATGGTTGTTGCTTTGTTTTGAGGTGTGCCCTTTTCCTATTCTTCTTTCCCTGACACTTTGAAGGTGCTACTTTTATGGCTCATTTAAATAGCAAGTCAACTAGAGAATAGCACTTCCTCTCAATTGCCAAAGTGAACTTCTCAAGAAACTAAGCAAACAACTTTTAGTATTTAACTTTTATATGCCCATCTATCTTACAAGATTCATAATATTCACTGCACAACATTGTTCATGTTGAAGGTATTGTACTAGGTGCCACTCCCTTTGAAAGTGCTATTTTACGACTCATCTAAATAGCAAGTCGATAGAGAATAGCTCTTCCTCTCTATTGCCTAAGTGAACATGCTCATGTGAATTAAGCTAGTAACAAGGGATGAACCAAGCCCCGTGCCTAACAAAAAGTACAAACCTAAATTGTGCATCAAATTCTATATCTCGTGTAGATGTCGTTACGCATTGCATAGCCCGCATCATTTAATCCCTCCAAAAACCTAGGTTTGCCCTAACCTCTCCTTTCCTTAAAGGAACCGCTCTTAGTACTTTCAAGATGCACTTCTCTTGGTCTATATTCTCCAGCACAGCTTCTAGAATTTAGTTCTTCATCGTAAGTTCTACATCGTAAGCTTTTCATCGTAATCTCTATAAGCATCTACTTTTATCGCATCAACTATATAATCTATTGTTCTATACCATGGGTTGATTCTCTTTCTTGCACCATTGAAGTTTCATGTTCGCTCAATTATCTTTAGATGCTAACATGGTTTTGGCGATTCTAGTTTCCATCTTGAATACCAAAAATATAATCCATCAAAAAGAGTTCTAGTTTTGAGTTCAAAATGGGAGATATGTTGTATTTTTGGTATTATAGCACTTGAATTTGTGTGGAAGAAACAAGAAACAAAAACACCAACATGCCATTTAGATATCTGGAGAGAGAACTGAAGTGTTAAAGACAAACCTCAAAGCCACAAAAAAAATCTACCATGCAATAGAACAATAGATCACATTGTTAACCCAACCACTCTAAGAACTTATGAAGCTGTGAAGAGCTAGACACCACGTGATGAAGGATAAGGCACTGCAAGTCCTACCCCAAAGTGCTCCAACAAGAAGAGAAGAGTTTTAAAGTAAACCTTAGAATTCAGAAGAGATAGATGAGCCAAATAACGAAGTAACTCAAGAAATAATTGCACTTTACAAACCAACATCTAAAACATAAATGTGACATAAAACACCTTTAGTCAATTTTGGGCATTAATAAACTAATGTGAAGATTGTATTTCAATCAATCTAGATCTCGACTAACACATGGTTATTCCACAATTCTCTACAGCTGACGTTGGGAATGACATGCCCCAACATGATCTTTAGTTAGTGTATTCATTGATCTCATGGCAAAAATGGTGTCATGGTGCTCAACTCAATGTGGCCAACTAGGCATCATCCTTAATTTAGTATTGCCAAACCGTAAATTCACAGCTTGTTCCTATAAAGTAAGCCTAACTTGAATTTTCCACCTGATTCCAAAGGCCTCCATTTGATTACTTGATTATGCCTCCTGCTCTCTTCTCTCTACTAAAATCATTTATTAAAACTAGTTCTGAAGTTATTTATTTCACATTAGCTTTGTAAAACATGAAAATATTTTTGTTGTTCATAGCTGAACAATAACCTCTACACTTATTTTCACAAAAAAAAAATCGAAGTGAGTTAACTCTTCAAAAATGCCAAATTCATATAATATTCAAAGTGTTACAATTAAAACTTTATGTTTCAATTCAACAAGTTAACCTTGAAATCAAATTAAAACAAAAGATTTTCATTACTGTCTAACAATCCACTTTCGTATTTGCATTTAAGATGAGTTTTGTCTTCAAAAGCTTTTAAGTTTTCCAGCCCAACAACCAAAATCTCACTGAATTAACAAAGATGTTTGGACGTGTAATTTGCATTGAGATATCACTTAAAAAGGACAAAAATGTATCCATGTCAACAGGGAATAGAAACCTAAAATGACTTGACAAGTGACTATCCATGCTTACTAGATAATAAAGCATGCAAAAATAAAAATAAACTTATAGCTGATGCAAATTGGATTAAGACTTGTTTTTGTTGAAAAAATGAACTAGTAGAGCAGCAAAACGTGCCAGTTCCTATTTCGGACAAATTTCAATGCTCTTTTCTCTTGAAGTGAATGACTTTGCCGAGTGCATGGCAATATTTATCTGATAGTAGTATCTAATAAATGCACTTCAGGTTAAACAGAAATACAGAAATCAAAAGTTACCATGTGATCTCTCGGATTAGGATATCTCTGAAATTCCAGCTCATCAAACTCAAAAACTGGTAACAGTTCCACAGCATTGACACCGAGTTCCAACAAATGTGGAATCTGAATATTATGGATACAGATAATGAAAACATAAAATAATGTGATCAAATATTTGCTCATAACTATAACTAATTGAACATGAATGAAAAAATGCAATACAAATTTACCTAAAACCTGCTTGCAAGTATTTAAGTTACATAATAACGCTATGAACTGAAGAAATAAATATACAAGATGACATGTGAATTCCTTCTCCAGTTTCAGAATCAGGATGTATCCACTTTTCTTTGTGTTTGAGCATTAGTTTATGACAGTATTTTCTTAAAAGAACAAATTGTGAAACAACATCATAGCTTTGAATAATATGAAAGAAGAATACACTAACCTTGTTGATAACACCAAGGTAACTACCACGAATTTCTTGATCTAGCCCGCTTGATTCATCAGCAGTAAATGAACGAACATTCATTTCATATATGACAACATCTGTCTGCAAGATAATCGTAGAAGGCATGCTATTCACAAAGTATCAAATACATGAATTCAAAATCATAACTGTATGCTAGATTTTACCTCTGGTATATTTGGGAGCTTGTAGTTGGTCCCCCAGTCAAAAGGTACACTGCAAAAATCGTAAGTCCCGAAAAATTTCGACATTCTATGCGTGACATCCCCAAAAATCCTGCGGCCTGAAACTAACTTCGCATACGGATCAAGTAGAACAGTACCGACATCATATCGATGGCCTTGGTCCCATCCTTGAGGACCATCAACTCGGTAGCCATAAAGGACACCAGATTCGGGTAAACCCTGTTTTCGAGCCAAAAATTGATGAATTGCAATTGAATCCATAAGTGCATAGAACAATATTGGACAAAAAATGTATGCTGAAAAACAAACTGCAAAATTCAAAATGGCAAAGCTACAGGAAAAGCCAGCCAAAAAAATGGATGGAATATAACAAACTTTTCCAGTTGCTCGGCATAGAGATAAATTAGATTTAAAAAGAAGATAGAGCACCAACCAACTTAAAGAAATAAACAAAAAAAGCAGATCTGATTCATGAATGAGTTATATAATACAGATGGTTACCAGATAAGAACCTAGATGGTTAAAGAGCAGTTCCGTCACAGCTCGGCCAAGAGTCTTTCCCATATAGATAGACACCATATGAAATGCGATTCCATCTTCTGCAACTCTTCTTCGCGCAATAGTACAACAGAAGAGCGTCTAAAAGCTAAAATCTCTCACCTTTCCAATATGCACCACTTAAAATCAGCTAGAACAAATTCAAGAAGACTCATAAATTAAAAGATAAAAGCAAAACTTTTTTCAAGTCCATCTAAAGTTCAGGGCCAGTGGCTTGTAAATTATTTGAGTTAGACTCAAAGAAAGAATGGAAAAAAAAATTATGCTTATACTTTGTGACTGCACCTATGGTGCAGTGATTTAGGTATAGAGATATGAAAAGCCTTATGCATAGAGATGTGCCACACCAAGAGGTAGGTGGGGGGGCGGGGGTGGGGGGGGCATGGTTAACTGGAAACAGGCTTAAAATCATGTATGAAAAAGTCATATGGTAAATTAAAGCACAGAAAGTAAAAATAAGTACAAGAATTATTCAGTGATTTGGCCCAATCAGCCTAAGTTTACAACCAAGAAAAAGCTTGGATTCACCAACGCTCCTCTGCAAAAACTGGTTAACAAAATCATTATAAAACCTAGCTCAAAGGAGATTGGGAAACAAAAACCTAGAAGACAATACATACAACCCAAAAGAGTCACAACTCTAGCCCAGACAAGCCAAAACACTAGAATTACCCAAAAAAATGCAAGTGCACTAGATCCGATAGTCATTCAAAGTCAATCATCATACTATCAAAGAGCTACTATGACCATTAGATGCACATACCAAGGCAAAATTGCATTGAAACAATTTCGAAAAGAAATGTAATCAATTTGAAGAATAATAAAGTTTTGTGAGTAGATCATAGTTTCTAAGCATGTTTTGTTGAAAAGTATTTGAAATAAAGTTTTTTAACATCATAAAACACTTCAATAATGAAACAAGAATGATATTTAACTTGTCACTTTTTATTGAGCTTAACTTGGCATGCCTTGAGCCACATCATACTCATACTCGTAAACTCTACAAGATAAATCTAAAGACACTATCTTCAAGCATGAACCTTATCCAAGACATAGTAAAATGCATCCTCATGAACTCCACGTCTTTATTGAAGAGTTTAGAAAAGTCCAGTCATGCCCTCATCCTATATTTGTTTTCACTTGTTTTAAAAACCTGAAAAAACTTAAACTAGTCATTAGATAATACATTCTAAGGCTTTGTTAACATCAAACACACACAAATGCTATCACAAGACTAACACTTCACTTAATATTAGTGGCCAAAAAATCAAACACCATTAATGACTTCCAAAAACTTTTTGGCTGCCATATTTGACTGAACTTGGAAACATTAAAAAATACATAATGCACACAATTAATTGAATTTTTAAAGATGCAGTGGCTAAATGGCTTCTCTAATAAAAGTTATGAGATTGATTTCTTATTTGCAAAATAATACATCGCAACTTACCAAAAGAGGTCACACTACAAAAGCAAGCCATTAATCCCAATCATTAATATTTAGTTTATATATTTATAATTGTAAATTATTTTTTCAGTTATTACACCAATGAGCTTATTAATTGTACCTCTTTTTATTAGAGCCAAATCCCTTTTATTCACACAAAGCAATTGATTTGCATCATTTACTCTTCCTATATAAGTAGAGCATTGATTGATCAAGAGCAACTATCTCCCAAATAATCAACTACAATCCTCGATCCTTATCCTGGCATTTAGAAAGCAAACATCTTTTATAGTATCCATCATTAAAGAGTTGACATTCCAATATTTCTGTGACCCACCTTCTTTGAGCCTGTAAGATCACCCAAACCCTAGTGTTCCTCTTTACTCCGTCTTCCACTCTTCCTGATCTAAGAGTCCCCTGACCATCCGTAGCTTCCTATTGACAAGGCACGAACTCTAAACCCTCAACCATCAGCTTTATCGCTTCTTCGTCTAAGAAAAGAAAAGATAGCTCCATCTTCATTTGAAAGAAGAGAAAAATCCACCTCCCAAAAACAACCTATTAAGAGCAACTTGAGAGTAACATGTCTTCTAAGAACAACCACAGAGACAAGAAAGAACACGAGTAATCATCTTCTGCTCCAAATACCACATGAGAGCATATCCTATTTTGGACTTTGAAGACAAATCACCTTCACCATGATATTTCCTCCATCCCATTTGTCTATTATTGAGGACATTAGACTATTAATACAAGAAAGGAGACCTTAAACTCATCAAAAAACAAATCAAAATTATTTACCATACCCATTCAACCCCTATAATTCTAAATCAACCCTTGTAATCATTTAGGGAAGCATCATCTTTGAAGTCAAAGAAAAACTCCAATTCAATCATATGCAACTTTCAAATAAAGGAATTGCCCTTTAAAAACAAAATCCAATCTCATTGATACTTAATTCCAGTGCATCAAACTATATGATAGATAACCCATATCTCTGTTGCTTTTACAACCCATGTCACTAGAATCCTAAAGTCAACATGGATAGCACTCATTCTCCTTGGAAAAGACTACTTGTTTATATTGTGAAATACAATAGTTATGGCGGGAGAGAATGATTGGCCATGTTAGAGCAAATGGTAAACTTCACTACATACTAGCAAAAGCAAGCTATTACTACTAAGAGCATGCATCCTCTTGTTTCAAATAAAATGAAATACTATTATGCAGCATTGTTAGGCCACACAATTTTTAACAAATTAATCCCTTGTTCCTTAATTTACTCATAAGGACCTTAGTCACGTTAGCTATGAAATCTATCGATTAGCCAAACAAAAGTGCATATCATTTTTAGCCAAGAAATATAAAGAATCTTGACCATTCTCTTTAATCTATGGCATGTTTGGGAGCCTTTCCATGCCAAAAACATTAATAATACTCAATGGTTCTTCACATTTATTGATATCCATGTTAGAGTTTATTAGATCAATCCTCATAAAGAACAATCAAATGATATAAAAACCTTGCAAATCCTTCATTCAATAATAAAAAATCCATTCCACACATCCATCTAAATCTTGAGAAGCAATAATGAAAAGAAATTCTTTTACTCAATCTTAAGAGAATATCTTAACATTAATAAAGTTGTCAATGAAAGCTTCCATCCAAATACAACCATAAAAAACAGGCCAATTGAAAAAAAAAATCTTCATTTTCTAGAATTCACTATAGCCTTAATGTTGACTACAAATATCCCAAAATATCACTAGAGTAAAGCTATCTTAACAACAACCTAACTTATAAACAAAATGCTATAAAAAATCATCAATTGTGAGATCACAATCTCAATATTCTACAAAACACATCCCAATTATCAATTCATCTCATCAAGTCCACCAAAAAACTTTGGACGCACAGCCTTCGAATACGCTCAATTCCAAGATCACTTCAAACTTGATCCATATCCAACAAAGTACATGTTTATCGGGTACTCACCAACTCAGTGAGGAAACAAATATTATTACCCACTACTTCATTAAATATTTACATTCATGAATATCACATTTCCTAGAAACACAAGATTATTTCTAGGAGGAGATTCTTGGAGAGAATATGTCTTGGGATAATCTTAAGCCACAAGTTAATTACTCAACATTGCTCATTGCTCCAATAACCAATACAATTGAACTCAAACCAATTGTGCCACTTCTTGAACAAACTAGAGACACATCTAGAACAAATAATAAAGCATCTCAAATTCCCTCCTAGTAGCTTGTCCACTCCAACAAAAGGAGTACTCAATGCAATAAAAAACCTAAACTAAACAGAACCAAGAATCTAATATGATTTTCAAAATTGTTGCTAAATAATCGAAATAAAACATTCTTATTTCTTCCAAAAAAAGGAACTAGATCCTACACCCAACAAGTAAGGTCTTCTCAAAAAAGGAGATGAACTATACTTTATAAAAATTTAAGAAAGTAAATTCAAAACAAATTGAATAATCTTATTATAAATATGAACTAAGCTAAGTATTATTTTCAAAGAAATCTCTTGGTTAGTTTTAAAAGGGTTGTATGATTACAATTAGAGAAATCGCACAGCTTTTAGGTGGTTAAATAAACCAACACGCCTACACCACCCAAGCCCACAAAAAATCGAACTTACAATAATCAACCACTTTTTGTCCTAAGGCAAGTGAAACAACTTTACGCACAAGATTTATAAGGATTAAAAACAACCCAAACAAAGCTATACAATGAATAGATAATAGCAACCACAAAACAATAATAAATACAAGAAATAAAGAAAAGATAAACATATCTTTTTGATGACATAACATATATAACAAAAGTCTATAACAATTATAAATCTATAATGACACCCTAAATAATAATATGCAATGATGTCATTAATTGAGAGCTAAAAAAATGATAACACAACTTCAATGAGTATGTCCAACAAATTTGAAATGCTATTGATTTTTCAACCTGATAAGAATGATGAAAATGATCCTTTATATTAGATAATTTTACGTTAGACTAGTAACTTAAGGTTTAATGCCCTACTCATAAGTAAAAGATACTTAAATGATTGAATATGATAGTACTAACATCTAAACAACAACTATAATCTATTCCTCAAAAAAGTTAAATTAATCATTATAAATTTTAAACACTGATTATATTGTACCATTGATTGTATCATATTGTGCAATGACACGAAAATGTGAATTGTACAACAAATTTTTCCATACCTTACGAAATTATAGATTTTAGATATAAGTTCACACGTTTTACCTAATCATATTATATGATAAAATCATATTGTAAGATGATAATTATCATGTCAAATTTTTCAAAGTTTCTATTTTACTCATCTTTTCACATTCAAATTATTAGCCAAATTGTACAGTGACATATTATCTTATTGTATGCAACTCTCAATTTTATACTACCTCACCATCGTAAGCCTAAAAATGATCCTACTATACAATTATACATATCGTATCATACAAAAACTTTTGTAAAATAACTTAAACAATTTCCTCCCTTTTACTTAGGAGTGAATTGATACTATAAATTGCTTGTACCTTACGATACAAAGGATCGTACTAAAGCGTAATGAAACTCTTATAGATTCATTCAACTGAATTTTTCTATTTTCTATAGTACATTAGACTTTAATACTAATTATAATGTACAATAGATTTCAAAGTTCAAATTCTCTTTTATACTCACCTATATGATTAAGTCTTAGTTAATTAAAATTAACTCTATAAACTTAAAAAGATTTTTCAAATTAGTTGATAAAGATGCAAGTTAACACATGAGATGGTTTGTGACAAAACATGAAGTTAGTTTGAGTAAAAAAAAAAACCTAAATATCATAATTAAATATTATATAGATCTTAATATTTTGAATATACAAAATAATTAATAAAAAATACTCAGCATGGTTGTCACACCATCAAGAACAAAATTCTTTATAAGTTGAATACTCATAAGAAACACGTTCTCAATAAAATCTTATAATAATACATAAATGTCGTCACATCTTATATGATCCTCTTATAATCTTCTTGAGACATCATATTAAATAATTTATTAATAAACTTAACCATATTATTTTGTTAACATCAAATGCCTACATAGAGCTAAGGGGTTAACAATCGCCCAATTTTGATAATGACAAAACCATTACGATATAAATATATAAAAAATATAAAAAGCAATGAAATAATCATGAAAATTCATACAAATGATGCGTCACAACTATTTTTACTCCTAAATTCAGCCCCATAATTCATGGCATATAAGATCTCTCCCCTTTAATATAACCTTCTTTTCTAATGCAAAAATTCATGGCATGCACTAACATTCTCTCCCTCTTTTTTTAACATTCAAAAAACACATCATTCAAAAGGGGTTAATAACTCCTAATGATATTCTAATCTACACAACTGACTCAAATGATAAGGGTTTGGTGCAAAAAAGATGCCAATTATATACTTAGTGAGACAATTCAAAAACGAACTCTTAAGATATACTTGTTCTTAAATAAAGCGAAATCTAATACCTATACGCTAAAATTGAGAGTGTTAAATTAGATTTTTGATAAAACAAATAATACTAAAATAAACACAATAGATTATAATTTCATCTATCATAACACTATAGTCTTGTAATTGTTATCTTATCCACAATACTTGTGCCACACAATTACTTGCAACTATATATTCAAATTTTATAATGGATATACTTGTTCTTGAGTAAAGTGAAATCTAATACCTATATGCTTAATCTAAGAGTGTTAAATTAGATTTTTTGATAAAACAAATAATATTAACATAAACATAATAGATTATAATTTCATCTATCATAACACCATAGTCTTGTAATTGTTATCTTATCCATAATACTTGTGCTACACAATTACTTAGAAGTATATATTAAGATTTTCTAATAGATAAAGCTAAACGATTTTATTTTCTTCTAGCTTGAGATATGAGCAAATGGCTAACAAATTAACAAGTACCTAAAATCTTCTGTCTACCAATTTTACTTCTACCAAAATAAATATCCAAATAAGCACTAAGATCAAATCTTATCTCTCCTAAAGTTCCAAAGACCTAAATATCCTAATAAGACATCCAAATATATATTTTACTACTTATAAGTGGGATTCTTTGAGATTAAATTGAAATCTAACACAACACATACCATATATTATGCTTAGTTTGCTTGTTATAAGATACAAGGATCTTATCATTCCTTTACACAGCTTCACATCTATGGTTTCTTATTTTAATCCTTATTTAAAGATATACTTGTTAGCAAATGTGTTATTCTAGTCACCAAATTATCAAATCCAAACATTTTTAGTAATGTTGAAGTGTACTTTGTTATATAAAAATACTCTTCTTTACTTTATTAACTTTTAATCCTAAAAGAATTCAACATTATCATCAAGCTCATTTCAAACTCCATAAATTTACAAATTCTTCACACAACTCATTCTCCATAAATTTTGCAAATCAATTGATGTTACTTTGTATTTTTAATAAAAAGGTAGTATCTTCTTTTTTTTAATTAAATTATTTGAAATTAAAAAACTACATTGTGATAACCAGTATTTTTTCTTAAGCACTATGCTTAATATGCGTATTTAATTATAATATTTAAAAAAAATTATACCAAAATAAAAGAAAATTATTTCGAGGCGTCTCGAAATGCATGGTGAAAAAAATAATCTGGAATTCGGTAACATGTTTTTGGATAGAGAGCATTGTGAGGGATCCATCTATCAATTCCCATCTGACATCACAACCTAATGTCATCCTTAACAATTTTAATATAAAACAATTCAATGTTTACAAGCACCTAAAAGACATTAACAACAAAATCAGATGAAAAATAAAAACTAGAACTGACTCTTAATCATTTTTAAATCATCTAATCTTCAAATTTTGACTAAGTTCAAAATTTCAAAAATCAAACAAACGAAACTTCTAAACCCATCCATTTCTCCCATGAACATACAATAGCATTTCACAAAAAATTTTAAACAAATAAATGCCACACTTGTTTTTAACCAACACCAACGTACCAAATCCACAACAAAAAAAATCACATCATAGATCAACTTAAAAGCCAATACAATAAACCACAAAAGTTTGCACCAAAACTATAAATGTACATCTGAGATAATACCACAACTATCTATATTTCAAAATCTCTTACTATCCCCTCTCAAGTACTAAAATCATGCATTACTATGTTCCCTCAATGAATATTTATGTTATGTCCTACAATGTAAATAAGATAGTAAACATAATAAGCTCAACAAATAAATTGTTAGCTGAAATAGTTGAAGTGATATAAATACAATAAGAGATATGCAACAATGATTCAAAGCATTGTAACAAGTTTATGACATCTAAAAAATGACCATGAGTAATCATATCTCTTCAATCTATAAGAATATCATAACATTTTATTGATGCATATGCACACTACTATTATTTATGTCAAATTATAATAACAACTATTTTTCATCTTAGTTCCAAGCATATTCCTTGCTATAACACTTTACATGTATTCATAATATTCTTATTAATTTTAAAATATTGGGTCATATTTTCTCAAATGACTCTGATCATTAGGATCCCCATTCATTTTAACTGACATCTCATTACATCAATTGTCAACTCACACAACAAATAACTCATATCATCTCTCTAGACCACAAATATTATAACACACAAAAAGCAACAATATCTAATCACAAAACAAGTAATTCTAATCATGAGGTACGATTCCAGTGGCACCAAATACTATCGAATCACACAAACGGTGGCTGTCAGATCACATAAGAACCAATTCTTGGTCACATTGTAGGTAGCTCTAATCATGAGATTAGATACTAGTGGTATTAAATACCACCCCATCATATAGCAAGCAACATTTAAGAATAAGGCCATAGAGTACAAAATTCTTTAATATTTATTCATACATATATTTTATAAAACACTAGGCTCAATAAGCTTAAATTATTTCAGATTTCTTTCCTTCTATATCACTTTATCACATCATATGAAATCATAGAAGCTTCATGTAACCTTCTTTCTATTCTGCCTTTGCTTTACCTTATATTATTTCAATTGTTCTAACATCATATTAAAATACATATATATACATATTCATATTCATAAATAAGATATTATTTATATATTAAATTATCACATTATTTATATAGATGCAATATTCTCAATTTCATATTAAGTCTCCTCGATGTTACTATTCATTCGATTATTTAATATGTATACATATATATTTTTTTTTGATATTATATATATACATATATATATATATATATATATGAGTTAGTGATGTCATGTTATTTGCTCTAATTCATATAATCTAAAAAAAATAAAATAATAACTACTTGTATCATAATTATTTTAATTTATTTATCTGAATCATTAAAGAAAATTCTCTTATTAGTTTCTCTTTATGCTTTGCTTGCTGAAATTTTAAGGATTATAGTTTCATTCACTTTTTCTCTTTCACTTATTATTTTTTCTCATTATGATCTAACTCAATTCCTTTTTCAATATGTTCAAAACTCTTTTGCTCATTTTCTTTCTCCTTGTTGTGCTTCCCCTACTCCAATGGCTACTTGAGTTCTAATAGTCCACAACAACTCTTACTAGAGAAAATTTCTCTTACTGTTACTATAGAATCATAATCTTCTGCTTGATTTTCCTTAGTTCTTCCTTACCAGTTACAACAATTACTTTCCAAAGCAAGAAGTTTCCTTTTCAATCTTTCAGAAAAAACATAAGTTTCCACAAAACTTGCTACATATATGCCAAGAAAAGATTTCATATACTCTTATTCGGCTTATGAAACGAATTCTTTTTCAACAATGTCTTGTGAATCTTTTGGTGCTCTAACAACTGTAGTTGGACGATCTTAGGTTTTAACTTCACTACTAAAAATAAGAATGTTTTCCTTTGCTTAAAGAGCCGTCTCCACAACTTTGATGCCAACAACTTAGGTAAAACACCCAACATCTCCTTGCAAATAGGAAAGCTTTCCTGTTTGCCGCATGGCTGCTAGGAAACTATGCAACAACTTAGGTAAATGACCCAACATCCCCTTGCAAATAGGAATATTTTCCTCTTTGCCAGACAACTCTACTAGCAGATGGTTTCCTAGCAGAGCTTCGCTTGTCTCCCACTTTACTTCTCCCATATCAGCCTTTCGCTCTCGCCCTCTATCTCTTACTGGATCATCGTCGACTTGGAGACTGTGGACATTCAACCTTCACTACACCTTCAGCTACTTACATTAGTTTGCAAATTTCTCTTTGGGTAGGTCCCTTGTTGCTAGCATCTTGCTGCTCTTGAAGTTCTTTCCATGGCAATGACATCGGTTGCAATGACAGATCCTCCCTCTTTAATCTCCATTCCAATCCCTTTCGTCTCTACTCCGTTCTCAACAACTCTCATTCCTCCTCTGGACTCTATTCCTCCAATTTTGGTTCCTCTTGCAACATCTATAGCAGTCTCCTTCACTCAAGTGATTAAAGGAGTCTCGACAATCACCTCATCTCATACAGTAGCCTTTCGTAGCTATGTCAGAGTGTTCATAGTGCATTCAAAATAATCCTTTTGAGATATCATTCAACTGCACCCTAAGTGTCTTGCAAAACCAAGCTTACTCTAGGTTTGGATTTAGTCAACTAGACATGATCTCATTTTGGGCTCTAGTTGATTTAATTCAAGCTCATTTTGAGCTTAGGTCAAGTTCAAGCTAAGATAAACTTGAAAATTTTTTCGTTTAAAATTCAAAAGGTAAGTCAAGTGCTTTGAATGGGAGGAAACTGGGAGGGTATTGAAAAAACTATAATAATTGCAGATTTCAAGGACTTCAAAAATAATCATATTGACACAAGCATGGGTAATTGAAGGGAAAGCATGCAAGTTAAGCATGTCAATGAAATTTTGATAATGAAAGAATCCTAAACCTAGAAAGGATGAAAAGTGAATTTATTTAATAATCCCAAGTATCGCCTTCTAAAGGAAAGGAGATTGAAATTATATGAGATTGTATATGCACCAACTAAGAAGGAATATAGAAAGAAAAGCCAAGCAAGTAGTTAAACACATACAAAGAATAAAAGATATCCAAAGAGTAAATGGCTAAAAAGCTTATGATTAAAGAAAGGTTCAATAAAAAACAACTCTTTGATTAAAGCCAATTCAAAATAGCTAGAAAAATGAGAACAAGAAAATTATTAAAATTATTCGAAGAAAATTATCCAGTATGGCATGATCACACACACTGAATCCCATTTAACAAGTTGTCTAGCCAAATTTCACTATCAAAGAGCATTTGTGAAAGAAAATACTATAGCCTAGGAAAGCATAAATATTTTGCACTTAACAAACAAGATGGAGAAGTAGAAGATAAACAATTACCTCCACATAGACATTGCATGCATCTCCAGTTTAGGAAAGCATAGAACTTTTGCACTTAAAAAACAAGATGGAGAAGAAGAAGATAAACAATTACCTCCACACAAACATGCCATACATCTCCAGTTTTGTTCTTCTTTGGATCTAATACAACTTCCATCATGCCATTATGCAATTTTTCAACATTATCCCTAGAGGATATCAATATGAACAAGGGGAACTTATAATCAATAGAGTTAATAAATCCAAAAACAACTAGCCAACATTAAATTTTTCAAAATATTAACAAAAATGGTAAGATTTTGGTTACACAATCCTCATTTTTTTATGAACTATCAACAAAATTAACCATCAACTAATCAGGTACTAACACCAATGAAAAATCCTGAGGAACCTCCCAAGTTTTTCTCTATTGATGGAATTTAATTTCAATTGGCCACTTCTTAAATAAAATATGGATTTAAACATTTTTCCTCAAAATTACGGTAACAAGTTATGAATTTTGGAGCAAAGCCCACAAAAAATGTCTCCAATGTAAATTAAATAAACCAAGAGGAAATGAAAGGAGATACCTATCAGAGATGAATAAACAAAGGATGACTGAAGATGCATGTTGAGAAAATAAAGAAAAATTGATCCCACCATCAACGGCTGATACACCAAGTGGATGAGCCTTGCCAGTAGAATATTTTAGTAGTAAATCAAAATTCAACATTTGAAAATCTTCTCCCTGTTTCAAGGCAAGTTCAAAAGTTCTCATCTGGTCCCAAGTACAAAATGTTAATATTACATTATTGTCGAATAATATATCAATTCCCTATAAACAGAAAATAGAAAGTAAACTGAACACAAATGTTTGAAAAAAAATTAACAGATTTGGAACAGGAAAGTACTGATTGATGGCAATGACAATTAGACAAAAATTGGATGTTTTTACAATTGCCTAGAAAATCGTCTTGAATCCCACTTAAAATTCAAGTAAAAAAATATTTCGCACATGGATCAGTCCTCATCTAAAACACATCTAAGGGGATTTAATTTAGAGGTGTAAGAGAATGAAAACAATCAAGCATCAACATAGAGTAAGGGCCAAATTTTCATCTAGTCTAGGACATTTCTGGTTCCAAAAGTTATAAGGATAAACTAAATAAACCACTTTTGGTTCCGCTAACCGGGTAAGACAAAGGTGATCCGACCCCTTCAAATTTAAAAAACACGTTGCATCACTCGATTGTAAGAGAAGACAAGTGCACCCCTTCAATTTATCAAGGTTGCTTCACCCTCCCCATTAAGGCTATGAAATTAGCCTGAAAATAAAAGATTACTCAAAAATCAGATTGGTTTTTAGCTCAAATCCAAATAGGATCAAAATTTTATAAGCCAATTTGAGTACACATTCACTCGAATCAAAATATTATGAATTGAATTTTAGTCAAGCATAGAGTGCAACAAACTAGCTCCAAATCGAATCAAAATATTCTTTTCATTTCCAATTTTTATATTTATGCATTTATTATTATAAGCGTATTTAAACATACAATCAAGTTAATTCATAGAACCATAAGAGAATAGATTTTTGAAGTGCTGAAGGCATGGCATCACAATTGCTAATGCTAAGGAAAGAAAGAACATACTAAAGATAAAGGCACTCTCTTTGTTGATGGTTGACACTAGTATTTTTGCTTGAAATGGGGTTGGAAGTGATTGGAGACATTTAGAAACCAACATTTAACAAACTCAATATTATTTAAATTGAATCTTCCTAAGGTTATCCTTAATTATTATTGAGTTTTCTTTTAAATGCATTCATTTATTATCGTATATTTTCAAATATAAAAACTCATCAATCTGAACATCCTTATCTCTATATTACTTTTCAAAATTTCATCTCATAAATTATCAATCTTACCACAATACAATAAAACTAATCTTCAAATTAAGATATTTGAATCACACAACACCCAAAAAGCACTTGTGCATTTCATCCAACCTACTTGAATTCTATTATTAAAATTCTTATCAATTTTTCCAATATTTTGAAATATAGACCAAAAATAACAAAATTACTTACTCTTCAATATTTATGATCTCTAATTGCTTTTATGGTATTTGCACTAATACCAATACAAAAGTTTCATTCCACATATTTAGCTTTGTAATAAAAATACTTGAAATCATAGTAGTGGTCTTGCAAGTCTAGATTAGGTTTAGAACATTCCCAAATCTTAATAACAAGCAAAACATCATTACCAAAAAGCATACACCATAGCACATCATCGTGAAATAACATGCAAAACAATAGCAAAACAATAAAGGTGTGAAGTAGAGCTACGATAAAGTTCAATTATAATTTGAAAATCTTCAATTGATTCTCCTTGAATGTGCACACATCATCAATTTATTATGCATGTATTTAATAATTTCAATATATGCGATGCTAACTTTCATTCTTTTCTAAGGTCTTCCAAAGAACTTTTCCTGATATTCCATCATGTCTTCTCTAAACCAATAAAAATAAAATTTAGCTCATCGTATTAATTTCCTAATAATTAGCATAATTTTGAATATCTTATATATTCTTATAAGTAGGTACTAAAGTATTTTCTTCACTCATAAGAAATATTTTTTTATCTATAAAGAATATTGAACAAATTAATATGCTACAAGATTCAAATTTAGATTCTTTTTTTACTTTCTTTCATTTAAATAGATCATGTCAAGTTGTTCTTTAACCCTTTCTTGCACATCCACATCTGCCAAATCATTTATCACAAGACAAGAAGAAATCAACTCTCAATGAATTATAGCTAATTAACAACTAAAGCATAATCACAAGTATATCAACATGCTATTAATACAATTGTCTACATCCATTCATAGATAATAATAATAATATAATAATAATTCAAAGGATATGCACTATCCAACATAGATAACACAAAAATCCATAATATACACATCCCACCAACACACTCATAAAACTATCTCAATTTCAACTAGTTTTGTTTACTTCGTGTATGTCAGTGCCATGTTCTATACTACAATCAGAAATATAAGCACAATATGCTCATCAATATTGATAGCTACACGCAAAGCTATACAAAAATCAAATATACAAGATGGTATAAAACATATAACATAAAAAAAAAATCAACAACAGCTGCATAACATTTATAGAATACTCCGGCTTGAGGAAATCTCATTTTGAAATTCTCCTTTTTTTAAGTGTGTTTTAAACATACAAGTAATTTTGCTAATACCTTCATTAATTGCATTGGTTTGTTCCCAAGCTATACGTCTTTTTTATATCTTTTTATAAACATTGACAATATTATTCTTATTGCCATCATTCTGTTTCTTATGTTAAGTTTTATATTTATTATAATTTGTTGAAAGCAGCTTATGCTCAAGCTAAGAAAATCTAGCAATCATCACGCCTACGGTTTTCATAAAGTTTCCCCCATCTCCTTGTTTGCAAGTACCATGTATTGGGGAGATTTGCTGCGAAACCTTTTAGGAAAATTTTGGACACCTTTTGACATCTCTTTGTAAGATATATTGAAGACAACTCCAAAAACTTAGGATATCATTCCTCTTCCTTCATCAGTTAATAGTGCAACATAAGTGAGGTTATGGGGAGAAAAAACAAGCCAACTATATTATCCTCCATCCCCAATCCATTGGGGCAAAGCACCAAACGTGAAGTCACATGGAACTTGGTTGAGGTTGTTGGCCTAGCAAATTGCATCATTTTTGTGTTTTGCCTCACCTCCTGTTGAACACGAAGTCAAGCTCCATACATGGTGGTGAGAGGAGGTTTAGCATGGTGCTCTCCAGAGCTTGTCCTCGCCATCATAAGAAAAAGCACCATACATGACTGCAAGAAATTAGGGATTTTTGTTGTTTTAAAAAAAGAAGAAAAAAATAAAATAGAGTGCAGCAATGGCTGACCACCATGACATCCAGGATCTCCCAAAATAACCATGTGAATGACCATATGCATCAAAGGTGATTAATAGAGTTTCACTTCCAAGATAAATTTAAAAATAAATTTTCAACAAAAGCAAAATCAGAGACTCTATAAAGCCCCAGATACAATGGCAATCAATTTGAACTCCATTATAAAATATTGTTGAAATCAACAGAAAAACCTACTATAGGTTTGCATAGATCACTTCACTCGCACCCAAGATTATCAAGTTGTGGGTTAGTTGACCCACATATAAGACTTAGGAATTGTGCATTGATCAGGCCCAGTGGACTTGAGCCAAAAAATGCTAGAACTGTAGTAAATCTGTTTAGCCAAACATACCCAATGCAGAATTCCCACAAAGTAGACACATTCATGAATACTTAAACAAATCATGTAACTCCAAGTAAAGTAATTAACGCCCCAATAGGACATCAACATGGACAGTTATTCATTTACACCAAACATGAATAAAAAACATTTAAGTAGCCAATGTTGTTCAAGAATCACATCAACAACTAAGGCTCCTATCAAGAATCAAAAGTGAAAAATGGAATAGGCTAGGAGTATAAGAGAAAAGGATGTAAATGAACTTTTTAACTGACTAGAGTATACACATAATGGGTTGGAAGTAGCAAGAAAGGAAAATAATGGAAATACAAAAAGATGTTTACAATTGAGCATTGTATGTCTTGCGCCCCATTCAAGCATTAAATTCTAATACACATCCATTTCTTGTATTAAAATATGGATAGGAAAGAAAAAGTTGGTAGATTATGAGAATAAAAAATTAATCTAAGAGATGCTGAAAATACTATATCGATATATATATAGGTAAAAAAAATCTGTCCTTTTTCTTCTAATTTGGTCCTACATAAGGATAGATCTCTCACATCTCTAAAAGCAGTCAATAATTTCTATTGTTTTGTGGATGTAACAATTAGGTTCATAACTTTCTTTTTTCCTAAATTATCTTTTTAAAATAGTCATATACATTTTTAATATCTGTATAATTATATGAATAGACCTCTATATTGGGTAATTGAGGAAACAAAAATAGTTAAGATCCAAGTTGTTGGAAACCATACAAACCTATTTAATTATTTTGGGAATGTACGGAAACCATTTACACAAGGCTAAACAAAAAGTAGCTATCCTCTATTTACCACATATGTACATATATACGTATATATATATATATATATATATATATATATTCTTTTTTTTTTTTGTGAGACCCCCAATTGAATGAGGTTCCCATGCAAGTATTCATTAAAAGTTTACAATCCATATCTCCAAATTCATAATAACATTTGCACTCAAAAGAACCATTTCATTTCATTGTCCAAAAGAAAAATAACTCTTCATAGAGACAAATCTCTATTATTATTCCAAAGAAACTTTCAAGTCATAAGAAATTGAGGGATAGAGATAGAAAAAGTGAAGAGTTGAGGATAAGAGAGATGAAGAGACAATGAAACTAGTGTTAAGTATCAAATAGTAACTTCTATCCCAACCTCCCAACAGATGGGCTTGGTTGAGTGTATTTGTGTGCATAAGAAACACATAGATAGAGAGGCATCGTCACCAAGGAAAACCCCTTCATGAAAAACATATTTGAGCAAACAAACTGAAATAATTGAAAGACCAAAAACTACATAAAATAAACTCTCATATATGAGTATCCAAGGAATTGAACATGTTATTATATTATTTGTATCAATTCCACACCTTAATATGAAAGTGATAGCTTCTATCATTACCTTGAAAGAAGAAATTATTAGTTCCATATCATTTTCTCCATCTTTACCATCTACAATAGCAGGCTGCAAGAAAACACAAAATCACTAATGTTTTATATACATAAAAGAATTAACAGCAAAGTACTAATAGAGCTTATTGACCTTGCCCTGGCAGATGTCCTCATCAGCTTCCAGGATGGAGGAAAAACTAGTAGCAGGAGAATCTAAATCTTTCTCATCTTTGTATTGAAAAGAAGCATGATGTACAGAATTATCCATAATTTCACTTAACTCTAATGATGGATTTTCTTGGTCAGTTATTTCATATATCTTCTCTCCATTTGAATCCTTCCCAATAGCATCTGCTAGCAAGCAGATAAAAGAACCCCTCCTTGGGGAGATTGATAAGAAATGTGGAGGCTTTCTACTCACAGCATGTTGACGAAAGAATACCACACCACTGAATTTTTTGATGCATCTGCACTGCCTATGAAACTACAAGGTCATAGATCCGCTGGTGAAAATATGAAAAACAATTTGCTAAAAAATCATCCTTGTAAACATTCATCATTAACATGATTTACTAAATTCTTAGAAGCAAGTGTCATGATATCGAAAGCCCGATCTTGCAAAAAACAGAGAAAAAGAATGGTTTTCACCTTGTCAAAATAGTTTCCATTTTCATTAGATAACACGTCACTATGAAATTAAAAACAAATTCTCCAATCATGCATCTTTCTCCTTTTATTTGCTCATTATAAGCACTACTATACATTTTATTGCATAACTGAATAACCCAAAAAGTCATCCTTTTATCCCTTTAGTGTATGTTTTCCATCACTTTCTAAAAAAATTTTCCAATTGAGGAGCATAAACAAATCCTACCAGTAAAATCATGTTGAACAACTACAATGGATTATCTTCATATGCTATTTAAATTTGTAATATAAACATCTAATGCACAAATTTTTCATGCTTGCCAATTAAACGTTAGAGCTATGAAAAAAATACTTGAGAGATCTATTAGGTTCAAATGTAATGGCTAAGATGGTGGTGGGAGAGAAAAGAGAGAAAAAAACTACCTATTGAAGGAGATCCCTGCTGTAGGATAAAAGGTCATAGAATTCATAACTCGTAAAACTATTTTTGCCAAAAATTGACCAGCAGAATGTCACCTGCAAATCACCTTCAATAACTTGGAATTTAGTGCAAGACATTTTAATAATAAAATGTCAAGGAACGTATACATGAAACAATTAAATAACATAATTTCTGAAGCATTGATATATCATAATGACACCATAAAAAACAACAATCAGCTTAACAAATAAATAGAAAACCATAAAGACTTATGATTACAAAAACCTTTAAATGGCTTTAAAGCTTTAAAACAAATTCTAATAAAAACTTCCAAAGGATTTATGAGAACCATCATTCAGAATGTTTTCTTTCCGTTAATAAAGAAATGCCAATTGAGAAAAATAAGAAATAGAAAAAAATTTCAAGAAATGCTGTCAATTAACATTTTTATCAATAAAGTATATAGGCATATCAGAATTCAACGAGCATGTTGAAGCCATTGATCAATTCTTCAAGTACCGAAGAAAAATTAGATTTTCCTCATCCAAGTCCCAATGAAGGGAACATAACCTTAATGGAGAGGGGAGCTTTAATCATTAAACAATATAATATATAATATCTACTATGCACTTGAATTTTAAAGTCCAAGATCAATTCATGCTTGGGTTCCTTTACTTAAGTAATCGGTTCCAAAACCAATCATCAATAAACTTAATTTTGCAGACATGCTGAATTAAAATAAGTATAATAAACCTCTATGTATGTACATGATGCAACAAATGATCTCGCAAATCAAAACATAATCATCATGAACAACAAAATAAAGGTTATGCTTGAAGTGTCCCATTAATTTCAAAACAGTCTTGCATATACTAGAATATGGGTAATCCATGTTCTGAATGCTTAACGAGATTTTAAAAAACCATTTGGTACATGACAAGATTTGAACACTGTATCTAGCTTAAGTCCACAATCACAAAATGTGTGCATAACATAATAAAAAATAACAATGTCTAAAATATGTAACAAAACACAGAGCATAATTACATAAACATTCACAATCATTCTATATTATACAAAATGCTGATTCAACATGTTCATTAAACAATTTTGTTTGTAAACTTTTCTTAACAGTCAGCAATCATTACTCTATCTTAATACCTTGCATAGATACTCCATGTTTTAATTAACTCTTAAATAGAAATATACATCAACTTCAAACATTTGTCATCCTTAAGGTATTTGCCGTTTTGCCAAAAATATTGTTGTGGTATTACCATCGTAAATTTCAATATCATATAATGTTAACACAGCCAAGCCTTGCCACAGGACTGATGGTGACTATAAAGCAAGTCACAATTTCAACTTCCAATATAGATGTAAATAAGCAAACTGCTTTGTACTTTTCCAAGACACTCTTGCTAACATAAAGATGAAGTTAAAAGTAGACTACATAATTTCAAGTCATACATTACAATATGAATTTCATCATTTCAAAATCATTCATTTTAGTCACTTCTGTTACTTGCAATTATCTCAAAAACTTTTTTTTGTGGATTTCCAATGAAGCATTCCTGAATCGGGTTAATAAGTGCTCAACATCCATTGCTCATCTTTCAACATCATCCTTAAGAGAGGTGTAAATCAGAATAAATGATAATAATGCAAACTAAATATTTTCTCACATTGATCTGTCGAGAATTACAGAAGTGGCAATTTTGAACAAAGAAGGGATGCATTGAATAAAAGGGTAGCAATTAAGCATGCACTGAAAATACATGAGAATAGCACAAATGTAACCTTTCTAGTTAGGTAGAGAGTTTCAATACACTTTTGAAAAATTAAATGGAGCCAAAAGGATTAAAGGAATTAAGTTCTGATCTTTGATGTTATTCAACTTCTTGGGTAAGTGCTTGAGACTCGTGCTGCCAATTTCTAAACAACCATCTTATCGGGCAAAATGTTTACAATGTCGAGGAAATAAATGTAGAGATTTGTAGCTAATGCAATGATTTGGTAGGACCTCTTTATCTCTTGGTTCCTCTTGCTTTCTCTCTTGTAAGAGTTGGTCCAAGATTATGATAGATTTCAGATGTCAAAAAAATTGTCCCTGAAAACCCATTTATAAGGTGTGTAGGCACTAATGGGACATGCAATCAAAGGATTAAGACCTACAAGCCTTGAGTATTATAACCATCTAGATAATGTGAATTTGATGTGGACTTTATATTGTGGCATAACAAGAGAATCATATTGGAAGTGACTAGATTGTTCAAGAAGTGGCAATACAACAACCTCAACATAAAATGAGGTGGACCAAAATCCAAGTTGTAAGTTGAGCCATTGACCAAAGAGATGTTAAAGAAGGTCATTTTGTTTTCTTAGGACATGTCTTTGTTGACGTACAAAGAAACAACAAGGCTACAATTGGTAATTGGAAAGGACTCGTAGTCTTCATCAACACACTTTTGAATCAAACAAGGATATTGGTTAAAATTGGCTACTAGCATTTGATTCTTATGATAGACCAACTACACCTTACAATTTGCACAAGCTAGATAGTATGAATCTTGCATCGTATCAATATGTAGTAACTAAGAACGTTGGAGTTCATGGTCTTACATTAAACACATAAGAGGTAGTCCAAGTGTATCATTAAGGGGCCTTAATTGGCTAACTTGAACCAAAAAAAAGTTCTTCCAAATCTTAATTTTTTTACACTTGTTTTGGACAGTTGAACAAGCACAACCCTCTATCGTTGATTTGCGTTGTTATCCTAAGCTTATCATAGGTCAATGACATCAACTAATTCATATCTTATCCCAATCTTGGACAAGATTCAACCCAATGCAAACAAGAGTCAACATAAGCCAAGACACTCTGTTCTCACAAAAAAGAAAGCCAAAAAGAGTAGATATAAAGCATTACAAATAAACAGAAAGACACGACAAAAAAATAAGGAAAACTTAAAAAAATTCTTCCCAAGTACAAAAGATAAATCATCATCTCCAAATGCTCTATAACAAACATTTCCCACTGGTGGCAAATACCTTTGTCCCTTTAAGCCCTTAAGCCCAAATCCCTCTTAGAGTTTGACCTCCAAAGGTTCTCCCAAATTTCTCTCTCTCTCTCTCTCTCCTCCCTCCATCCCTCTCTCTCTCCTCTCTCGCTCTCTCCCTCCTCCATCCCTCTTTTTCTCTCTCTATGTGTGCGTGTGCGTGCAAGATGATCACTAATAATGATGGATGATTGAATATTTGTTGGATTAAAATGATTTACCCAATCCCAAAATCACCCTTTTAAATCACAAGGGGCTTTGAAAATTTTCAAATTGCTATCCCTATCTCTAAATTCGAATGTCAAGATATGAACAAACCCTTTTCAATTTTATCTTATATCTATCATATTATCCATTTAGAATAGATCAAAAATTGTCTATATTAAGATGTCCAAATATACAATATAGACTTATAAGTTGCTTTGTCATGCAATTTGTCATATATAAGAGTACAAAATTAAAATACCAATACTAATTGTAACCTACCACCATTGTTGTGGTGAAGTTTAGCTTTAGCTTGTCGATTCCCTAATTTTATTAACAAGAAGAAAAATCATTTGTACAAAAATTACATGGCACTTCATCAAAGATTTGACTAATAAGAATATCTATAAGTACTTAATTGTGTTCATAGTTCCATTACATATGTTTTTAATAATTTTCATATATGTGGTGCTGTTTTCTTTTATTATTAAGTTATTCCATAATGCTTCTCAAAATATCAGTCATAAGGCTTCTCTAAATTGATGAGTGTAGATATTTTCTTGTCAATTGTCAACTTTCTTATCATTCAGCAAAATTAATTTTGGATATATTGATCTTATGTTTTAATTAGCACAATTCTAAATAGTTTTATAATATCAAAGCCTAAATCATTAAGATAATTCTTTTATAATTATACAATTCTAGATATCCCATTTGTTCTTAGAAATTGATAACAACATACTTTTTCTCCTTAATTGACATCTTTTATATTTTATCTCTAAATTCAAATGTCAAGATATGAATAAACCCTTTTCAATTTTATCTTATATCTATCATATTATCCCTCTAGAATAGATCAAAAATTATGACTATTAAGATGTCCAAAATATACAATATAGACTTATGAGTTGCTTTGTCAAGCAATTTTTCGTTTATAAGATACAAAAATTCAAATTCCAATGCTAAGATCGGAACAAATCCTTAGCCTTTATGGTCTTTTCGATTGTCACCTGCCACCATTGTTATGGTGAAATTTAGCTTTAGATTGTTGATTTCCTAATTTTATTAATAAGCACAAAATCATTAGTACAAAACATTACATGGCACTTCATTAGAGAATCGACTAATAAGAGTAACCATAATTATTTACATTGCAAATTTTATGAAGTCCAATTGACTATTTAATCAATACTCTTTGATTTTGTTCATAGTTCCATTACATATGTTTTTAATGATTTCAATATATGTAGTGTTACTATTTTATTATTAATTTATTCCACAATGCTTCTCAAAATATTTGTCATAAGATTTCTCTAAAATGATAAATATTAAGTGCAGATCTTTTCTTGTCCTCGATTGTCAACTTTTTTATCATAAAGCAAAATTAATTTTGGATATGTAGATCTAATGTTTTAATTAGCACAATTCTAAATAGTCTTATGTTATCAAAGTCTAAATCATCAAGGTAATATGTAACTTAGAAATCGATAACAATGTATTTTTTTCCTCTTAATTTATCTTCAAAATAATATGTAACTCAATAAACTAAGAACCATTCTCTTCTTCCTAACATTTCAAAACATCCATAACATCGTCTGATATAGCTTTTTTTCGTATTCTATCTTCTTTAATGTTTCCGTCTTCCATTTCATGAACGAGTCAGTACAATTCAAACAACAAAGTTCCTCTAAAATCGTGTTTTTTTGACAGATTGTACCCCAACTATCGACCACGTAATGCTGATTACCAAATTTTCTTAACAAGGCTTAAGGGTGGCTATGGCAGTGTTAAATATTGATCTTAGATGCCAATGAATAACTATAAAATTTACATCATACTGTTGCAAGGCTACAAATGCTAAGACAACCAAAAGGAGGCAAAATTCAGGAACAGTTCACTCGAAAAAAGTTATAAAATAAGGCAAAGAAACCAATAGCATTACCGTCAAAGAAGCAAACTGAAATCGGCGAGAGAAAACAACTCTAGTACTTACGATGGAGAGCAGCTGTTATGCTAGAGTGGAAATAGAGATTGCTCTACGATAGTACACTAACTGAGGACGGAACGGGAGAAGGTCGGAAAAGAACTACGTATCGGATAGCGAGACATCCGTGGAAAACAGATAGTAAATTTTCAGATCCACGATGCATCATGGTTCTCCCATCTCTATCTGAAAAAGGAGAGCCCTGATATCTGGTAATGTTGACTTTAAAATAAAGAGTTGACAATCTTTTTTTTTTAATTGAAAAATAGAATCTCAAAATAAACAAAAATTTACTATAACTAGTTTATAACTTAGGTTCTTTTAATGATCTCATTTAGGTGAGTAATAGTTTATGAACTTTAATATATTTTATTAAATATCATTTATTCTTTATTTTTCTTATAGAGATTATGATTGGTTTGTTCTTTTATTATCTTTATTTAACATATATTCTGTATTTATCTTGTAAACATTGATACACAAAGTACGAAAAATTATAGTTTTAAACTATGTTATTATATGTTTGTAGTTGTGATGCACTTATATAGTATAAACTTATAAATGACTTGGAAATAAAACGAGTTTTTCCAAATTTTACTTGAACAATATTATAGAATAACTATAAATGATTAACCTTAAAAATTAACGTATGTTTAATCCATGATTTATCATAATTGGAGTTTTATGGTCAAAATTAACATGACTCAAAATTTTTAAAATTTTTTCTTCATGTATAAATATTTTAAAAAAATCATAATTTTATTTTTTTTATAATTTTAAATATTTTTTTCATGTAAAAAAAGTCAACACAAATTTCATAAAAATGATGAATAAAATATTACATTAAACTAATATTAAATAAGAGACTCACATTTCATGAGAACAAATATTACAAACTCAAATTCTCAAAAAAAATAAAGTTTTATTAATATTTTGAGATTTAATATTGAGTATAATTCAGAAGATTATTTAAAATTAATTAAACAGATTATTATAATTGGCTTCACTATCTTCATGAAAAGGACATTACTGGTTGATATTAATTTCATATTTTACGTTTTTTTTAGATGCATTCAGAATTATCTTCCATTGTGATGTCTCTTTTCAAGTTTTTTCTAAAATATTTGAAGTTCAAAAACATTATTGTTATGATTTGGATTTTCTTCAATCTCAAGACTCTCTAAACTATTAACTACGATGTCATTTGTTTTTACTGTCACGTATTTATCGAAAAAATCTTAAATCACTATAGATGCAATTTAGGAGTTTCATGAAAATGTCATGCTTAAAAAAATATGAGGATTAATCTTATACCATAATATAACTCTTTTAGTTAGACTATAACAACTAATAGTTTAGCTAGAATGTAATAGCAACGATTATAATTGAGTCTATAAGTGTTTGAAAGATCATTAAGTATTATTATTAGTTTGAAGATAACTTCTTTTGTCAATTAAAAAATTGTCTATTTACACACCTAGAGAGACTCATCATTTGTTGATTAATAACTTATGTCAATAGAAATCGTATTTGAAGCATGGTCAGCTTCTACGATAACTTACCTTCACACTTATGAACCGTTCAAGATATGATAGTTCTATCCTATAGCAACCCATTCAATTGCGAGGCAACATAGGCAGTTTTAAAGCACAAATACTAGATTGCTTCATTGATGCACTTGATAACATTGATATTTTTAAAAAGTGGTATTATTTTTAAGATTCTTTTGAAAATAGGATTTTTTTTTTCATCTCAATAATAAGTGTCTTTGTGATAACGAAACCCAATATCTTCATTAGGATTGGAGATAACTTCAATCATGATGAATTCTATAAAATTCTTGAGTAACACCAAGTTAATCATCTTTGGAGGAGGAATTAAGACTCAATATCATAACATTTGTCATAATTTTTTATCTTGGAGTAGTAGTCATCACTCGACAAGTTTCTTGGGCAAAAGTTTTTATTATAAGTAAGGTAGAAAAAGTCATTTGCCAATGGTTGTTTAGTTAAGAATGTTCATGCATAATTTTATAATAATTAATCCAATACCTTATGACAATTTTTATTAATTCTAATCTGACACATCATTATAGAATTAAAAAGTTCATATTACAAATGATTGGTTTAATTAAAAGTATGGATGACTAATCAGAAATCTTTAGCCCTTAAATAAGTGACATAATTCATATTTTGGTGTACGACATGACGATATTTACAACTAATTATTCTTGACTTTCCACATAAATGTCTTCAAAAAGTTAGCAAATGAAAAATTCATTATTCAAATACCTTAATTGTTAGGTATTCATTATATCCATTAATGGATTGTAAACACATGTAAGCTTTACATGATATCTACTTTAGTTACAACTAAGCTAATTCTCTTGATCATATCCTAAATAATTTATTAAATTATGCATGAGTCATTTCTTAATATGTTTCTAGATAATTCTCTGATCAATCTCCAAACCACTTGTTTAATTGCCTATATTTTTCATTCAAGTGATGCAACAGATTCAAAAAATGTCTTCCTAATATTCCCAGTGTTACTTTCAAGATTAATGCCTTTAAAAATCACTAATACACTCCAAAAACTTTGATTATCATAATCAATTCAACTAATGTATAATGAAATGTATCTAATTCATCAAAACTTAAATATAAATATCCTCATACCAATATAAGTGATGATATTTTTATTTGTCTCTTCTTACATTTTCTTATACATTAAACTTAGAGAAAAAGATCTTGACTAATTATATTTATTTTTTCTTTATTTTTGAGAAATTATTTTACCTTTTTTCACAAAACCACTCAACAAATGCTAATTGCATGTGAAAAAAGTGATGGAGTCTTACCTATAAGTTTTATAATTACTTTTATTTTTATTAAATTAGTTAAATATCAATCATTTTTGCTATGGGGAATGCCAACCAATAAGCCGTAAATAAAAAAAAAACAGAAATCTTATATACTATCATAATGACAATGCAATTGAATCCTAGACAAGGAGCCTCTCCCATGTTTTATTATTTGTTTATGTAAAAATAAAGGTTTTATATTTGTTTTTAATGTCGAAAATTCATGACCGCTGGATTACCGAAGTGACAATTATAAGTTATTTGTAAAACTTAATATCACATTAATTAATAAATATATATATTTAAAAGATATTTTTGTTAATTTCAATACCACACCTCTCATATAAACATTTAGAACAATTAATTATGATACCAAAAAATATGTATTTTTTGTTGATCTCAATCTTAACCATTCACTTTGACCATCATTGGATTGCAAATAAGGATAAATCACATATAAAGTTTATTTTTACTGTAACATTAATGATTTCCTCCTAATTAGTTCTTTAGATTACTTTAAAATCAGCTTTTTAGTACTGCACTAATTGATCATTCAAAGATTATCGTGTATTATAATTAATTATATTTAATTTTTTAGTCAGCACATAATTATAAATCTATCTATGATACGATAAATAGGTATCTTTTTTTTTTCTTTTAAGACTTGTATATTAATTATAGAGAGAAAAACTTTTAAATCTTTGTAAGTCATTTTTTAAATCACAAATTATTTATATTTGTATTTAATTCTAAATTTTCTAATTAAATCCCCTCAAGAACTAATCCAGATAATTATAAAGTAACGAGTCGGTTAAATTTTAAATATTATTTCATTATAATATTTTTAATTTTGTCACTGTTTTTTGGAACGTAAATGATTTTTTATTAAATAATAAAATATCAACTTGTTACATGTGGATTAATAATATAAAGTACCGACTATTACTAAGTCATAAAATAAAAAAAAAATAAATAAATAAATAATAAAACAGAATGCCCTACAGCAAAATCGACAGTTAACACTCCGATGCTTTGAAAATTGTCTTAAATCAAAACCAAGGCTGTGAATTTCACTTTTAACACCTATAATTAATAACTCAAGAAAAATAAAAGATCTTAATTTTTTGTTTCTTATAAACTGATTAATAAGAAAAAGTACGTTTGAAAGATGTCATTATGAATTAATAAGCCCTTAATAAAATAATAGTTATTAAAAAAATTATAATTTTTGTTTTAAAACAATTAAATGATTTAAATGTTATCGTTAAAATAAAATATAATTATATTTTTTATCTTTATAAAAATTTGAAAAAAGAGTTATAATATGTTCCCGTAAAAAAATTTAATTGTATCACTAAGAACATTTTTATATTATAAAATAGAACTTAGCTTTCAATGCCTTGAGATTTGTAAATATTCCATATTTCGCTTTTAAATGTCTCAAATTAATAACCAAAGAAATATCAAGGTATTGATATAAGGTTATGGTAATATTGAACGTTAAGCTAATTAATTAAAAAATATACTCAAACAAAAACCATTTTTAATTATGTTAAAAAGTTATATATTTAATAAGACATATGTATGAGCGTTTTAAGAAATAATTAATATTTAACAAATTTTGAATACTTTTATTTTTTGAATAAAAGAAATTATTTAAGTTTTTAAAAAACATTTTATTCTTTACGCGTTTTTATAATTTAGTTAAAAAAAGATTTTTTTGAAACTCACGCAACCTAGTATTAAAATAACATTTAAAAATCACTTTTATAATATACAAAATAAGCTTACACTTTTATAATATATAGAATTTTATTTACATAAATATCATTGTATAAATTTTCTATTAATATTTTTTAAAATAATTTTTATGTGAAAAAACCAATGCTAATTTATAACAAATTATAACCAATTCATCATAACTTAATTATATATATCTTTATATCAAAATAACTGACGACCTTTTCATCTATCTCTTCTTGCAATTACTTATATATCAAATTAAAAAAAAAATCTTGACTCATTATAGTTATTATTTTCTTGATTTTTGAGAAATTTTTTTCCATTAAACCAATCAACAATTACTAAATGCATGTGAAGGAAGTGATGAACTCTTAACAAAAAGTTTTATAATTACTTGTTTAGAAATAAAATTTTTCTTATGCAACTATGAGATTGTTTTATCTTGGAATTGCTTTGGAATTATAAAAGCATTATTGGCAAATGCATTTTTATTAAATTAATTAAATATCAATCAATTTGATGTGGAATAAACCGTAAATAAAAAAACGGAAATTTTATAAACTATGATAATGACAATGCAATTGATTCTTTGACAGCTAGCCTCTCCATGTTTTCCAATGTTTTTATGCATAGATAAATGCTCTATATTTTATTTTAATGTCTAAAATCCATGACCACTAAATTGCCAAAGTGCCACTTATATTTTATTTGTTAAACTTAATAATAAATAAATTAATAAAATAATATTTAAAATATATTTTTAATAATTTCAATACCTCACCTCTCATATAAATATTTAGAACGAAAATGTATGACATAAAGAAATGTATTTTTTTTATCATAATCTTAACCATTTATTTTGACAATAATTAGATGGCAAATAATGATAAGTCACATGTTAAGTCAATTTTTACTTTAACATGGATGATTACTTCCTAATTAGTTCCTTGATTATTTTAAAATTAACTTTTGAATATTTCACTAATAGATCAATCAAAAAATGATGTGTATTTTAATTATTGTAAGTAATTATATTTAATTTTTTATTCAATATAAAACTATAAATCTATCTATGATATGATTGGTAGGTATCCTTTTTTCTTTCTCTTTTTTTAAGGCTTGTATATTTTATTTTTCTTTTTTTAAGCATTCTAAATTTTCTAATTAACACCCCTAAATAATTAATATATGTAATCATAAAGTGGTGCGTCGGTAAAGTTTTAAATTACTGTATTGTTATATAAATATATGTACATATATATATATATATATATATATATATATATATATATATATATTATAATATTTTTAATTTTGTTACTGTTTTCGAAAGATAAATTATTTTTAATTAAATAATTAAATATCAACTTGTTACATGTTGGTTAAAATTACAAATTATATATTATCAATAAGTCAAATAAAAAAATAGAATGTCTTACAAATTACAATATTGACAACACAATTGATTCCTAGAGCAAGACTAAAAGCTAACATTTCGATGCTTTAAAAATTGTCTTATATCAAAATAAAGGTTATGAATTTCACTTTTAACACCTATAATTAATAACTCATAAAACAAAAAAAAAAGTTTTAAATTTTTGTTTCATATAATACTTAATATTAAACGTATTGATAAAAAAAATATATTTGAAAGATGTCATTATGAATTAATATTAAAAAACAATATATTTCATAAATTAATTATAACTAAATCTTTAATAAAATAAAACAATTGAAAAATAATTTAGATAATTTTGATTTAAAAAAATAAAGATTATTTTAATGTTATCCTTAAAATAAAATATAATTGCATTTTTTTATCTTTTTAAAAATTTGAAAAAAAGTTAAAAATGTATTCACGTAAAGAAATTTAATTGTATCACTAAGAACATGTTTATATTATAAAATAAAACTTAACTTTCGATGCCTTGAAATTTGCCTTTTTCAAAAAATAAAGTTTCTGTATTTCGCTTTTAAATGTCTCAATTTAATAACCCATGAAATAAAAAGGTATCGATATGAGGTCATTGGTAATATTGAACGTTAAACTTATTAAAAATATATATATTCAGACAAAAACCATTTTCAATTATGTTAAAAAGTTATATATTTAATAATATATATGAATGAGTGTTTTAAAAAATAAATAGTATTTAAAAAAATTAATACTTTTATTTTTTGAATAAAAGAAACTATTTACGTTTTTGAAACGCATTTTATTCTTTAACTGTTTTTATTTTCAACCTAATATTAAATTAAAATTTAAAAATCACTTTTATAATATACAAAGTAAGCTAACACTTCGCCAAATGCATCCAGCTGATATCAACTCTGGTGTTTGGGCCATATACGTAAACCCATGTAAAAAAACATTAAATTAAATTAAAATAAAATAAAATGGTACATCAGAGTGAGCAAACTTGACTCCAGTTTATAAACTATAAAATGACGAGGTTACCGTCGAGTTCATGTAACGGAAGGATCATAGGAGGAGGTCCGACCTTGGCGATGAGGATCATACTCGTTCATGGTGGAGGCCATGGGGCCTGGTGTTGGTACAAAGTCCTCCCCGAGCTTAGATCCGGTGGATACTCCGTCTCCACCCTCGATCTCGCTGCAAGCGGCGCCGATCCACGAAGAATTCCCGAAGACGTCTCCAGCATTGCCGAGTACGCTCACCCTCTCGTTGATCTGGTCGCCGCAGCCCCCGATGGTGAAAAGCTCGTCCTCGTAGGCCATAGCTTTGCGGGCATGAGCTTGGCCTCCGCCATGGAAGCCTTCCCCCACAAGATTGCCGTCGCCGTTTTCATCACGGCGATTGTTCCGGACACCACCCGTACCCCTTGACACATCATCGAAGAGGTTAATTCGCCACTCGTCTCTCGAAACACCATCTTCATTTAATTTAATTAAGTGATTCAACAATCTAAATCAATTGCTTCGAACAGCATGTGAGGCGATCACCCACAAAGTACGAAGGTATAGAAATCAAGAACGTCTCCCTTCCCGAAAAGTCTCAGCCATTCGCTGTAGTCTCTTCGGATTTCAACAGCTATCAGAAGTGCAGACCGGAGGTAAGAAATTTTGTTTGCGGATTCAGTTTATAATTGCACAAACTACAAACGAACGCAGCCGACTTAGAGATGAAATATGACAAGTTTTCTTACTCGCAATTGAGAAAAAAAAAAAAAACTATAAATGTATAAACAACAGAGAGAAGCAGATGTGATTGACAGAGGACAAATCGATTGGTGAAAAATCTGATAATGTTTAGGATTTGGCTCTGGAGAGTCTAATGGTGAGGCCTGGATCATTCTTCCGTGAAGACTTGGAGAAGATAACCTTCTCCGAGGCGAGATACGGTTCCGTCGATAAGGTGTACATCGTCTGCGGCGACGACGCCATGTTGACGAAGGATTTCCAGAAATGGATGATTGAGAACGGCAGTGTGAAGGAGGTGATGGAGATCGAGGTAGCGGATCACATGGCCATGCTTTCGAAACCGAAAGAACTCTGCCAGTGCCTCATAAGCATCTTTAACAAGTATGCTGTGTGACTGCTTAACGAATTGCTTTCTTCCATCGTGATCTGTATGTGATAATTCTCCTATCTCATGGGGACATGCTTCTTAATAAGTAATCTCAATAATTAGTTTGCCTTCGATTCCATCATGAATCATTTCCCCGTTTAAAAAAGATCGACTAACCCATGATTTTATTCAAATAAATTACCAATTACTGTAGATAAGCATTATCGTTTGGGATGAAAACGGCTGGCTTTAACTGCAAATTGAGCATAATTAATGTTGTAATGAGAACTAGTGAAATCTTATGCATTAGAGCGAGGTTGCATTCCATCGTGTCTAAAATTTTTAAGAATATTTTAAAAGTATTTCAAAAAGCAAGAGGAAAATTGCAAAGCATGATGATTACAAATAAAATTTTGGCTGGTTAGAACTAACCAAAATGATTTAAACCATATATAAAAAGATCATCATTCTAATTTAAAACTCAAAATCAACTTTAATATCACTAGAAAATAATTGCAGTATAATTTGTATGTGTAATTTTCTAAAAATATTTGATTGAACAAGAAACAAAATTATTATGCAAAACAGATTTGTCATGCAAATCAAATAGATTCTGTGAATTGGTGGTAAAACATAGCACACGAATGATATAACTCATGCAATCAATCTTTAGTAACATTAAGACAAAATATTTAAAAGCGGAACCATAAAAGAATTTTGTTTAATATGTTCATTTCATTATTATTATTTACTTTAATTAACTTAATGATTTTCAAAATCATGACAAATTTTGACTTATAATATCAAAAATATATTTTTTATTTTAAAATTTAAATACACAAATTTACTCACATAAATATCTTTATATAACTTTTCTAATAAATTTTGATAAAAAATCTCATTCAAAACTTTTTTTTTATTTTTTTAAAAGAATTTGAGTTATAAATTGAGTTGTTCATGATAATATAATCCTTAGCTTATTTCTATAAAAGGTTAAGAATTTTTTTTATCCCTTTTAACTTTTAAAATTATTTTATTTTAGTTTTTCTAAAATGTTTATCATATTAGATTTTTCACATAATATGCAAAATAATTTTTATTAAATATATCATATTAGTTTTCTTTAATATATAATAATCTAAACTTTTTTGTCATATAAATTTTTACGTGTTAAATTCATCAAATTATAAGTTATTACATATGTACTTTTGTCTTATTTTTTTCACTCATATTCCTCAATTTTTATTTTCTATTTTTTTTATCTAACATTATCTATTAATCTCCCATCTCTTGAAGTATGAGGGAATACACCCTTGAATTTTATTTATTATTAAATTTTTAAATTTCATGTGAAAATAAATCGTGTTTAAATTATGTTACCAATCAAACAGCATCAAAATTGATATTTGGGGTTCTAAGACAAATGTTTTGTCAGGGTGCTTTATTTTAGCTAAAATCAAGTAATATTAGATTTAATTTAGTTAAATCAAAATAACTCAATAAAATTCCAATTTGTCATTGATTTTTTCAACTTTTTATTATAGTCATAGTCATTCATATTAATTTATTTCAAAAACATATGGCAATGATTTATGCATAATAAAAATATATATCAATTTATCATATATTGCTTTTACCTAAACTACTAAATGAATAAATTAACAATCTGAAGATTTTTAACAAAATTTTTTATTATCATAATAAACTAATTGATAATTTTTATGTTAATGTCTCTTTGCTATTTATTATGATATTATATTTGTCAACTTATCAATTATTTTTTCTCTTATTTATTCACACAAAACAATACATCCTACATCACAAAAATAGATATGTTATAGAAAAATATTATTTTCTTCTTTTGTTTGATTTTTTATACTTTGTTTTCTCTTGTAAAAGACATATTATTTATTTATTTATTTTTGCACAATGTTTTGTATGATACTAGTAACAAATTCTTCTGAAATAATCTCTATATCAAGAAATATTATTTTTTCATTCAAGTGGAGACTTTTATATTTTTTAATTCTTTATTAAAGAAATATCAACCATACCAATGCATAAAGGAATATTAGTTTTGTTAATTGAAGTCTAATGTGTAAGTGTAATTTTCTAATAGAATTCAATCAAACAAGAAACAAAATTATCATACAAAACATATTTGTCATTCAAATCAAATAGATTCTATGAATTGGTGGTAAAACATAGCATGAGAATGCTAGAACTCATGTAATCAATCTTTAGCAACATTAAGACAAAATATTCAAAAGTTTAATCATAAAAAAATTTTGTTTAATATGTCATTTCTTCATTTTAATTTACTTTAATCAATTTAATGATTTTTATAATCATTACACATTTTGACTTGTATTATCAAAAATACATTTTTAAAAACATTTTGTTATATAGTATTTATATTGTTTCATTTAATATTTATTTATGACTTTGGAAATTAAAAAGTGAAAAAGTGATCATTAAATTAAATAACGCTTCAAAACTAAAATCTGTGATGCAAGAAACAACTCATTTTTTCTAAAATTGTCTACTCTTCTTCCTCAATTATTTAACAAATATGTCATAATTCAATTTTAATTCTCAATAATTTAGCATAAATTATATCTATAAAGGTAATGTTTATCTTCTAAATATCACACCTTATAAAGATCAATTTATTTAGTCATTTAAAATATGATAATTATAGATAAAAGTGACGATTTTTTTTAAAGATAATAACTTTTTATAATATAATATTTTCATAAGCCTATGAATATGTTACAACATTATTTCTGTGAGGCATGGAAATTAAATGTAAATAGTTGAGAAATAAAAAACTTTTTTTTCCTTATCATCTTTCCATTCTTCCAATTTTTTCAATAATTGATATTAGAGTGTCATGTTTGAGTACAAGCACTGGTAGCGTAGAAAAATTGTGCTTGTTTGAAGTATTTTAAGTTGATGGCTTATGTTGTCGGTGCAAGTATAATACAATCAATGGCTCTCATATTTGTATGACAAATTTATGATGTGGAAGATAAAGATGCAAATGCTACTATTGTTGCATGGATTGTGGGACGCTTTCGATAAAGGCCACACAAACATAAAGGAGGTACGACTAATTTAGGAGCAAAAGAAAACTCTTGAAGAAGATTAGATGAAAAATATTAAAGCATTATTTCTAATTAAACCGGGTATTTTTAGAGATAACTAAATGATATGAAGCATGGTATATATTGTGAGAGGAATTTCAAGGATTTATAAAGGTGATGTAGTGAGATTACAAGCCTTGTAAGGGTAATTTCAAAACTTATAAACAAATTATTAGGGTAAAATAAATGATTATTTCTCGAGTTATCAAGTTTGTGATTTAGAAGCTGAAGTTATTATGTAGAAATCTCCAATAAAAATTAGGTTAAAAACATTTTATTAGCATACCAAAAAAATATGAATATATTGTTATTATACTTGAAAAATCATAAGATCTATCAACACTTATGATTCAATAATTTATGAGTTCATTAGTGTTGTATGAAAAGAGAAGGTTGTAGCACAAAGGAAACTCAGTGGAAAGTGCTTTCAAATCTAAGCTAACTTTTAGATCTCAAGACTACTCAAAGTGTCAATAATTATTTAAGAAAAGATTGCATGAGACAAGATGCTAAAAAACAATCAAAATACTCTGAAGAATCAAGCTTTAGTAATTCAAATTTATGGTGCTATATATGCTTAAAGTCAAACCATAACACATTTATATCCAGGAAAAAGAGTAATGCAATAAGTGCAGGAAATAAGGTCATACTGGCAAGAACTAAAAATCTTATGGCAATATTTAGGTAAATTTCAAAGAAGAAAAAGAAAATCTAGAAAATAATTTACATGCTTGTCATACTGCAAAAAAAGAGAATGATGATATTTCGTATCTAGATAATGATGCACGAACTATATGACTAGTAATGACAAAAATGCTATTATATGGATGTCATATGAAACTAAGGAATTCATGGCAAATGGTTCTATGATTCAAGCTAAAAAAAAGAAATATTACAATACAAACTAAAATGGGATTGAGGTTTATTTATGATGTGCTATGAGTTCCTCATTAGAAGCAAATCTATTGAACATCAAGAAATTTATAAAAAATGAGTATGTTATTTAATATTAAAATATTGAATAATTAATAAAAAAAATAAAAAACAAGTTCTACAAAACATGGATATGGATAGAAAAACTTTCACTTAAATTAATTATGCTTCACAACTGGAATTACAGAGTAAAGTTGTTGATAACCCCGACTTATGGTATAAATTGTTTGGACCATGGTCAAGGGATTACCGTGTATCATCATAATGTCAAACATTTGGTGAACAACATTTAGCATCACTTTCTACTCAATGAGTAAGGCAAGCAAGTGCACCTTAAGAGCTAGTTCATATCAACATATATGGGAAGATGCAAGCACTAGCACAATGTCAAACATGGCTCTTTCAAAATTTCATAGATTATACGAGGATGATATGGCAATATTTGTAAAAATAAAAGCCAGAGGCCTTTGATGTATTCAAGAAAATTAAGGCAATGATTCAATTTCAAAGTGATCATGAAATTATGATGCCATGAAGAGATAGAAGTAGTGAATTTACTTCAAAATCTTCTGATCAATTTTGTGAAAAACATGATATTTGAGATGGCTAACAACAACATATTCTCCTTAGCAAAATTGTGTCATTGAAAGGAAGAGTCAATTAATTGTGGAGATGGCAATAGTAATTCTCAAGGAGAAAGGTAAGCTTAACTTATTTTGGATAGAAGCTATTAACACAACTATTTATATTTGTAGTTGGAATTTATTATTAGCATTGCCATAAAAAACTCCAATTAAAGCTTGAAGTTATTATATGCATATTTTTTATGTAATAACGATTTATATAATTATAACCTTATAAATTAGTTATGCACTGAACATGTAATGTTTGATGTATTGTTATAATGTTACATTTATTAATTATGTAGAAATTAATCTAGTTTGATATATAACTTTTATATTTGTGTATAAATTGATTTATTATTGCATAGATTTATTCAACATGTTATAATTTTAAGCGTGATATTCCTTGTGTTGTTTCAATTATAATTATCTAGTTAAATACTATGAATTGAGAAACCTATGCATATGAAATATAATGCTTAAAATACTGACTTGAATAAATTAAAAATGAAATTAATGAATAATGAATTATTAATTTATAATGTATTATTCTTTAAAACTAATAGCCAATGTGCTAGATGTTAAAGATTTATCATCATGAGATAGCTAGTGACATGTGTACCACGTAATTGAGATTTGATATTATGAAGTGGCTAGTGTCTACTATGTTAGATAATTGAGATTTATTATAAAAATATTAAAAGATTAAGTGTTATTATGCTTGAAAATATAACACGAATAATTAACAAATGAGATTTTCATTATAACTAAGTAAAATAAAAAAAGACATCGACTTATTAACTCAAAAAAGTAGTGGCAATAACATAGTCATGATAAGGTTTACTTAGTTTAAGTGAAAACAAGCACTGATAAAACAAGTTCCAATTAAGAAAAATGAATGAAAAAACCAAAAAATTACACGTGTGTGTCATTGTTTTATAGATATCATGTATTATGTTATGTTTTAACTTTAATGAGACATTGATTATTTATTTTTTGAAATAATATATGTGATTAACACCTTACATATGGTTTGTCTCATACATTTTGATGCAAGCAAACTTATACTTCTACCAAGGTTTAAATTAGAGTTTATAATACTAGAGATTCTCATAAACTTTTATAGAAAATGAATAGATATTATATACTAATCAAGGTTAGATGATATGTGTTCTACTTTAAAATTATTTAAATATTGACATTCTAAATCTATAATCTAGATTATTATTGGTGACAATATCTTGAGCATTAAAAAAATCTTATAAAATAATTTTTATCACCTTAAATTTCATACATATAAAATAAAAAAATTTAAGATAAATTTTATATGAAATATTTTTTTTTATAAAAAAACAACTATAACTTTAGATTATTACCCAAAAAATAAAAGCAGCTAAAAGTGCACGTCTTTTTGGCAATGATGTATTGTAGTTTATAGGTGTTGACATTTGGAGCATCAAAGGATAAAAGGATAACATGGTGGTGATTTGGGTTAGTAGGGAAGCTTAGAGGTGTTGACAGAAGCAAGAATTTGTTTTATTACTACCTCTCCTAGTAAAAGAACTTTCACTTTTTATTCTTGCCTTTCATAAAGGATTTGGTCGTTAGTTCTCTTAATGAAAAATCTCTAACCTTTGATCCTTGTCTCTCATTAGAAAAATTAGAATTTTTTCAACTATGATTAGGTGCACACACTTTGTTCGACAAAGAAGATGCAAACAAATAAAATAAATTTTTATTTCATCATTTTTTTTATCTTCTACAGCATGACGATCATCTTTATTAATAGAGAACTCAAAGATTAATCAGTAACAATTTAAAAAAAACTAAAAAATTAATTAAATTAAGTAGTTCTTAATCTTGTTTTGCATTTCAGACAGCAATAATAATGAGTGACGAAACAACGGGGCGTGCTGTACAGTGGAGCTACTGGTTTTGCGAAACAGGTGAACAACTATAGCAGGTTTGCAAGGGTCGTCTCGAGGAATCCTGAATAATGGGTCGGTGCGAGTTGAGCGTAAGTTAAATAATGTTCCCAGTTCAATCAAGTCACACGGGAGTGCAAGTTGGCTTGGACTATGACTACGACTGCTGACGACGATAGTGATGGCGATGGCGATGGTGACAGATGGTTACAGATGGCAACAAGCGATAAAATTAATAAAAATTTAACTTTAAGCATTTTAAGCAAATTTTAACCAAATTTTGCACATATGAACTTATAGAACTAATACGATGCCAATAAATGTATGTTTGTGAACTAATGTGAGACACTTTTGATGTAAATCGTGTGAGAACAACGCACAAGAGGGGATGGGTGAATTGTGCTTTTCACTAAAATTTAGATTTAGAAAATTCTTTCAATTAAAAAACGTTTGTAAATAAATTGTGAAATAAAAACGAAAAATGCAATAATAAGACAAGCAAAAAGGAAGACAAAGATTTTAGGTGGTTCGGCCAAACCCGTGCCTACATCCACCCCCGATCAACCCGATCGGGCTTCCACTAACCACTCCCTTTTGCCAAAGCCGGTAGGGGTAAACCAAGTACAACCGGTGCTCCAACGAGACACCAAAAATCCGAACAAATCCGGCTACAATAACGCATACAAAATGTTACCGAATGATGCAACGAAATGTGGAAGAAAGCTGTTGAAATTTGAGAAGAAGGTTGAGCCCGTAGCTCCCACAAGTATGCCAATTGTTGCTCTCGGTTTTGGCCTTTTCCTTAGTTTTTGAAGCTTTTTGCAAGTGGATTCATCAACTCATAATTTGTAAAATGTCCTATATATATAGTCCACCAAAAAGCAATTCCAAACGGCTAGAAAAACGGTAAAAAAAGAAATCGGAAAATAGCCGTTGCCGGAAGCCCGAAAAGAAAGAAGAAGAGCAGCAGCCGTCCGATCCCACTTCAAGAATGGACGGCTGGATGGACTTCACGGCATGATCATTTCTAGACCGTCTGATCCGGGCGGACTTGATCTGAACCATTTGATCCCACGCGCTGAACGAACGGCGCTGATTAAACAGCCGTTCGAAATTACTCTCGCCCGTTGGATCTGGGCGGGCTTGATCTGCGCCTTTGGATCCTGCAGAAGTTATAAGGTGGGATTTTTTAGTCCCACACTGCAGAATGAAATTTGGCACACCGCTTTATAATAACTTTGCGCCGTTTAACCTGCGAGCCACTTTGGGGCTGGCTCCCCCCTTCCTTGACCGGGATTTCATCACCCGGTTCAGGTTGACTTAGCCATGCACTGTTCTTTGACCGTAGACCGCGCTGAAGTTAGACTTAGCCGAGCTCCTCTCGGCAGGCTTGGCTTAGCCAGGCACTGTTCCGTTGACCGTTGACCAGCGCTAGCCGAGTTGCTCTCGGCGGTCTTTGGGCGGGCTTTGCTCGCCCCTTTCGGGTCAACCAAATTTTTATTTTTCCTTCTTTTTTTATTTCTAAAAGGCCTGGACGGGCTGTTTTGACGCCGGGTCGACCCGCCCATGCTACAGTGCTTTTTTCCGAGACTTTTGCTGTTTTAGGGTATTTTTGACGAATTTTTTAGCCACAAATTTGAATATAAGTGTATAAAAATAATTTTATATTCTTATAGTATTATAAGTTAATTAAGTGGCTATGAAAAGAAATTCGTAAAAAACGATTCCAAAATAATATTAAAAAATCAAATACCCATGTCTATACATTTTGTCAAATATGCTTGGCCCAAAAATGAAAATTCATCATTAAATAATTTTATAATATTTTTAAATGTTAATACTACTAGTGTGCCTCATAATCTCAAGGTTTTGACATATTAAATTCAAGAGAAATAAAAAGAAATTTAATTATAAAAAATCTTGCGCATGTCTCAAAAATTCCTTGAAGTATGTCATGACCTCAAGGCCCTTAGAGACCATTATTTTAGACATCTAAAATACATGGCTTGATTTAATTAATTATTAACAATTTTACTTAAAAAACAAGCCTTCAATAATAAATAGTTTGGTTTTGTAATTATCACATCAAAGGGTACAACAACTTTGACATCATCTTCCCTGGGTAGGAGAGAGCTTGACTCGGTGGTATTGAGGTGATTGGTACAGTAATGCTTTAATTGTGTGACATGATATGATGTAGGTCATCATATGTAAGCCAGGAGTTCTCGATCACAGGTTTGACCTTTTAACATACTAAATATTTTTTAAGTTTATAATCTTTAGTTAGAATTATCTAATGATCTAAAATTTCTTTTAAGCTATTCTTACTTATAATCAAGACAAATGTAGTAGTAAAAACATGTTCACTTAATATAAAAGAATCAGGCTCAAATGATTCACTAAGAATATATATGTCATGTAAAGAACTAAATCTTTAATGTTAAATATTGTACTAATCTCATATTCTTCTAATAAATCTAACACATATGCATTTATTCCTAATTTTTTAATATTCTTAAAAAGTCTAATTTCAAGCACTTGTAATTTATTTTAAGCTTTGAGAAACAACTGTCTTGACCAAACTTTAATTATTAGATAGTCTCTTTCATAAAATTTCTTAATATATCTTTTAGCATCTTCTAGTTTATCATGTTTTTTATTACTTAGATTAAATTTTTTAGATATTATTTTATGAGAAGCAAAAGACAGTAAAAATAGAAGACTTAAATTGAATTGGTAAAAGAACAAGATCAATGAGACACATTGGCTTATTTTCATGCACCTGTATAATATACAAGTCAAGTAAGGTAACAGCTAACTCCTTAATTATAAGAAATCACCTAAGTCTCTTTGATCAAGGGTCTTCTTAACTTAGGATAATATGATCAAGTTTAAATTCTTATCTTTCTATTTTCTTTATTCATGGGCTTAGAATTTTTTATAAATTATTAGGCTTAAGTGATTAGGGTCTTTCATGAGATAGGATAGGGCGTAATGTGATAGTATTTTTTTATAAACCAAAAAAAAAGTGAGTCTTATCCTAAAAAGTCACATCTCCATAAAAATCATGATTTTTAAGGATAAAATGACCTAATTGCATAGGTACGACATCACATAAATCTTGTTACTATACCTACCTAATTTTAAGGATATATAACATCATTGCTTAATGGGTATAAATGTTTTATTTATTCATGACACAGAATAAGGGTTTGGGTGTTATAATAAAAATATTTTTATTCGCTTAGTGGTTTTAGAGGATATTTAATTAATGTAACTACTATTATATATGATCATCTTATATAGTTATTTTTTAATTTGTATGTTGATGACAAAGATATTTGTGCACTTCTAGTCATCTTGTAATTATGGGATTATAATGGTGCATCTAATCATAAAAGTTTTCATATTTTCTAATCTTTATTGAACTATTTTATTATATATATTTTCTTCTTATTCTAACTCTTCTTATTTATTAACACTTCTAACTTCATAGTCATAGATCACTTTAGGTAGTTTGTAATTACATATTGCTTCTCATGACACTTAAAATAGGTGATTCTAGATTTGGTAGATTGTCTTAAAGAAGATTATAAAGAAATGGGTGGTAATAAAGGTTTGGTAGGTTTAAAAATTATGGTCGATGGGGTAATAAAGTGCGAGTATGAGTGGGTTAAAAAATTATGGTAAAAGTCTTTAAAGGGTCACTTTCATCATTTCTCTTAAAATAAGAAGTTTTATTTTTTTTTCATATTTCTATCTATTAGATATGCTTTCCCTATGATAATAATATTTTTTAAGTTAATCTTAGCTAGTATTTATTCTTTTAAACCTATTTTAAAATGTGAAAGTAATACATGCTCGGGTTCATCTATATCACACATAAGTTTATAATCTTTAAACTTGGTAATATATTCTTTAATAGATTTATCATCTTATGAAAAATTTTATCATTTATGTAAAATTTTGATATTATAAGTTATTGGAACAAACCTATTGTACCACCTAATCTTAAGATTTTTTAAGTTTATGGTATCTGTTCATCATTGTTAGCATATTATTGCTCTAAATTTCTAAAGAACCTACGAGTAGTATCGATGAATTAAGTCTTAATAAATTTATATTTTTTTTTGTTTACTTTTTTTGTGCTAACTAAAGTAATCATCTATATTAGTTTATCGATCTATGTAATCATCGAGATCAAAACTATCATAAAAAATTGGGTATCTAGTTTTACATTAGGGATATGCTCGCTATCTTAACATCTCTTAAGTCTTTTCTCATCACTAGATATATTTAAATCATTATTTTCGTCTGACTTATCTAAAGGTTTATTTCTTGTTCTACGATCATTATTTCTCTTATGGATATCTTGGTTAGATTCATCAAAAGGATCAGCATATCTTTTATGGTTCTTGCATCTCATAAGATTACTTTCTTCTAAATCATTAAACATGACATTTCTTTTACTATTATCCTTTTCTCTTCTAAGATTTGGTTCACAGTGTTGATTTAGGAGTATTTGACTAACCATCTAGATGAATTGAGCTATTGATTGAAATATTTTTAATATAAGATCTTGGTTTAAATTTTTTTTAGTTTTGGATGGATTCTCAACTTTGAATTGTCATTTAATAAGACCTATAGATCTTGTGGTTATTCAAAGATTTGTTAAACAAAAGGATATCAAGAAAAATAATGTGAAATTTTTTTTTATTTTATTAAAAAATTATGAAAACAAAGTAATCACAACTATAGATAAATAAAGTTAGAATGAGGTGTGCTTCTAAGAAAATGATGGGTGAATAATCTCCTACTTTTGTGAGACCACCTTCTAGATAGAATCAAATAATTTCCAAGAAAGAGAATGGAGAGTTGTATCATTGCTTTTGTACCACCTTCTAAGACAATTTACCCAAAACAAGCCAAGAGTTCTTAAGTGATAAACTAAGCAAAGAATAAAAAATAAAAATATTTTTTTAATAGAAAATAATGTTATCTAATACCAAAGATGATGTAGAATAGGAAACTATATTCTCTAATATCAAAGTTGAATATACTAAATAAAAATAAATTTTAATAACAAATTATATTTTTAATACCAAACTAGATGTAAGGCATATGTAAACTTTTATTAGGGTCTAAATTAGAGCCTGTAATATTATAAATGCTTAAAAAAATTTTGAGAAATATGAAATTGTTACACCCTATTTTTCCTAGGCTGATTTTTGGCATACATTTTTGTTTTTTTTTTTTTTTTTTTTTGCATATAGACAGCTCAGATCGTCCCATACCAACCTGAGTAGCCTACGAAAAACATAAGATATAACACATCATTACACACCTACTTTCCTTAACAATGTGGATCCCATCTCCCGGGTACACCGTCAAATCAGGTTCATGACTCCTGAATTAACAGATGGACTCGCGCAATGTTACTCCTACTAGACCCAATACTCCTAACCCATACCGGTAGGAGAACCGATCTAATAGAAGTCTGAACCCCCACGGTTAAGTTCCATAGTCATGTAATGACCTCACCATCAAACAAAAAGATATATAACATCCACAATAAAATATGACACTCCACACACCATACTCCAAGACAATAAAATAAAACAGTGAATGAAACTACATCACAAGAATAAGATCCAAGTCCAACAAGTGTAACATTATCCAACCAGAAACATAAGTCAGAATTACCCTCACATATTACATGACATATGAGAATAACAATCTCATTAAATACATCCAACAACAACAATCAACTAACCAGAATATCTCAGACAATCACTAATCAGATATCCTTCACAAGCCTGCTGACCACGATCCCACCTAATCAGGTAGCGTCAAGTCTGCCGAGCCACTGAAATATGTAACACAGGAATGAGCTACGCCCAGTAGGAAAGACAGCTAGTAAAACTCACATGCAAGAGAAGGATAATAGCAAAAATATAGGAATACAGCATAACAATGTATGGTGGATAGGCACTCTCAGTCCCAGACTCCGACCAACCACAGTCACCCCCAGTCACACCAGAGTAGCTCTCCTCTGGGCTTCCAGGTAGCGTGCCAGTGGGAACGCCCATCTCGAAACACGCATGGTGCCTAAGCACCCGACACCGCAGCGTCTCTCGTCAATCAATCTCCTGGAGACTATAGACAGATCCAGTCACAAAATCTCTAGCCAACGTGAGACACCCCTGCCACCCTAAGGCACGCAGGCCTACACACTTGGCTAGCCACTGCGAGACACCCCTGCCACCCTCAGGCGCGCAGGCCTACACACATGGACCAGGAGAGATCGACTCAGCCACCGTCCCAAAGAGTCCTCTACCAACAACTTCCATAGAAGCTCACGCCCCTACAGTCATTGCCAATCTCTAACTCCAAGATCCGACAACATATGTCCAGGTACGACAAGGCGCATACCAGTCCACATGTATACTGTGGAAGCTAAGTCTGAACCGCACAGTTACCTACCACAGCTACCCTAAAACATCATATAGGGTCTATAGTAGTCCGGTCCAGTATGCCAATCCATAAAATATGCCAACACTGAGTAAACTGACTCAATCCATGCCCTTTGCCATCCAAACAATACAACTATACCAGTTACTGACTGTTCTGGTAGCATCTATGTACCATACCTCTGTATGACTGTTTTCAACTGTACTGTCGTCACTGATAACATTTTTCCCTACTTCAGGAAATTTTTAAATTCCGTAATCAATTTCCGTCTTTATCCATTTTTTTTGCAATTCGGAATAGTTTCCGAATTTAAATTCCACTTATGTCATTTTTCCAAAAATTTGGATTAATTTCCGAATTAATATTCTGCAAATTATTTTTCCGAAAATTCGAATTAAATTTCCGAATTAAATTTTTCCGTTTTTCCTCTTCCGCGCCGCATTAAAATTAAATAAATCATTTCCGTAAATTCGGAATTAATTTCCGAATTATAAATCCTTCCGCTTCTCTCTATCCTCGTCAATTTCAGTTAATAATTGTTAATTAATTAATTTACGATTAATTATTAACTAATTAACTAATCCTAATCCATCTCCTTCCTCCGCCCGGCGCCCGCGAAACCCTAGCCGCCGCCACCGTCGACCAGTACGATCCTTCCGTCGATTTCCGGCGACTGCGAACAAGGAGAACAATTTCCTAACATGCTCCTAAGCATTAACAAATTTTTCGGCGAAATGGGAAATATTCCAGAAATTCCGAAATTGCAAAAGATACCGAATAGCGTTCAATTAAATCCGAATTTTTTTCATCCACATGCTCGTTTTCATTAAGCAAAATATTTCATGCTTTTAATTTTCTATTAAATAACGAATTTAAACCGAATTTCCTACCTCAACGACGCCGGCGACGGTGAACTTCGTCCGCAGCTCGCCGCAGCTCCTCACCGAACGAATCCGGTATCAATCGACTCTCCGCGTTCCCGTGAATCTCCAGGCACAAAAAGCCCCTTGCCAGGCCGCCGGAATCACGCGCCGTACGCCGGAAAAATCTCTCTATCGGTCGGTCGAACGAACCCTAATCGTTTCGCGAGGGTTTTATATTTCTGGCCGACACGGTGAAAATCCACTACGCACCGTTGACACGCTTTAGACACGGTAAGCACCCGATACGCGCAGTCGACACGCTATCGACACGGTAAGCACCCGATCAGCCGGTTCAATCCCAACCGTCGATCACGACCGTCCGATCCGCTTATCAGAACGCACGCGCAAACTAACTCGGCGAACCGTCTCCGCCTCCGCTGAACCGTTCCGGTCCGGTTCACGCGCGATAAAAATAAATTTCCGGTTTTAAAATAACCGATCATAATTGATTTTCGAATTTCCAAAAATCCAATAAATCCAAATAAACAGGGAAAATTACTTAAAAATTACCTCGGTGCTCCGAAAAATCCCCAGAAATTTCAGAAATTCCAATAGCCTCTAATTGAGCTCCTGGCTCATCCTACTGTCGATCTGAAATCATCCAAGCCAAAAATTAATTTATTAAAGATTAATATAAAAATTTTTTACTGGGTATAACAGAAATGATACTATATAGTAATCAAAGTTATGTGACATGTATGGTATTTTAAAATTGTTCAAAGATTAGCATTCCAAACCCGTATCATAGAGTATTAAGTTCAGTAAGTAAAAATACCTTAAGTATTAAACATAAAATCTTACAAAATAATTTTTTTCATATATAATTTCACACATATAAAATAGAGAATTTTAAACAAGTTTTATGTAAACTACTTTAATAGAAAAGTGTAATTTTTACTTCAAATTACTACTTAGAAAATAAAAGTTGCTGAAATGACACCTTTTTGGCAATTATACTTCTTTTTGGCAATTAAACTTGTAGTTTCATAGACATTGGTGTTTGGAGCAACAAAGGTAAAAGAGTGACATGGTAGTTATTTGGATAAGTAGGGAGCTCGGAGGTATTGGCGGAAGCAAGACTTGATTTATTTTTTTATTGCTCTAAATTTTTCAAAATTATTATTATGTTTTATTAACATTGTCTTATGATGCTCCCATCTCCTTATACATTGTTTGATTTATTTATTGTTTGATTAATTTATTATTATTATTACTAGTACTACTATTAAACAATTTTATGTTTAAATGACATTTAATATTAGTTATATAACTGAAATCTAGTAGCGTAAGAGTTTTGGTTAAACTTTATTTGAAACTTCAATATTTCTTCTTCAATCTCTTGAACTAGTGGCCGAATATTAGGGTGTTGAAATTAGGTTAATGGTAATATTAAAAATTATGCTTATTAACACAAATAAATTCAAACAAATATCATTATTAATTATCTTAAAAAGTTACTTATTTAATAATATATATGTATGAGTGTTTCAAGAAATAATTAGCAATTAAAATTATTTAATTATTATTATTATTATTAATAAAAAGAAATTATTTATTTTTTAAAAAAATAGTGTTTTATTCTTTACATGTTTTAATTTTTTAATTGAAAATAAAATTTTAGAACTTGTGCAACTAAGCATTCAATTACAATTTAAAAATCACTTTTATAATATACAAAGAGAGCTTACACTTCGCCAAAAGCATCGGTTTGGTTCCTGCTGATATTAACTCAGGTTTTTGGGTCATATGCATAAATCCATGCAATACAACATTAAATGGAACAAAAATAAAATAAAATGGTACATCACCATGAGCAAACTAACTCCAGTTTTTGAACTATAAAAGGACAAGGTCACCTTCATGTACAAGCAACGGACGGAGCATAGGAGGAGGACAGAAGTGGGTAGTAAGTTTGTTGTCTAACGTAGGCGATGAGGATCATACTCGTTCATGGGGGAGGCCATGGGGCCTGGTGTTGGTACAAAGTCGTCGCTGAGCTTAGATCCGGCGGATACTCCGTCTCCACCATCGATCTCGCTGCGTGCGGCGCCGATCCTCGAAGGATCCCCGAAGACGTCTCCAGCTTTGCCGAATACGCTCAACCTCTCATTGATTTGGTCACCGCAGCGCCCGATAATGAAAAGCTCGTCCTCGTAGGCCATAGCTTTGCAGGCTTGAGCTTGGCCTCCGCCATGGAAGCCTTCCCCCACAAGATTGCCGTAGCCGTTTTCATCACGGCGATTGTTCCGGACACCACCGGTGCCCCTTGGCACATCATCGAAGAGGTTAATTCGCCATTCATCTCTTGAAACACCAGCTTAATTTAATTTAATTAAATGATTCAACAATCGAAATCGATTGCTTCGAACAGCATGTGAAGCGATCACCCACTAAGTACGAAGGTATGGAGATCAAGAGCATCTCCCTTCCCGGAAAGTCTCAGCCATTCGACGTAATTGTTTTGGATTTCGAACGCCTCGCCACAAATCTCTATCAAAAATGCACCACTGAGGTAAACAGTCTTGTCTGGCGGTTTTGATTCTAATTGAACAGGCTGCAAACAAACGGAGCAGAATTAAAAGTCAAATATCAGCGGTTTTCTTGCTCGGAATTGAAAAAACTTTAAATGTATAACTACAGAGAGAAGCGGGTCTAATTGACACAGTTGGAAATCGATTAATTAATGTCCCGGTTATGTTTAGGATAAGGCTCTGGCGAGTCTAATGGTGAGGCCTGCATCCTTCTTCCGTGAAGACTTGGAGAAGATAACCTTCTCCGAGGCGAGATACGGTTCCGTCGATAAGGTGTACATCGTCTGCGGTGACGACGCCATGTTGACGAAGGATTTCCAGAAATGGATGATTGAGAACGGCAGTGTGAAGGAGGTGATGGAGATCGAGGTAGCGGATCACATGGCCATGCTTTCGAAACCGAAAGAACTCTGCCAGTGCCTCATAAGCATCTTTAACAAGTATGCTGTGTGACTGCTTAACGAATTGCTTTCTTCCATCGTGATCTGTATGTGATAATTCTCCTATCTCATGGGGACATGCTTCTTAATAAGTAATCTCAATAATGAGTTTGCCTTCGATTCCATCATGAATCATTTCCCCGTTTAAAAAAGATCGACTAACCCATGATTTTATTCAAATAAATTACCAATTACTGTAGATAAGCATTATCGTTTGGGATGAAAACGGCTGGCTTTAACTGCAAATTGAGCATAATTAATGTTGTAATGAGAACTAGTGAAATCTTATGCATTAGAGCGAGGTTGCATTCCATCGTGTCTAAAATTTTTAAGAATATTTTAAAAGTATTTCAAAAAGCAAGAGGAAAATTGCAAAGCATGATGATTACAAATAAAATTTTGGCTGGTTAGAACTAACCAAAATGATTTAAATCATATATTATTATCACAGAAAATAATTGCAGTATAATGTGTATGTGTAATTTTCTAAAAATATTTGATTGAACAAGAAATAAAATTATTATGCAAAACAGACTTGTCATGCAAATAAAATAGATTCTGTGAATTGGTGGTAAAACATAGCACGCGAATGCTAGAACTCATGCAATCAATCTTTAGTAACATTAAGACAAAAAATTCAAAAGCGGAATCATAAAAGAATTTTATTCAATATGTTCATTTCATTATTATTATTTATTTTAATTAATTTAATGATTTTCAAAATCATGACACATTTTGGACTTGTAATATCAAAAATATTTTTATTATTTTAAAATTTAAATACAAAAATTTACGTACATAAATATCTTTATATAAATTTTCTATTAAATTTTTATAAAAAAATCTCGTTAAAAACTTTTTTTTACTTTTTTAAAAGAATTTGAGTTATAAATTGAGCTGTTCATGATAATATAATCCTTAGCTTATTTCTATAATAGGTTAAGAATTTTTTTATCACTTTTAATTTTTAAATTATTTTATTTTAGATTTTGTAAAATATTTATCATATTACATTTTTCACATAATATGCAAAATAATTTTTATTAAATATATCATATTAGTTTTCTTTAATATATAATAATCTAAACTTTTTTTTATTATGTGTTAAATTCATCAAATTATAAGTTATTACACGTGTACTTTTGTCTTATTTTTTTAACTCATATTCCTCAATTTTTATTTTCTATTTTTTTATCTAAAATTATCTATGAATCTCCCATCTCTTGACGAATGAGGGAATACACCCTTGAATTTTATTTATTATTAAATTTTTAAATTTCATGTGAAAATAAATTGTGTTTAAATTATGTTACCAATCAAACATCATCAAAATTGATATTTGGGGTTCTAAGACAAATGTTTTGTCAGGATGCTTTATTTTAGCTAAAATCAAGTAATATTAGATTTAATTTAGTTAAATCAAAATAACTCAATAAAGTTCCAATTTGTCAATTATTTTTTCAACTTTTTATTATAGTCATAGTCATTCATATTAAATTATTTCAAAAACATATGGCGATGATTTATGCATAATAAAAATAGATATCAATTTATCATATATTGCTTTTAACTAAACTATTAATTGTATAAATTAACAATCTGAAGATTTTTAACAAAATTTTTTATTATCATAATAAACTAATTGATAATTTTTATGTTAATGTCTCTTTGCTATTTATTATGATATTATATTTGTCAACTTATCAATTATTTTTTCTCTTATTTAATCACACAAAACAATACATCCTACATCACAAAAATAGATATGTTATAGAAATATATTATTTTCTTCTTTTGTTTGATTTTTTTATACTTTGTTTTTTCTTGTAAAAAGACATATTATTTATTTATTTATTTATTTATTTTTGCACAATGTTTTGTATGATACTAGTAACAAATTTTTCTCAAATAATCTCTACATCAAGAAATATTATTTTTTTATTCAAGGGGAGACTTTTATATTTTTTAATTCTTTATTAAAGAAATATCAACCATACCAATACATAAAGAAATATTAGTTTTGTTAATTGAAGTCTAATGTGTAAGTGTAATTTTCTAATAGAATTCAATTAAACAAGAAAAAACATTATCATACAAAACATATTTGTCATTCAAATCAGATAGATTCTATGAATTGGTGGTAAAACATAGCATGAGAATGCTAGAACTCATGTAATCAATCTTTAGCAACATTAAGACAAAATATTCAAAAGTTTAATCATAAAGAAATTTTGTTTAATATGTCATTTCTTCATTTTAATTTACTTTAATCAATTTAATGATTTTTATAATCATTACACATTTTGACTTATATTATCAAAAATACATTTTTAAAAACATTTTGTTATATAGTATTTATATTGTTTCATTTAATATTTATTTATGACTTTGGAAATAAAAAATGTTAAAAAGTGATCATTAAATCAAATAATACTTCAAAACTAAAATCTATAATGCAAGAAACAGCTCATTTTTCTAAAATTATCTACTCTTCTTCCTCAGTTATTTAACAAATATGTCATAATTCAATTTTAATTCTCAATAATTTAGCATAAATTATATCTATAAAGGTAATATTTATCTTCTAAATATCACACCTTATAAAGATCAATTTATTTAGTCATTTAAAATATGATAATTATAAATAAAAGTGACGATTTTCTTTTAAAGATAATAACTTTTTATAATATAATATTTTCATAAGCCTATGAATATGTTACAACATTATTTCTGTGAAGCATGAAAATTAAATGTAAATAGTTGAGAAATAAAAAACTTTTTTTTCCTTATCATCTTTCTATTCTTCCAATTTTTTCAATAATTGATATTAGAGTGTCATGTTTGAGTACAAGCACTGGTAGCGTAGAAAAATTGTGCTTGTTTGAAGTATTTTAAGTTGATGGCTTATGTTGTCGGTGCAAGTATAATACAATCAATGGCTCTCATATTTGCATGACAAATTTATGATGTGGAAGATAAAGATGCAAATGCTACTATTGTTGCATGGATTGTGGGACGCTTTCGATAAAGGCCACACAAACATAAAGGAGGTACGACTAATTTAGGAGCAAAAGAAAACTCTTGAAGAAGATTAGATGAAAAATATTAAAGCATTATTTCTAATTAAACTGGGTATTTTAGAGACTTTGATCTCACAAATTATGGTGTAACTAAATGATATGAAGCATGGTATATATTGTGAGAGGAATTTCAAGGATTTATAAAGGTGATGTAGTGAGATTGCAAGCCTTGTAAGGGTAATTTCAAAACTTATAAACAAATTATTAGGGTAAAATAAATGATTATTTCTCTTGAGTTATCAAGTTTGTGATTTAGAAGCTTAAGTTATTATGTAGAAATCTCCAATAAAAATTAGGTTAAAAACATTTTATTAGCATACCAAAAAAATATGAATATATTGTTATTATACTTGAAAAATCATAAGATCTATCAACACTTATGATTCAATAATTTATGAGTTCATTAGTGTTGCATGAAAAGAGAAGGTTGTAGCACAAAGGAAACTCAGTGGAAAGTGCTTTCAAATCTAAGCTAACTTTTAGATCTCAAGACTACTCAAAGCGTCAATAATTATTTAAGAAAAGATTGCATGAGACAAGATGCTAAAAAACAATCAAACTACTATGGAGAATCAAGCTAGAGTAATTCAAATATATGATGATATATATGCTTAAAGTCAAACCATAACACATCCATATACAAGAATAAGAGTAATGCAATAAGTGCAGAAAATAAGGTCATATTGGCAGGAACTATAGATCTTATGACAATATTTAGGTAAATTTCAAAGAAGAAAAAGAAAATCTAGAAAATAATTTACATGCTTGTCATACTGCAAAAAAAGAGAATGATGATATTTCATATCTAGATAATGATGCACAAACTATATGACTAGTAATGACAAAAATGCTATTATATGGATGTCATATGAAACTAAGGAATTCATGGCAAATGGTTCTATGATTCAAGCTAAAAAAAAGAAATATTACAATACAAACTAAAATGGGATTGAGGTTTTTTTATGATGTGCTATGAGTTCCTCATTAGAAGCAAATCTATTGAGCATCAAGAAATTTATAAAAAATGAGTATGTTATTTAATATTAAAATATTGAATAATTAATAAAAAAATAAAAAACAAGTTCTACAAAACATGGATATGGATAGAAAAACTTTCACTTAAATTAATTATGCTTCACAACTGGAATTATAAAGTAAAGTAGTTGCTAACCCTAACTTATGGTATAAATTGTTTGGACCATGGTCAAGGGATTACCGTTTATCGTCATAAGATCAAACATTTGGCAAACAACATTTAGCATCACTTTCTGCTCAACAAGTAAGGCAAGCAAGTGCACCTTAAGAGCTAGTTCATATCGACATATATGGGAAGATGCAAACTCTAGCACAATGTCAAACATGGCTCTTTCAAATTTTCATAGATTATACGAGGATGATATGGCAATATTTGTAAAAATAAAAGCAAGAGGCCTTTGATGTATACAAGAAAATTAAGGCAACGATTCAATTTCGAAGTGATCATGAAATTATGATGTCATGAAATGATAAAAGTGGTGAATTTATTTCAAAATCTTTTAATCAATTTTGTGAAGAACACGATATTTGGAGATAGCTGACGACAACATTTTCTCCTTAGCAAAATAGTATCATTGAAAGGAAGAGTCAATTAATTGTGGAGATGGCAATAGTAATTCTCAAGAAAAAAGGTAAGCTTAACTCATTTTGGATAGAAGTTGTTAACACAACTATTTATATTAATAATTGGAATTTATTATTAGCATTGCGATAACAAACTCCAATTAAAGCCTGAAGTTATCATATGCATATTTTTTATGTAATAACGATTTATATAATTAGAACCTTATAATTTAGTTATGCAATAAACATGTAATGTTTGATGTATTATTAAAATATTATATTTATTAATTATGTAGAAATTAATACATCTTGTTTGATATATAAATTTTTTATTTGTGTATTAATTGATTTATTATTGCATAGATTTATTCAACATGTTATAATTTTAAGCACGATATTCCTTGTGTTGTTTCAATTACAATTATCCAGTTAAATACTATGAATTGTGAAACCTATGCATATGAAATATAAAGTAAAGTAAACAACTCTGCCAGTGACACTTTCTTCTTCCATTGTAATTTCTATCAAATGAGTTTCCTATCTCAAGGAGGCAGGCTTCTCATAATTTAATCTCAATTATCAATTTGCCTCCATGCTTCATTTCCATGACAAATCATTTCCTGTCAAAAACTGGACTAACCCAAGAGTCTTAGTAAAAGCTCTAATGGCAGCTACAGGAAAAAACAAAAACAAAAAAAAAAAAGAAAAAAAAAAAAGGGGAACATGTTAATGGTCTCAATTCATCGCATAAAATAAAGCGAGGTTTCTTTCCATTGTTTAAAATTTTGAAGAATACTCCAAAGCATTTCCAATAGCAATAAAGGGAAAATGCAATCATTGATATTTAAAAATTAAAAAAAAAACATATCTAATAATAAATTATCTTGTCTAGAAAGATCGTAATCTAATTTAAAACTAAAAATTCAACTTTAGTGCCACTAGTTAATTATTGAAGTCCAATTAGTGTGTGCAACTTGCTAATAGAATTTGATTGAACAAGCAACAAAATTGACAATATCACACCAATTGGATTTGTCTTGCATATAAAATAAACTCAATGAATTAAAGACAAAGCAAAGTATGCAAATGATACAACTCACATAAACAAGCTTCAACAACATTAACAAAAAGTATTTCATTATCGAATCATGGTGAACTTTGGTTGAGTGTTCTCATTTCAATACTGTTTTTTAGTTCAATCAATTTAATTAATGTTCAAATAGAGTGAACTCATTTTGACATTTAAGAGGGATTTAACAATAGAAGAGTACAAAATAATTGTTTCAAAATTATCACATCACATTTTAACTAATAATACCTAAAGAATATTTTTTACTTTTGAATTTAAATACATAATTTTATTTACATAAATATCATTATATAAATTTTCTATTAAAATTTTTTTATTCAAAAATCTTATTAAGTACTCTTTTTTTACTTTATAGTTGAGTTGATCATGAAAATAAAATCCTTAGCTTTTGTTGTAAGTAATCCAAGAAAATTTTTTACCCTTTTTTATTTTTCAAAATTATTGCATTTTTGTTTTTGATTATCATACTATACTTTTCACAATGTATGCAAAATATTTTTTTTAAATATATCATATTACTTTTGTGTAATAGATAATAATCTAAATTTTTTATTTATCAAATAAATTAATATATATTAATTTCATGAAATTGTAAATTTTTGTGCCCACATTTTTATTTTATTTTTTCTGCTCATTCTCATCAATTTTTTTTTCTTTTAATATTATTTTATGAGTGCCCTTAATCTTAATAGTTTAGTGTTAACATCTTATCATGTAATGGAAGTAAGAAATGAGAATAATGTGCTCAACAGATAAAATTCTAATTACATGCAATAAAACAAAGAGTAAATAGCATCCTCAAGCAATAAAATAGAATAATAAATAAAGAAATACATGACAATATATATAAAGGGTGTTGTAATAATACACGCATACCATATATATTTAGATACCTCATTTTAAGTATATAGTACATTCTTTTTTTGGGTCTAAACTTTTTCATGACATCTATCTTAATACTTAAAGATCTCATATTATATCTTGTCATAGTAGTCTTGATGTTTTGAAATATCATGGCTCCTATTTTTAGTGCCACTACATCAATGAGTAAAGTATTTTCTTATTATTAGTTCTCACGCTCTGATGTTAACATCTTATACTGATAAAAAATGATGTGTTCAAAGTATCAAAACCTCGTCTCTAAGTAACCACAATACTAGAGAGTAAAATATTTCATCATTGTTAAGTCTCGTACCTTAATACAAACATCTCGTGTAGATGAGGAACAAGTCACTAAAATATTGAAGCCCTTTGTCTGAGTACCCACAACACTCAAGAGTGAAGTATCTAATAATCATTAAGTCAAGACTTGTGTACGGTATAGATCATCTCTAAGCCCTATAACATTAAGGGTGATGTATATTATATTTTTCAAGTCATTATCCAAAAGTGCTATGCTCTTTCTCACATTATATTAGCCTATTTTTTTTCTTTTCATTTTGTTTTGTTGTATTTTTTCATATGCTTTGATTTATAACATGATATAATTTATGCCATAATAAAGTTATAACGTATATAAGAAATGTATAATATGAACGATGACTGCCTTTGTCCCCCACAACGACAACTCAAATCTTCTAAAATCCATTTTCTTACTTATCCAAATAATCAATATGTGCTTAAAGGAGAGAAACCTTTGTAAGATATTACTTTGAAGTGTTTCCATAATTTAGGATTGAAAAATTATTTTTTTTCTTGGAGCTTCTCTTCTTTCTTTTCAAATCTCATCAAAGATGCACAAGAAATTGCAAATAGAAAACCAAAATTCTTCCCTTCACTCTCCTAGCTTCCTCTTTCCTCATTCTCTTACTTTCTCACTCGCTTTCCAAATACTACAGTAGGTTTTGAAGGCACATAAATGACTTTATTCTTTTATTAAGAAAGGTAACCCATTATTTAGTATCATAAAATTGGATTTTTTTAATTTGTATTTATAAATTTAAATAAAAATCTAGATGATCTTCAAAAAATGTAAACTACACATGCAGATTTCTAGCAATGAGATCTTTATAATAAGATGTTTAAATTTGAGATCTAGATATCGTCATCCTTGCATGCTTTTTAAGATTCTAACTATACTATATTTTTAGATCCTAGAATTGGAATATATATATATATATATATATATATATATATATATATATATATATATATATATATATATATATATATATATCTAATATGTAAAACATAAATTAAGAAACAAAAATTAAAGTAAATTTATTAAACTCTTATAATAATAATAATAACAAATATTGTTTTATCATATAATACTTTTTCCTAAACTGCTAAATATATAAATTAATAATTTCATGATTTGTAACAAGCTTATTATCACAACAAATTAGTTGATAATTTTTACATTCATGTCTATTCTATTTACTATCATATTACATTTGTTAAGATATAAATTGCTTTCCTTCTTATTTATTAGCACCTAATAATACATTTTATGTTACAATAGTAGATATAATACAAAAATTGATTATTTTCCTTGGTTCAAATTTTTATACTTTGTTTTCTCTTACAGTAAAATATATTTATTTTTTATTTTATGTACAATGTTTTGTATGATATTGGTTACAATTTGCTGTTAAATAATCTCTACATCAAGAAATATTATTTTTGCCCAGTAAAAAATTTTTTATTTATCTTAATCTTTTATTAAAGAAATACCAGCCTTACAAATATATAAATTACTCCCTTGTTTTTTTAATAATGTCATATAATGCGTTTACTATTTTTATTTAAAAATATTTTATACTTTTTAGTAATTTGTACCGAATAAAAATTTAAAAAGTGCACTATTTTACTTCTATAAAAAAAAAAGCAAAACATGGCATTTAGCGTCTAAGTTTGATAGTAACGAAGACAGCAAGGCATGTTAAAGGACACAAAAACAGGAGCATACTATTCGACACAACGATGGAGAATGCTGTCATTTTATTTAAATAAAAAAAATCAAAATAGTTTTAAAACTCATACAAAATATTTTTTTTTTATAAAAAGGTGAAGATAAATGCAACTCTATTTTGGAAACATCACTAATAAAAAAAATAAGCAACCATTAAAATCATTAACAAAGTCGATTAAAATATTTGATCATCAAATAAGTGACCGCAAAGACCACTAAAATCATCAAACATTTTTTACCACATAAATACAAATAAACCCAATTAAAATTTATTTTATTTTCATTTTTAGTCAATTTTTCCACATGATCATTAAAAAACATTTTGTTAAAATTTTCATATCATATTGTTAAATAATTCTTTATGATTTAAAAAAAAGAATAACAAAAAATGATGAAAGAATCCAATCATAATACAAAACAAAGATACACTATTTGAAAAAGAACTCTTTTATTTTAAAATTTTTTACCCCATCTCATTTACTATTTTTTCGTTAAGTTTTATGTAAAAAGAAAATTTTATGGCAAACATATTTTGATTACAATTACTTTAACTAAAATTAAGAATATTTTTAATTTAATTTAACTACGTCATAGCATGTCAATATCATAAATTTCTTTTCAACTAAAACAGCTAAATATACTAACTAAAAAAATCTAATAATTTGTATTAAAAATTTTAGTAATTATAATAATTTAACTAAGACAAAATGTTATAGTCTCATATTTATCGAAAAGTTGTTCTTTGAAATTTGCTAGCTCATCCCAAGATATTAATTACACAAACTTGTTCCACAGTACTGTTTACTTCTTTTATTTCCTTTAACATAACATTTGTCAATATTTATTGCCATTATACTCCAAAATGAGTACGCATAAGATGGGGGATGAAATAAAGGCAAAAAGAGTATGACGAAGAAACCCTTTCTTCAATATATGATGGATTGAAATCAATCGTGTTCATGGTAAGCCCGTAAGGTTGATCTGTAATACTTGGTAATTGATTTAAAGATAATTGTAATGGGAAAATGATTCGCTATGACCACGAAGCATGCAGGCAAATTAATAATTCAGATTTCCTCATTGAGCTGAGGTTTATTACTTAAGATCACAGTGGCCCAAGAAAGCATGGCAATCCTCTATGGATTCACTCAGCATACCTGTTAAGGATGGTAATGAGGCATTGGCAGAGTTGTTGCGGTTTTGAAAGCATGGCCATGTGATCTGCTTCTTCGATCTCCATCACCTCCTTCGCACCGCAGTTCTCGATCATCCATTTCTGAAAATCCACCGTCAACATGATGTCTTCAACGCAAATGATGAACACCTTATCGACGGATCCGTATCTCGCCTCGGAGAAGGTTATCTTCTCCAAGTCTTCACGGAAGAATGATCCAGGCCTCACCATCATACTCGCCAGAGCCAAATCCTAAACATAATCAGATTTTTCATTAATCGATTTCTCCTCTGTCAATCACATCTGATTCTCTCTGTTGTTTATACATTTATAATTTTTTTTTTCAATTGCCAGAAAGAAAACTGGTCGAATTTCACCTCTAAGTCGGCTCCGTTTGGTAGTAGTTTGTGCAATTATAAACAGAATCGGCAAACAAAACTGCTTACCTCCGGTGTGCACTTCTGATAGAGATATGTAGCAAGGCGGTTGAAATCCGAAGAGACTACGGCGAACGGCTGAGACTTTCCGGGAAGGGAGACGTTCTTGATTTCTATACCTCCGTAAGAAGCCGATGACCTCTTTGCATGCTGTTTCAAGCAATCGATCCAGATTGTTCAATACTTTAGTTAAGTTAAGCTGCAGTTTGAAGCAGCAAGAGGCGAATTAACCTCTTCGAGGATGTGCCAAGGGGCACGGGTGGTATCCGGAACGATCGCCGTGATGAAAACGGCAACGGCAATCTTCTGAGGAAATGCTTCCATTGCGGAGGCCAAGCTAAGGCCTCCGAAGCTGTGGCCGACGAGGACGAGCTTTTCTTCTTCGGGAGCTGCGGCAACCAAATCCAAGAGGGGTTGGGAATACTCACCGAAGGTGGAGGCGTCTTCGGGGATCCTTCGGTGATCCGACCCGCAAGCGACGAGGTCGACGGCGGAGACGGAGTATCCACTGGACCTCAGCGCGGCGACGACCTTATACCAACACCAGGCGCCGTGGCCGCCGCCGTGAACGAAGATGATCCTCATTGCGTACGACACACGGTAGGCATATCAAGTTTTTTTTTTTTTTTTGAAGAGAATATAATATCTATTATATCAAGGCAAATGCCAAATTACAAAATGACATTCAAGGAGGATCGAAAGTGAAATCAGATAACATGAGGTCAAGTACGGGCTTCGGAATAGGATCCTCAAGGCCCCAGACGAAGTCGTTAAATCGCGCAGCTCGAGCAGCCCAATCAGCAGGCTTGTTCCCGTATCTCAGAATGTGTAAAAAGCGAACGGCCTCAAGACCCGAAGCGCACTGGATGGTAGCAGCAAAGACACCCGATCCCGGGGGTAAAGACATTAATACGCGTACCTCTTGAATGACCATCATAGAGTCAGATACGGCAGGCATATCCAATTGTTCTCTCCAACTAGTCTCTCCTAAATATTCTATGGCGATCTCTTTCGGTGTGTGCAGTCACACCAAAGCTCGTATAATGCAAATGAGCACAACTTCGCATTTGAGATTCGTAGAAAAAAAATTCTATATTCCACTAAAGAAATTAAAATGTTTTTTTTAAGATACAATAGAAATTAAATATCTTAAATATTTATTCGATAATTGTTAAAATATCTTTGCATATATCAAAATATCAGTATTATAAACACAAATATATATATTTATTATATTATTTATCATATATCTAATATTAAAAATTTTAGTTATTATATTTGATTTTGATATAATCTCAAATCTTGGTTAATAGGTCAAAATTAAGAAGAAAAAAAAAATGATTCAACCAAGAGGCAAAAGAGGTTCTTGATAGATTTGAGATCCAAGCAAGATTAAGAGAAGATTTGGAATGTGATGATGGAAGAATTATGATAGTTGAGGACTTGAATTTAAAAGGAGAGCAAAAAGCATAAAAGATAATAATAAAATTCGAAGAAACAAAGAAAATAACAAAAAAGTTTCAATTAATAACTTATCTGAGAAGATAAAGAAAAAAAAAAGAATTGTTACAAATTTTTATAGAATAATATTTGATGAACAAAAAATATTATGAAGTTCTTTGTGAATGTGAATATTTTAAAATTTTTTTAAAGATGATTGATAAATTTCATATTATATTTTCATAATTTGATCATTAAAGATGTTTTGATCTTTTAAAAAATGCATCCATTAGTTTTTAAAAATTAGAAAAAGTTGTTTCTATTTTTTTTTTGTTTTGGAAATTTTTTTTATTTTATATTTTTCTTTTTTAAAAATTCTGTCAAAATTTTGGCTATATTTTTAAATTATTTTATTCCATAACTCGTAGTCTCTACTTAGAATTAAAAATTTTATTATGCGTAACTTTTTTTTTTCATTTGTTAATTTTAAAATTTTCAAGGATTTAAAATTGGATATAATGAAATTATTTCTCTAACTGACATCCAATTAGCATTTGCATTGACGAGGGGGACGTCGACATGGCATGGCTTATAACGACTCACAACTTTGTCCACTATCTTTTTTTTTTTTTTTTTTTTTTTGATGACTTAGCCTTTGAAATTGTTCTAGCAAATATCGTTTTTCATAACGAAAAGTTTATTTATTGGATTAAACTCTAATAGGACATTTTCAATGCTATAAAAAACTTTTGAATATTATGAATTTTATTTTTATATTTTCAGTTAATTAATTATTTTTTATTATCTGATTTTAATAAATTCAAATGTTAAACATTTATCAGTAGAATTTCTGTCATCCCGACCTTTTCACAAAAGAATGTTTATTTATTGAATGCTCTTTTGCTTTTATATATTTTTTCAAACAATGTAATATTATTTATTTATAAATTTTAAAAATCTTTATTTATTTATTTTATCCCAATTAAGGGTGAGTAGACAACATCCATCAGAATCTAATACGGCCTTTTGGAATTTATTTGAGACTGTTTTCAATTTTTTATAATATAATAAGAAAACATACTTCTTTATAATATCAAAATCATAGATCATTATTCAATTTGATCCAACTTTAGTATTTAGCAATCAAATAATATTTTATTTGGATGATGACGAAAAGCTCGTCCTCGTCGGCCACGGCTCCGGAGGTCTGAGCCTGGCCTCCGCCATGAAAAGCTTTTCCTCAGAAGATTACCGTAGCCGTGTTCGTTTCTGCGATCGTTCCGGATACAATCGTGCTCCGTGGCACATCTTGGAAGAGGTAATTCGACACTCTCCCTTTCTTTGAACTGCGGCTTAAATTAGTTAAAAGGATTCGGCAATCGGCGTCGATTGCTTGAAACAGTATTTGCAGAGCTTACCGGATTTACTGAAAGAAGGTTTTAAAAGCAAGAGCATCTCGGTACCCTGCAGGTGTCAGACATTAACCATGTTCTCTTTTGATTTCAAATTTCTTGCAAGAAATCTGCATAAAAAATGCACCATAGAGGTAATGCCCTGCTTTAGATTGCAATGGACGGAAAGAAGCGTCAATGTAATTAATCGATGAATAAGCGATGATATGCATTATTTGACTCTGGCGAGTATGATGTTGACGCCTCGATCATTCTTCCGTGAAGACTTGGGGAACATATTATTTGCGTTGAACAGATCATGTTGACGGAGGATTTTCTGAAATGGATGATTGAGAATTGCAGTGTGAAGGAGGTGATGGAGATCGAAGAAGCGGTTCACATGGCCATGCTTTCGAAACCGCAAGAACTCTTCCAATTCCTCATTAACATTGTCAAAAAATATGCATCCTGATCGAATCGCTTCTCGATTGCTCTCGCCGGCGCTCATCATCGGCATGTAATAATAAGAAAAGCTCCCAGGCTGCTGCTTAACAATGAATGCGCATCCCTTGCCTTTAACCATTCAAAGTATCAAAATACTTTTTGAAAAAATGAAAAATGTTCTCAAAAGGGGATGCATGAAGAAGCTATTTGCAAGCCATGCTTATTACCAAACTGCCCCTTTTCTCTCTCCTATGTCAAGTCAAAATATCATACATCACAATTGGCTTCATATAAAATAAATTGCTCCAATTGCCATTAAAACCCACATTCTTTGGTGGTCCTCCACATGTAACTTAGTTTAGTGCTCCTCAAGTCCAAATTGTTTTATTTGACATCAAAACATATACAGATTTTTAGTTGACGGAATCCTAAGAACCTTTGTTTGAATCATTTTCTTAGTTAAACCTAACTCAAAAAATTATTAATGTTTGTCTTGGTCTCATGTCTATCCATGCTTTAATTTAAATCTTACTCAAAGTCAATTAGTTATGTTCATGTATAATTAATAATCTTAGCTAAACATACGTCCTCGATTGGGTTTAAACCAAATTCTCATATATAAAACAAACTTTATGTTGGTTGATCATATAAGATTATAAACCCTTGTCTATGACATATCTCCAACAAGAGTTGACCTAATTTGAAATCAAATTAAATGTGTTTATAAGAAGTTTTTAATAAAATAATTTAACAACTTGCTTCCAAAAAGACATTCATGTGATCATGTCAAAAGTGATTGAAAAAAGAAATATGAATTATTAAACAAATATAAAAACAATATGTTGATAAAAATATCAAAATATAAAAAATAGAGAAATATTAAAATAAAAGAAAAAATAATATAAGTGTAAAAAGAGATACATTTAATGATTCAATATTTTTGAATTGATTATTATCATAGATTAAGAGATTTTAGAATATGTCAACCTTTTAATTCTTTTATTTGTTTAATATGTAAAAATCTCTAATTAAAATTGAAAGTTGTGAGACAATATTATTTTTTAATTTTATCGTTTTATATTTCATCACATCGACTAAAAACTTGAACGGATGCATTTGGTGTAGCTCGAAGAGTTTTTTTTTTTTTTTTTTTTTGTTTTAATAAAAAATTTACAAAAATCTTCCTGAAGTACTTTTAAACGACAAAATGCTACGTGTTTTGTGCTTTGGAGGACAGCCAATCATTAATTCGCTGAATTCCTCGGGATCAAATGTTCTAAGGTGTTAAATGCTCATTTTATTGTATTTTTTTATGGAATGTAAAATATATTTTTTATTTTTTATAAAAGGTAAAATGAGATCTTATTGTTTTCACTTCCAAATAATAAAATTTATATAATCGTGATGGTTGCGGGTAACGATCCACAGAAAAATATTGATATCATTATAGCGAATAAAAAATTTTGTTCAACCCTTTGAAGCAATTTGCAATTAAGAAACTTAAGGCAGACCAAGTAAACATATATTCATCGACGCAAAATCAACTGGTAATATTGTTTGTACTCGAACAGGTAATATTTAATACTAAGTTTATTAATAAAAATTAAGTCTAAAAATTATTTTTAAATATTATTACAAGCTCTTCTTTAGGTTTTTAGCATAAATTTTTGAACAAGGCCAACATGGCGGATAAGATTTTATTTTATTATATTCATTTGATAAAGTCACGGCCTGTTTTCCACAAATGTAATCTTATAACCATCGTATGCATTTGTGACATATGATTTATAAACTTTTTTTTAATTTTCTTTTCCTTTTAATGACAGCACATATCCAGTTTTATTTATTTATTTATTATTGTTATGTATGCCAGAAAGCGGAATGGATCAAATACCACCTCTCTCAAAATAACCCGTTAAGGTCCCATCACCACCCGGTCGGTGCTTTTCTACTTGCGCGTTTAGGTCCAATCTCAACTTCGAGAGCTTTAGTTTAACCCAGAGGCCATCCCGTGTTTCAAGCCTAACGCACGTGCCAATCTAATTACTGACCGTTCGATGCCACAAATGGCGAGCACATCAACTCTCACCCTCATTATATCATCTTCGCCATACTCCGCTTTTTCTGGTTCTCGAAGACTAACAAACTCAGATCAGCCGAGCTCGTTTCTTCTCTCCAATGGCGACCAAACATCAACGTCGCTTCCATATCAAAACCGCCGCCGCCGTTTGTTTCGTGTTCATCCTCATCTGCACTGGCCGATGCGTCCAAGCCCAACCGTCTCCTAATGGAAGTGGCGAAAATAAAGATCCATATATATCGCAATCCAATTTCAACCCATCCATGGCCATCATCATCGTCGTGCTTATCAGCGTTTTCTTTCTTCTCGGCTTCTTCTCTATCTATGTTCGCCAGTGCGGTGGCGCCAACGACAGCATGGACGCTCTCACCGCTGCAGCCGTTGCCGTCGGTGGGCGTTCCCGGATGCCACGAGGCCTCGACTCGGCAGTACTTGAAACGTTCCCGACGCTGGTGTACTCGGAGGTGAAGGAGCACAAGATTGGAAAGGGGGCCCTCGAGTGCGCCATCTGTCTCAACGAGTTTGAGGACGACGAAACAATTCGCCTGCTACCCAAATGCGACCACGTCTTCCATCAAGAATGCATCGACGCATGGCTCGCTACACACGTCACCTGCCCTGTCTGCCGCACCAATTACGCCAAAGAATCCGCCAATCCACCCGTCGGAATTGATGCGGCGAATATCGCGCACGCACCATCTGAGGCAGCTGCGGCTACTCCAGTCGAGGATCATGTGAACGTTTCGGTGGATGAGGAGCTGGAGAGGAAGGAGGAGATCAGGGAGCTGGCTCGGATTGCTAGCAGGGTAAGGGGGAACGGATCGAGGCGACCGAAGCGGCTTCCACGATCGCACTCGACGGGGCACTCCATGGTGCACGAGGCCCACGATCGGTACACGCTGCGCCTACCGGATAACGTGAGGAAGGAGATCATTGCCGCCGGGATGATGCAGAGGGCAAAGAGCTTTGCAGTAACGGGTAGCGTAGGGGGTTGTTCGAGGAAGATTTCTAGAGGAATCGGCGAGGCAAGCAGCCGCCGCGGCCGAACGATTCAGCTCGGGAGATCAGATCGGTGGCCTTCGTTCTTCTTACGATCTCTGTCGGCGAAGATCCCTGCGTGGGGACCATCGAGGAAGGGGGAGGAAGGGACGACGGTAAAGGGTGGTTCGAGCAAATCTGGGAAGGATTGGTTCGGGAGCCGCGAGGGCTCTGGTGGCTCCGGGTCGCAGGGTAACCCTAACTCCGAACCGGCAGAGTCGTCGATAGCAGCAATGAACCGGGTTTAAGCACGACGGATATATATATATTTTTTTTCAGTAATATTTAGTGTCGATTATGAATTACGACCGTCCCTATTTTAGACTGTTTTGTTTTCGTTTTCGTTTTTTATTGAAAGTACAGATTGAAGTGGTCCTTGCGGAGTTTCTTAGAGAGAAAAAGAACCGCAGCAATTGACTTATATGTATAGATATAAATCCCCAATTACACAACCTGGAATTAAAACTTATAAATGTAATGTTTTTTTCATTCAGTTTCTATCTTTGATTGAAAATTTGATCGTTAACCATTCCTTTACAACAAACTATTTTGTAAGAAAACTCTTTTATATTGAAATTAATAACTTTCATTCGGATTTGCTTTTAAAACCTATGCTTTAGACATGAATTATTTTGCGAGTAGCTTATGGTCTCTAAGTGCTTTAGCTATTGTTTTCTATGATCCATTGAAGAGATGCAATAAAGGGTTGTCATAGTGCAAAAGGCTTTGAGTTTATATCAATTTCTACTTCGAAAAACAGAAGGTGTCGAGAAAAAAGAAAAAAATATATAAAGGAGAGAGAAGAAAGAAAATTTTGGCAAAAAAATTAAAAAAAAGTAGAATAATTGAGAAAAGTTTGAAAAACTAAGAATATTTTAAGAATTGTTAAAAGAAAGAGGAAATCAAGGATTAAAGTTAAACAAGAAAAAAGAAAAAAATTAAGAGATTGTTGTTACACTTAAAAAAAAAATTAAAGTATCATGATAATATCTAAAATATGGGGGCCAAGGTAGCTCAAGAATTATGGAAGGACCACAAGAACATCAAAAGTGTGTCAAGAGGTTCAATAAGTTTTACATCAACTACAAGATAGAAGATCTTTAGTAATATAAGTGAACTTATAAGTTTTGAAATAATGAAGCACCTTTTGTGGGTAATCTGGGCTTGGATCTTAAGCATTGATAGTTGAATAAAGTTTCAGATTGATAAGAAAGCAAGTGATTTGTGGATAAACCAAGTGAAGGTTAGTTGTCATGTAATGCTTGATATGTTGCTAAAAAAAGATGAAAGAACTACAAGAACATCTAAAATATGAGGATGAGAGCTACTTAAGTAAGATGGAAGGATAAAAAAGATTTCAAACTATAGGGGTCAAGAGAGTGGATAAGTTATATATTTGTTGCATTAAGAAAGATCTTGAGTGATATAAGTAAAATCACAAACTTTGAAAAGACGAGACACCTTTTCAAGGAAACCTAGGCTTAGGTCTCATGAGAAATCTATGATTAAGAATATTAGAGTTGGAGAAATATTTAGATGAGTGACCAAGCAAAGGGGTCGCTATAAAGTAGGATAACACTTGATTAGTTTGAGACAAAACTTGAATAAGAAAAGTTGGGACGTTACAATTGTTATGCTACAAAGGTCAATATAAGGAAGAAAGCGAGCAAACAAATATTTTACAAAAGAGAGGGATGAATTAGACAAAATCTAATAAAAATGAAGTAATCTTTGATGGAAGGAATCAAACTCTTCAAGGGATTTGCCATTAAGATAAAATTGGTTTGACACGACCATTATATTAAAATTGAGATAGGCATAGCTTTTTAATATAAGTGTATTTGATTTGATATTTGATAATTGATAATTGTTAGTATTTACTTTAAGTTAGGTGATTTCAAAAATAAAGGGATTTTGAAAAATAAGTATACTCATCTAATGATTATTGTATTAATAATTTTTTAAGAATTAAAAAATATTATATTTTTTGCTGTGAAATTTAGTGTATATTTTGCAAACCTAGTTCCATGCAACTTGGATAATGTAAAAGAAAAAATAAAAAAAATTTCTAAATATATCAAATATGATTATATAGAACTAATAATAAAAAGGAATAAAAGTTGTTCAAATGAATGAGACATAATTAATATCTCAACATAATATATTGATTATGTTATCTAGAAAAGGATGCATCTTGTATTAGGAATAATCTGATGGTGTATCTTATTTGTAGAAACCAATGGTGAGGTGTGTCTCGTACTAGGGAATTGCTTAGTAATGTAACCCAATAGTGGAAATAAAATTGATATGATGTGTATTATTATGAGGAATAATCTAGAGGCATTGTTGTATGGAACTATTAATAAAAAATGATTAAAAATTATTCAAATGAATAAAACATAATTAATCACTTAACATAATCTATTAATTATGTTATCTAAAAAAAGGTGCATCTTGTATTGGGAATAATCTAATAATGTATTCTTTTTGTAGAAACTAATGATGAGGTGTATCTCATATTAAGGAATGACCTAGTAATGTAATCTAATAATAAAAATAAAATTAATATGTTATATCCTTTTTTGAGGAATGATTCAGAGATGACACCTTAAAGTATTTAAAAAGAAAGAAATTACACATGAGAATAAGAAAAAAACATAAAGAAATGAAAAAAATTGTGGGTTCAAAAAGAGAAATTTAAAATAAGGTGAAAATAATGGTATAAGAAAATAATAAAAGTGTTTCAAACATTAAGGATCAATAGAATCACCTAGGCATACATAATTTTTATTCTACTCAAATTTTCATTATATATTATGTTTGTTATTAGATCCCAACACGTGAAATGAACATAATATTGTAATATATTGTATTCATTTTATATAATAGTTGTTTGTTGAGCTTGTGATGAGAGCTTAACTATTTTTTGACACAAACAATTACATGTGATAATGATGCATATCACATGATCATAAAAAGAGTAAATGAATGAACTACATTATGTTAAATAGATTGATACATTTCATTTAATTAAACTACTTGTATTATTTTTGTTACTTATTAATGTGAACTTATAAATTTGGTGTTAATTGAATAATTTTGATATCTCATTATGATACTAAAAAGGTAGGTAAGTTTTTTAAAAGGAAAAAGAATGGTTTTCAAGTAAACAAAAGAATAAAAAAATATTTAGGAATTGAAAAATAAAAAAGTTCTTTTACACCAATAAAGAAAATAAAAAAGAAATAATTTGACGGTCTAAATTCCATATTGATAACTCGAGAATACTATAAGGATGTCATAATGTTGTATTAAAAATTCTTAGATTGAAGGGGATAAAGCAAATTTTAGGTGACGTCTCGAGAGTGGAATCATAAGCGATTACTTGTAAGCTTTTGGGTTATAAGTAGAATATTAATTGTCTCATATCAACTATTGAGAGATCAATTTTACTGTTTACATGAGATTTCATGAATCTATGATATATTTTGAAAATGAAACCTGCTTTATATAGGATTAGACCATCCAAGAAAAATTTATTAGTTTGAGGTGATTTGAGATAGAACTAAGTGAAAGCTAGAAAGCCTATGACCCTTGGGACTAAAGACCATTGAAAGTGAACATTGGGTGATGTCTCGATATAAGAATCGTTGGATTGCTCCTTACAAACTTTTAGGTGGAAAGGTGCATGAATGAATTATCTCACACTAAGTATTGAGATACTATTTATGATTTTTTATCAAAAATATTATGATCTTAAGATATTAAAGAGACTTTTAAAAACAAAACCCACTAGTGTCCATATAAGATGACTTAGGTGGACAAATGCCATGACATAATAAAACTAAGTTGTCACACATTAGCATTATCTTTATTCCTTGAATTAATAAATTGTTGTATTTAACATTGTATAATTATGTAGGATATTAATATTTGTCACCTATTGATTGAATGAAGTATAACTCTCACTTCAAAGAAAATGAAGTGTTTACCTCTAGTGTTTTCAAAATATGAAAGCCCATTTATCTTTAAGATTAGCACCAAAATAATTAATGTAATGCTTATTCTAAGTAAATTAGAAAAAATCATTTGTAACTTCAAACTTATCAATCCATTAATTATTGATTATAACATGTCACACTAGTGTTTTAGCTTTTCTTTGTGTCTTGTAAGGTTAGAGCCCACCATTAAGTGCATATATCATCTAAGCTATGATTATTCATTAATTGGTAGTTGCACTTGCACTCAACAATTGGTAATGCTATGTTGCACTACATTTGTTACTGTAATTCAAAAAAGGAGAGTTAAATATACAAGGAATAAAATATTAATAAATTCATAGCACTTGTTGCATGTTTGAGGATCTTTGCAAATATGATGGTGCTTTTTCTTGAGGTTTTATTAGCTATAGTGTGGTTGATTTGAATGTAATTTCTTGAATCCAACTCCTTTTGGCAAATTCTGATACACTTTTCTTTTAGTAAAGTTAAGTGTGTTCCATTCCAACTGTCTCAACTTCAACATACAATGTTTGATCCATGATAATAATTTATTCTAAAATTATTTCTATTTCATAATCATCCCAAATGAATGAAACAAGCCAAATAGCTTAATGGTTCTAGATACTTTATATGAATTTTGTAAAACTATTAATGTCATGCTCATTGTTCTAAGTAAATTAGAAGAAACCATTGGTATTGATCAACTTGTTATCAATTATAACATACTCTTACATTTGGGTTTTAGCTTTTCTTTGTGTCTTGTAAAATTAGAGTCCCATCATCATCATCCCTTTCTTTGAACAAGTGCATACATTATCTAAGATATGATTATTCATTATTTGGTAGTCGCACTTGCATTTTACAATTGATAATGTTATTATACATTACATTTGTTGCAACAATTCAAAAAAGGAGTGAGTTAAATATACAAAGAATAAAATCTTAATAAATTCACAACACTTATTGTGTGTTTAAGGATTATTATAGAAATGATATTGTATGATTGATTTGAATGTAGTTTTTTGAATCTAATTCATCTTGATAAATTCTAACACACTTTTCAATTAGTGAAGTTAAGATTGTTTCTTTTCAATTATCTCAATTTCGACAAATAATGTTAGATGTTTGATAATATTTTTTTCTAAACTTATTTCTAATTCATAAGCATCCTCAATGAACAAAACTAGCCAATTAGTTTGATTGCTTTGGATACTTTATGTGATTTTAATATTATGTGATAAAGTCCAACCTCCATTAAACATAATCATCATTTTAACATGATTAAGTTTATCAAAACAACTAAAGTTTACAATACTCTCATAGCCTAAAAAAGACTCACGATTAAAACAAATGATGACATGCACCATTGAACCGGTTGCTAATACTAATTTAAAATATAAGAAAATGTAAAATTTTAACTTATATGCGAATACATATATAAAAAAAATTTTGTGCTTTATTTATATGAAGAAAACAACCAGTTCGGCTACAGGAAGAGCTTCAACGAATTTGTCGCAGAGAATGACATAATAATTGACATTTAAATTTCATATAAACATTCCGCAAAAGCATACATTTCTTATTTATTTATTTATTTAAATTTATTTGAAATAAGATTTTTAAAGTACCATTTATATTTATAAGTATTTGCTTTGGAATGTTCTGGAACCCATTAATAGTGAGTCGTGACCAAGCATTGGCGTTCCAGCAACAACAATAGGGGAAATCAACCATCTAATCTCAAGTCAATTATTCCTTTATGTTAACCTGCAGCATGACTTCTTAATACTCATGTGATGAATTTAATTTAATTGATTTTTTTCTTAAAATATTAGAAAAATAGACGTATTTAATGAATATATAAATTTTGTAATGTAGCATTATTTTGCTAATAATTGCATCTTATTTTTTGTTTTTTGAATATGACGGCTTTAACAGTCATATGAATAACAAACAGCTAAATAAAAAAGAAAAGGGAATGTAAGCATCATTGCATGATTATTTGCCAAAAATCCAAAGTGATGCTTCTTTTTTTTCTCTCTCCATATGTTGGACCTCAAAACAAAAGCCCAAGTGATTATTAAGAGATGGAATTCCTCCATCTCCTCGGCCCCTTCCTCGCGACGGCTCCGTCGCTGGCTTGCATTTGGTCCACGATGTCCATCTGATTCTCAGGCAATCCCATCTTGGTCAGTCTGCTCAACTTTCTCCACCCGCTGCTCCACGCCGATGTCGTATGCTTACCAGCCGGCTTGGTCGACGTCGTCGCCGACATCGTCTTCTCGAACTGCCTCTGGAGATTGTCCATGTCGGTCTGCAGTTCCAGGTACTTCACCTTCATGCTCTCCAGTTCGAACTTGAGCGTGTTGATGTCCTTCTTGGCGGCAGCCCATCCTTCCTGGAAGGACTGCGGCGTGCCTTCGAGGAGCTGCTTCCGTGTGGAGAGCACCCCTGACGAGGAGAAGTGGCGAGCGACATCGGCGGCGGAAGCAGCGGAGTCCTGGTGATGCTTCAGGTTGAGGGTTGAGTTGGCGATGGCATTGCTTATCTTCACCTGCTCGGAGAAGAGGATCTGCACCACCACGCGTAGAGGTAGCCGCTCATTCTGCGCAGCGTGCATGCAGGCATCGATCGAAAGCTTCTGGCAATCCATCACGCGGCAAAGCCGCTTCCGCTCGTGCTCGCTCAGGGATGGATGAGCCTATGCAATAAAAAAGTCCACTCCTTGATTCGAAAAGCTTCCAGTTTGATGAGAAATCACGGAACAGAATCCACAAAGATTGGGATGTGTTGATATAATAAAGGAGTTCACTTTCACCTTGAGGTAGGAATCGACGGCGCGGTAGAGACCGTCATCGCAGGACCTGGCGGACTCCGGCAGGGCCTCTGACAAAGCTTGAAATTTGGTGAGCGACAGGCTCCGGTCCCTCGACACCTCTGTTAAGTAGCTATCGATCAACCTCGCCACTCTCGATTTAGCATTCACGATTCCCATCTGCTTCCCCGTGGACGCAGCAGTCGTCGTTGTCGTTGGGCTCTCCCCCTCTGTAGCCGTCTGCTCTTGTACAAGGAAATGCTCCACCAGCCTCTGCACCAAATCCACATCGAACATTGTCTCTCCCTTGCCGTAATACGCCGGAATCAGAAGATCGGCCAAACTCGCCTGCTCCAATTGCATTCCCACCCTCTTCTCCAGCTCCGTCACCAGCGCCGGAGCCACCTTCAACATGCTCGCCTGCCGCAGCAATCGAAGCAAAAACCCACACGTCACGCTGTCCCTCTGGGCCGGTATTATGCTTATTAGGCTCTCAATGACCATCCTCTGTTCTCTGCCGGCAGCACCCGTCCACTCCTCCTTCACGGCCAAAATTCCACCACCGCCTCCACCGCCGCTGGCGGAGACTATCATATGCAAACCGCCAGCGCCCGCGGCCGCCACCGACGACAAATCATCGCCCCCACCTCCTACTCCGCCGTCCTTGACCAACCCAGGAAGCCACTTTGCCGCGTAATGCATAATGGCGGATCCAATGAGCTCATGCCGCATCCCCTTCACCTTGATGGCCGTGACCACTCGCACGAAATGATCGATGCGGAGGATGGACGCATCGTCGTACCACCAGTCTGGTGGCACCGGCGAATCACGAGGATCTCCGGCGCCGCTGCCAGCTGAAGCCCACTTGGGGCTGTTGGTGCGGGAAGAACGACCGCCATAGGACCAACGGATGCCGCGCGGGTTGGCACAGGCCTTCCAAGCGATGGACTCGCTGCAGCGGCGCACGATCTGGAGGTTCTCGGCCCAGGGGGAGAGCCCCTCGCAGCTCTTGAGAACGATGATGGAGTCGCGCCATGAAGAGAGCACCACGTAGCTAAGGAAAGCCTCTGTTTTGAAGATAAGATTCCCTTCCTCGAGATCCTCCGTCATTTCCAGGTACTCGGCGGCGCACCGAAGGCCTGCGATGTTGGCTGCGGTGAGGTCTACGGCGATGCCGTAACAAAACTTGGCCGCCAGCTCGAAGGACTCGGGCCCACCCGGGATGTCGTTGAGCTCCACCACCATGGACGGTTCGTGATCTCGCGTGCTGTCGTAGATGATTCGGTTCATTCTGCCACTTCTCGTGAGAAGGGGATACTTCAAAGGGGAAAAACAAAAATCACACCTTCAATAGTCGACCATCCCGTATATCACTTCTACCTCTACAGAAGAAAACTCCAAGAAGAGGATCAACCAAACCTTGTGGAGATTGAAACTAAAATTGCCAACTTTGATGAGAAGATCGCTGGGGATGTCACTGGAGACGTACCTGCTCAGATATTTAATTTCTCGATGACATTAAGAGTTCACGTTATAGAAGAAGGTCAGGGAAGCAAAACAGAGAGAAGAACATACCAAGACTGATCTCTTCGGATGAATCCATCGCTCTTGACTCCTTCGTGCTTGTCGGCGTCGGCCGCAGGAACGATGCCGCGGTCCCTCGTCCCGCTATAGGCATCGCCCTCGGACTCCCACATGGTGGGCTTTGCACAGTCTCGTTCTGCGTAGGAGAAAAACTAAGGAGAAAGGGCAGACGGTAGAAGATAAATAGAAAGGAGGCCATTCATCATAATAGAAGAAAAGTTGCTGAGCGAAAAGGCAAACTACAAATCGACAGCCAAGAATGCATCAAACCCAAGTACATGTACAAGAGGAGGATCAAGTAGCCGGGAAAGGCAAGCTAAACAGTCCTCATAGAAAAGTGTGGTTCAGTGCACGAAGGAGATGGCGAAGGAGATTGAAGAAATCATGCCTTCACGGAGGGGTACAAGAGTGGGGATCAAGGGCAAGATATCACGTGGAGTGTTTGGAGATCTCTGGAGATCCATCACGCTACAGGCTGTTTTGGGCTACGAGCTTTCGTAAATCCCCAAACCTGCAAACCTTCAAGGATGTGATTCTTCTCATCCAAAGGAGAGCTACAGGCTACTGTAGCCTTTTTTTGTTCGGTTCTCCAGTCTTCACATGAGGACTAGTCATCAAGTGGCAAGTGGACATGTCGGTGTCTTGTCACCGTGGTGAAGCAAAGGTTTCTCGTTGTTCGTGCTTCACCTCGAGTGACAACAAACTATGAGGGGTGCATTTGAATGCTGTTCATTCTTTTATTATTCTGTTAAATCGTGATTTGTGATTTAAAAACAATTAAAAAAAAATAAAAGAGTCTTAATATGAATATAAAATATTTAATAAAATTAGATTTTGAAAAAGAAAATTTAAAAAAAGTTTACTCATTTGAACTTCATCTTGATTTTATTTTGTTGTTTACTTTTTTTATGGATGAATTTATTAAGAGAAAGAAAATCAAGCAATACATAATTTAGAAAATAAAATATGAGATAATGAATGATTAAGATTACATTCATGATAAACATTTAAATTATTTATCTTATCATGATTTTATAGATAAAAAGAGTAGAAAATAATATATTGACAATTTTTAACAAAATAATAGGAATTATACAAACATAAAAAAAATAATTTAAAATATATTAAGAAGGAAAATGTAAAACATTATCTTATTTTCTAACATATTTTAAAAAAATAATAAAGAGAATCTTTTGATTATAAAATGTCAAATACAATTAATAAAAAAAATATATTTTCTATGTTTGTCTAACTTAACAGAATGATCATTGATTATTATTTGATTAGGACATTAGATAGAGATATAAGATAGGATAATATATTATATTCGAGCTTCTAATATTAAGGAATTGTATTTAGATGATTTTTATTAGATTTAACAATTAAGAGTACTCAGATTAGCACATATATTATCATCATTTATTATTTAATTCTTTAATATAACTTATGTTCATTCCATTTTTGTTGTTTAGTTTAACATCATTTAAACTTACCAGCTTGAGTCTTATTAAGTCCAACTTTAATTCAACTCTTCATTTTAATTGTCAGTTCTAATTTTAGTTAAATTTTCTTTTAATCATAATCCTAGATGCATATTGTTCATTGTGAAATTCTCCCTCATGATGTGATAGTACCACCAAAACACCAAACAAATGTTATTCACATCCTCTATTTTTAGGTGGAACATCTTAAATGACTGCTTACTAATAATTTTAAACAATCTCAAAGGATGATCCATCAAAAAAGTTTTTAAAATTTTTTTCATATATATATATACGTATGTATGTATATCTTTTAACTTCGATATTTTTTTTATTTAGGTGATTTTAGAGCTATTATTAAGACAATACTTGGAGATATCAATGAGCTCTTTTTTATATATCTAGTTCACATAATAAAATTAAACTTTGATGATATGTTATATTTTGGTTTTTTATTTTTATTCCATTTATATCACATGAATGTGCAAACATCTAATGATTTATTAACATCCTCATTTTATTATGTCGAGATATTATCCAATTAGGTGGTATCGTCCCAATTAAAGTCGGTTTTGTCATTTACAGAGAATCTTTCTTACTTGATTACTCATCTCAATTATAATATTCCAAAATTTTACTATGTTTAATATGTTATAAGTTATGAGAGTAAGTTGATATAGTTTTAATTATGAGAGATTAATACAATCAATTTATTTTTCTAATTTATGATATTTAGTGATTAAATATTAAAATATTAAGATTAAATTAGGAGATGTGTTATAGTTTTAAATAAAGTTAAAACTTTTATTAGAGTATTTCATTAGAAAGATCTTTTCAAGAGAAATCTAATGGTATTAATCTTATAATTTTTAAATATTTATATAATTTACTATAAATTTTTTAAAAAATAAAAATATAATTTTCTCAACTATTGGAGAAAAAATTGATAATTTTGCAAACAACATTTTCGAGTCCATTATGAATAATATTTTAAAAAATCATTGTAGTTGTTTGGGCTAATAAACAGAAATGCTTATAAAGATAAGAGAATAGAGAGAGAGAGAGAGAGAGAGAGAGAGAGAGAGAGAGAGAGGGCATGTATATGAGACAAAGAAGGAAGAGAGAAATAAAAGGAAATAAAAGCAAAATCAACTAAGAAAGAAGCTTGGGAGCACCCAAGAAGTGGCAAAGGTGTTATTGTATACTTTGAGGGCTATTGGAACTTAGAAGAGAAAGACAAAGTCATTGGATGTGGCTGTAAAAAAATAAGGTAAAGAAGCAATCTAGCTAAGGTAAGAAGTTATTTGTATTTTTTCACGGTATTCAATCCATTTTGTTTATGCAAAATTAGTTATAAATAAATTATTATATGGGTTAAGATAGCCATAGGAATAGTGTGTGGAAGCTAGGAAGGGATTTGGATGAAAAATAGTTAGATTTTAATGAGTTCATTCTCATTTGGATAAGAACTATCATATGTTAGATTAGAGGTATAATTAATGCAGAGTTAAGTTGGTTTAATAGGTCAAACTTTAAGAGTTGAATGTGTAGTATATTAGCTCTAATATATAATATTTTACTTGGTTTTAATAAGAGCTAAAGGCGATTCTTTATGTTGATAGAGTGTTCAATATAATTGAACATACTATATGATGGTCTCAAAGTACAATATGTTAGGTAAGACAGGTTGAAAAGAAAATCACCTATTCAAGGGTGTATGATATATAAGATGTAAAGTGCAATGTGTTAGGTTGAGGATGATTGAGTTTAAAGAAAATTATGGTACTTCAAAGTGGATGATAGAGGAGTTTAGAGTATAGTATGGTACGATATACCATTGATAGGGTAAGGACATTCTATGAAAAAGGTATCGTGTAGCGATCAGATGATAATGTATTAATTAGGAAATAAAAGATTAATAAGAAAAAATGATATTAAGAGTTTTATGATTAATAATATGTGTCATTTACATATTAAAAGAATTATTTGATAAGTTATGTGCATGTATAACATTATAGGAAATTAAAAGGATATAAAGATTGGATAAGAGAATTTCATCTTAGAATTAGGTAGATAAGTTTGATAATTATAATATAAATATAATAATAAACTTAAATATATTTTAAATGATTGTATATGTAATTATTTTTTTGATTATTTAGATATTTTTATGTCCTGATTATTTATTATTTTATTTATATGTGATTCATTCTACTGTTATGTATTTATGTGATTTATATGAAACTAAATGTATTCACATGAAAATATTGGCATAATGGGATATGGATACATAAGTAATGGTTAAAGAAATAATTTTTTATAATGATATATGATATAGTTTATACATTTATGTATAAATGATGAAATAAAAATAATAATTGATATTTTCTTAAGACATTGTGATGTAGGATTGAAGAAATTTGCTTAGTTAGAAAATTCGTGTCTGATGCACAACAAAGAGCAGGGTCGTCTCCCTAAGGGACACACATCCTAGATACGAAGAGGGTTGAACGCAAAGGGGCACCAACCAATGAAGCCTAACTAAACTAGGATCGATAGCGGCTAAGAAGTCGCTAAATCGATTACGGCTACACACTTTCAAACACTCAGAAATGGGGAGTACTTAGATTGGTTAAGTACCAGTTGAAACTTAAATATAATTTATAATAGAAGTTGCACTTCGCAGAATGAAAATCTATTGACGACAAATTAATAATCTAGGAATTGGAAATTACTTGTAAAAAAGGAAGACGAGGAAAACGAAAACTTCAACTTGAAGATGGTTGAGCGGTGAAGGAAGATGATAGACTGGAGTGGCGTCTCACCACTTGGACCTCGCGTCCCTCCTCCCAGTATCAGAGCTTTGACGAGTCAGCACGCCAAAGACACTCAGAGCACTCACGAACTCAGAATGGAAGCAAAGAACACTCAAAAAGTTTTCATTAACTGTATATCCTTACAATAGAAGAGGACTTCCCCTTATATAGGAATCCAAAAGGGTACAAAAGACATTTGACTCATAATATGGGAATACTAAAGGACACATGGGTAAATTAAAAAGGCACCTAAAAATAGACTCTTAAAATTCTGAGAAAATTAATGAAAATTCATGTATTTATCCCTAATTTCGGATGGTTGGAGGCGCGGCGACGTTTCGGCGGCGGTGCGGTCGGCGCGGGCTGGCGTTACTCGGCGCGGGCTGGCGTGGGTCGGCGCGGCTGGCGTTACTCGGCGCGGGCTGGCGTTACTCGGCGCGGGCTGGCGTGGGTCGGCGCGGGTCACAGTTCGTGAGTCTGGTGTGGGTCGGCGCGGGTCACAGTTCGCGGTCTGGCGTGGGTCGGCGCGGGCTGGCGTTACTCGGCGCGGGCTGGCGTGGGTCGGCGCGGGTCACAGTTCGTGAGTCTGGCGTGGGTCGGCGCGGGCTGGCGTGGGTCGGCGCGGGTCATCCGGATGGCTGGAGGCGCGGCGACGGCGGAGGTTGCGGCGGAGGCGGCTTTCGGCAGCAGGAATTTAGATTTTGGCCTTGTTTTTTTGTATAAGACCTGGTCCTTGGTCGTCGAAAGTCCTTCTCGAACATGATGTCCTCATCATTTCCCTTGGGGTGGGAAAAACTCAGCTTTGATGAATAATCTCTGGCCCTCTCGTAGTCTTCAAGTGCTCCAGGGTTCAAACGATGAAGCTCCTCTCGAGATATCCAAGTGTCATCTTCGTTTAACCTGTCTTTCCAATGTACAAGATATTTCCGATATTGTTTATTCCTAGTGTTAGTAATTTTATCATCAATAATTTTTTCAATCTGCTCACTAGCTTTCTTAAAACAGGCCTGTGGACACTCGGGTAGGGGTTCACTCACAAGGGGAGGAGATTCAGGCTCAAACGGCTCACTAGGTATTTCAACTGGCTCCTTGTAAGCCACCAAGTCTGAGATATTGAAAGTGTTGCTAACTCCATAATCGTCTGGCAACTCTAAAGTATACGCGTTCGGGCTAATTTTAGTTATGATTCTAAAAGGTCCAATGCCCTTTGCATGCAACTTTCTTAATGTTCCCGGAGGAAACCTCTCAGGCCTCACACGTATCATGACAAAATCTCCCACAGAAAACTCCTTGTTCTTTCTATGTGCATCAGCCAATTTTTTATATGTTTCATTGCTTAGACTAATTTTTTCTTTTATACTTTTATGAATATTCCTTATATGTTCGGCAAATTCTATGGCTGATTCTGATGAACGAGTATGTGTAGGTAAAGGAATTAAGTCTATAGGACTATGGGGCTTATAACCGTTATAGGCTTCGAACGGGCTTATTCCAATTGTCCTATTGACTGAGCTATTATAAGCATATTCTATTCTTGGTAAAAGTAAGTCCCAATTTTTAACATTATCACCAACTAAGCTTCTTAATAAGTTTCCTAAACTTCGGTTGACAACTTCAGTCTGGCCATCAGTTTGTGGATGATAAGCTGTGGAGAATTTCAGTTTTGTTCCTAATGATTGCCATAAAGTTCTCCAAAAATGTGATGTGAACCTAACATCTCTATCAGATACTATGGTCTTAGGTACTCCATGTATTTTGACAATTTCGTCAAAGAAAAGTCTAGAAATATGAGATGCATCTGAGGTCTTATAACATGGAACAAACCTAGCCATCTTAGTAAATCTATCGACGACTACAAAGATTGAATCAAATCGTCTTGTTGTCTTAGGTAATCCTAGCACGAAATCCATAGAAATGTCTTCCCAAGGTCTCGATGGGACGGGTAAAGGCATATATAGTCCAGTATTTTGTTTCCTAAGTTTGGAGACTAAACAGTTCCTACAGCCTGCCACTATTCTAGCCACTTGTCGTTTTAATCCAGGCCAATAAAACTTATATTCTACGGCTGATATAGTCTTATCTCTTCCAAAGTGGCCAGCTAAACCTCCCGCATGTATTTCCCAAATAAGAAAATCTCTTAATGAGGTTTTTGGAATGCATAATTTCTGATTATAAAATAGATAACCTTCTTTTATCATATAATCGTTTATTACCATAGATGGTTTCTCTAAAAGTTTAGAATAAATATCTTTAAAGTCCTCACATGTTGAATATAAAGATGGTAAAACATCGAATCCAATGATTGAAACAGATAAGGTAGTTAAAAGATTTATTTTTCTACTTAACGCATCAGCTACCTTATTTTCTAAACCAGGTTTATGCTTCAGCACAAATGTGTAACTTTGAATAAACTCAACCCACTTAGCATGCTGAGGTTTAAGTTTCCTTTGAGAATTTAAATACTTGAGGGCTTCGTGATCAGAATTTAAAACAAATTCTTTAGGTAAAAGATAATGTCTCCAATGTCTTAAAGTCTGAACTATAGCATAAAATTCTTTATCGTATACTGAGTATTTTCGCTTTGCCTCATTTAATTTCTCACTAAAGTATGCAATAGGTCGCCCTTCTTGATTTAATACACCTCCAATTCCAACTCCTGAAGCATCACAAGAAACCTCGAATACTAGATTAAAATCTGGGAGTCTCAAAACTGGGGCTTGGGTCATACAGGTTTTATCAAAGGCGTCGTTAGCTTTATCAGTCCAATCAAATCCGCCCTTTCTAATACAATCCGTGATCGGAGCTGTGAGTGTGCTAAATCCTTTTATAAATCTCCTGTAAAATGTTGTTAAACCATGAAAACTTCTAACATCGTGAACACTTTTGGGTATAGGCCAGTTTATTATTGCATTGATTTTTTCAGGATCGGCCGATACTCCAACATCAGAAATTATGAATCCTAAGAAATTGACACTGCGTGTCATAAATGCACATTTTTTTAAGTTCACATATAACTTGTTCTCTCGAAGCACCAAACAAACTTTCTTAAGATGATCCAAATGGGCTTCTATATTTTTACTAAAAATCAATATATCATCAAAATATACCACTGCAAATTGTCCTAAGAAAGGCCTAAGAATCTGAGTCATAACTCTCATAAAAGTGCTAGGTGCATTGGAAAGGCCAAAAGGCATCACTAGCCATTCGTAAAGTCCATTTTGAGTTTTGAATGCCGTTTTCCATTCATCCCCAGGGCGAATCCTAATCTGGTGATATCCACTTTTTAAATCAATCTTTGAGAAAATCTTTGCCCCATTCATTTGATCTAAGAGGTCATCAAGTCTAGGGATGGGAAACCTATATTTTATAGTAATTTTGTTAATAGCCCTGCTATCGATACACATTCTCCACGTACCGTCTTTTTTAGGGGTTAATAATGCTGGGACGGCGCAAGGGCTTAGACTTTCTTGAATAAATCCCTTCTCCATTAATTCCTTAACTTGTCGACTTAACTCTTCGTGTTCAGTGGGACTCATTCTATAGTGAGGCAAGTTTGGTAAGCTAGCTCCAGGGACAAGATCAATACAATGTTGTATATCTCTAAGTGGGGGCAAACTGTTTGGTTCTTCTAAGAATATATCACTAAATTCATTTATGGTAGATTCGATCTCAGGTGGGATGACTATGTCAGGTATCTTAGTTTGTACTTTTTTAACTGCTAATGCCCATATTACTAATCCATCAGTGAATTCACGCATGGCTTCTCCTTTAGATATGATATGAATTTTGTTATTCTTAATTTGATTTGTCTTCTTGATAGGTTGAATTTTATCCTTGGGAGGGGATGGATATAGTTTAATCTTTTGTCCATTATGCGTAAAGATGCATGTATGGGATTTCCCTGTTAATAAAGCATCGTGGTCGTAAAGCCATGGTCTCCCTAATATGATGCTTCCTACTTGCATTGGGACTATGTCACAAACTATATCTTCTGAATATTGTCCAAATGCTAAAGGAACTATACATTGTACTTTAACTGGAATAGATGTCTCATTAATCCATGAGACAGTGTAAGGGTGGGGGTGTGGGGTCGTAATTAGGCCAAGTTTGGTCACCGAATCTGTAGAAATGGCATTAATACTGCTCCCACTATCGATTACTACTTTGCAAACCTTTTCTCCTATTTTAATGAAAGTATGAAAGATTGCAGTTCTTCTCCAGTCTTCACTAATTTTTGGTTGAGTAAGGGTGCATCTAACTACAGCTAGAGTTTCTTCCCATGGGTTGTCTTCTTCATCTTCATAATATTCATTAGCAAGGTCACTATCTGGGTTGTATTCTGTTATCTCCTTGGTGTCTATTTCAGGTTCCTCACTTTCACCTTCTTCTAAGTAGTTTATCCTGGTGGGACATTGGGCTGCTACATGTCCTTTTCCATTACATTTATAACAAGTTATTTCTTTAGGTTTTGTGGTGGTTGGATTGGGTTTTATGGCGGTAGTAGGCTGGGTTCGGCTAGTAGATGATCCATTATTAGAGTATTTAGGTATAGGTTTGGGTTCAAACTTCTTTTTAGGATAGGTCTTTTGTAAGCGCTCTATTTCGCTAGTTATTCTATAGGCTTCGGGTAGGGATTCTACGCCACGAATTAAGAGTTCTCTTTGTAGGTCTTCCCTAAGTCCAGCACGAAATCGGGAAAGAGTCATAGATGGGTCTTCATCTATTCCACATCTGAGATGATATTCATCGAATTTGGCAATATATTCATTTATTGATTTTCCTCCTTGTGTGTGACGTTGCCATTGGTCCAACAATTGATTTTTATAAGTTCTTGGAACATATTTCTGCCTAAGGGCTCTTTTAAGTTCATTCCAAGTTTCAATTGGCGGCGAGTTTCTTTGAAAGTTATCATTATCTACAGCTTCCATATAGAGTCGTGCTTGCTTAGATAATTTCATTTTAGCAAATAATACCTTTCTATCTTCAGTAAGTCTAAACCATTGAAAATATTTGTCTATAGCGGCTTCCCATTCTAAATATTCTTTAGGGTTAAGGGAACCTTCAAAACTAGGAATTTCGAATTTGATTGATCTGAGTAATTGGTCATTGTCATTTTCGGTCCGGTTTCTGTGTCTTATTGTTGATTGATAGTCGCTTCCTTCTTCTATTATCTCTGGTTCCATTCTACGTTGTGGTGTCGGTGTGACTGTAAGTCTAGGGGGTTGTATTTCTTCTTCAGTAATTTCTGGTTCCACTTGATTTCTTTCTAATTGATTGAATCTTGCATTTGTTTGAGTTGATAGCTCCTGTATAGCTAATTGCATTTGTTGCATCTGTTCCATGAGTTGTTCAAATTGATTATCCATTGTATATTCCCTACCAGATCTAGTTCTCATAAACGTTTTCGTAAAGTGGGTGTGTGCAGCTCACAAAGTAACCGAATAACCGTTGCTCTGATACCAAATGTGATGTAGGATTGAAGAAATTTGCTTAGTTAGAAAATTCGTGTCTGATGCACAACAAAGAGCAGGGTCGTCTCCCTAAGGGACACACATCCTAGATACGAAGAGGGTTGAACGCAAAGGGGCACCAACCAATGAAGCCTAACTAAACTAGGATCGATAGCGGCTAAGAAGTCGCTAAATCGATTACGGCTACACACTTTCAAACACTCAGAAATGGGGAGTACTTAGATTGGTTAAGTACCAGTTGAAACTTAAATATAATTTATAATAGAAGTTGCACTTCGCAGAATGAAAATCTATTGACGACAAATTAATAATCTAGGAATTGGAAATTACTTGTAAAAAAGGAAGACGAGGAAAACGAAAACTTCAACTTGAAGATGGTTGAGCGGTGAAGGAAGATGATAGACTGGAGTGGCGTCTCACCACTTGGACCTCGCGTCCCTCCTCCCAGTATCAGAGCTTTGACGAGTCAGCACGCCAAAGACACTCAGAGCACTCACGAACTCAGAATGGAAGCAAAGAACACTCAAAAAGTTTTCATTAACTGTATATCCTTACAATAGAAGAGGACTTCCCCTTATATAGGAATCCAAAAGGGTACAAAAGACATTTGACTCATAATATGGGAATACTAAAGGACACATGGGTAAATTAAAAAGGCACCTAAAAATAGACTCTTAAAATTCTGAGAAAATTAATGAAAATTCATGTATTTATCCCTAATTTCGGATGGTTGGAGGCGCGGCGACGTTTCGGCGGCGGTGCGGTCGGCGCGGGCTGGCGTTACTCGGCGCGGGCTGGCGTGGGTCGGCGCGGCTGGCGTTACTCGGCGCGGGCTGGCGTTACTCGGCGCGGGCTGGCGTGGGTCGGCGCGGGTCACAGTTCGTGAGTCTGGTGTGGGTCGGCGCGGGTCACAGTTCGCGGTCTGGCGTGGGTCGGCGCGGGCTGGCGTTACTCGGCGCGGGCTGGCGTGGGTCGGCGCGGGTCACAGTTCGTGAGTCTGGCGTGGGTCGGCGCGGGCTGGCGTGGGTCGGCGCGGGTCATCCGGATGGCTGGAGGCGCGGCGACGGCGGAGGTTGCGGCGGAGGCGGCTTTCGGCAGCAGGAATTTAGATTTTGGCCTTGTTTTTTTGTATAAGACCTGGTCCTTGGTCGTCGAAAGTCCTTCTCGAACATGATGTCCTCATCACATTGTCTTCATAATGTAATATAATTTTATAAGTACCATGTTCTCAATTAATAGGTTGATAGTACATTTATGATAAAGATATTCTTATATAGACTGAGCCATAATATTATTTGTAAGGTGGTTAAGGTGAGGATATAATAATTTTGTTTAATGTTTAATTATTATACCTATATGGCCATACTATATTAATATCTATTATTAGATTTCGAGAATAATGATTAAAGAAAAATTGAGCCTCCAAGACATACAAAATTTGAATATTTTGAGATAAAATAATAATTATGGAAAAATATTTCAATATATGGCATTGTTTTCTCATGGTTACTAGTTTTTAATGTATCATTTATACATGGATTCACTATGTTATATCGTTTTCTTATAATTTATTACCTTGTATAATTTATCTGATATATTCTTAGAATCTTATTAATATTTACATTACTTGTCTTATATCCACTACATAAAAAAATAAGATTTGTGATATTATCAATGAGAATCATACTCATTAGAATGCTACATAAGTAGATTAATATCTGGTGTTGATGTTAAGAACTTCTATGTTGTGGTATAATCTGTATATGTATATCATCTTGTATCAGTTAATATGTCCTCAATTTGATACTTGATATATTTTGTTTATGCTTTATTTTGTTAAAGATTTTATTTGGAATATCTATATTTTGTGTTTTTTTAATAGATTTTAAGTATATTTCACCTCTAGGTCTTTATTTAGGGTTTGTATATCATCATATATTTATTTAATTAATTTTTATCTTTGTTTATTTTTATTTATTTATTTTGGATTGGTTAAGTAAGACCTTAACACCAATATTACTTAAATCCAAATATGCTTAAGGATAAAGTTTTCATGAGATCTAATACGTGTTTATCCCTAAAAAGTTTTACTATGATATCTCATATAAAGACTAGGATCTCCTTTTCACTAATTGATATAGGACAATACATCATTGTATCTTTAGATGTCATGCATAAGAGTCATTATTTATCTAATGATTCCACTTTTAGAATGTGATATGGAATCCATTCCCTACTCTCTGAGTATTATGAGCTTACTAGTTTTTGTTTGGTCTATCCTTAAAATACGTCATACAAGTAGAGGTGTTAGTCTCTCGAAACACGTCATATTAATGATTTTTTTTTGAAACACCACTTGGTTTCATCATTGGTATTTTTAATGTTTATTTCTTTCCAAAACATCACTCTAAGTCATATAGATCTCATATGGTGTCATCACTACTCAAGGCTTGTATTCCACCTTCTTATGACATTGTCTCCTCTCAAGACTCGTGTTATCTCTCGTTGTAGTATTATCACCACATAGTGGTATATCTTATCTTCTTGTAGCATCAGCATCACTCAAGACTACATTATTTTACTCTATATATGACATTACCCATCATATACTTAAATTTGTTATAGTCATATTCAAGTAATTTAATACATAAATAATTTATATAAGTACAATATGTATATATATATATATATTATATTTTACATGGAGTTTATATTATATTTATTTTTATTTACAATTCTCATGTTCTATGATGCTAATTTTTCTTTTAAAGTTTAATGCAACTTCTTGTACCTAAATAGCTTGTCATTATGAAATTGTTCATTAGCATCATTAGACCATTCATTCACTTTAACAAAGTTGTCTATCATGCATTCAATGCTTAATATAACATTCCCCCAATTCCCAATTAGACCACTTGATTTTTTTGTTTGATCATTTGATGATTACAACTTAGGTTTCAAGCATTCTATCGAAATGTTTAATTGCCCATGTTGTGCTATTTGATAACCTATTAGATGGTTGTTGGATTATTTGATGAATTCCAATAAAATTGTTCTTTTCAAGAACTCAATTTATTTGACTCTTATTTCTAGAATCAATAAATTTCATATTTTTAAAAACCATATTTGTATAATAAATCCAAATATAACTAGGTTTTTTGAAATAATTTTTTTTAAAATAATATAATTGCTCACATAAATAGCAAGCCAAATTCTTTTTTTTTTCAAAAAACAAAGTTCATACAACAAAATTTTGTAACAAAAATTTTGAATTATAATACAGTTAAATGCCAACTAACATTGTTGCTTCACATTGACTTCTAACACCATATATAATAAAGTCTAATACAATTGTTTTTTTTTAAATGTTAAAATGAAAAATGAACTTTTTACTCATGTCTCCCTTATAATCCTATTAAGCACATACTTATTACTTGAATTTGTAAAGCCATAAAATATGCTGAGTCTAATAAACACTATCTTAATAAGTAAAATTTATATAACCAAAGTGTAAAATAATATAAGATTAGGTCACGTCACATTGAAATATTATGTTTCGAATACCAATAAGCTACATTCTTAGTAAAGTTTCTTTTATTAGATTTAGGTATTTTAGATATGAAATTCAAAGATTATCGTAGTGTGGGCACCTCGAAATGCATGGAGTATTGGCTAAGTGAGAAGACTTGAGCAAGAATAGAAAGGAGAGGAAATGATGCAAAAAGAAAAAGAAGCCATTATAGAGAAGTTAAATCTTGCTACTTTAGCTAAAGGAAGAACTTGGGAACAAGAGGAAGAGGTGACAAAAGTTTATAGCAAGGGAAAAGCAAATGAGTTATAACTAATAGAGAAGGAGATAAGGATTTAAGTTTTGTTTTAATTAAGTCTAACTTGTTTCAATGCATAGTTAGGTATGTCCAAGATGTAGGTTGTGTTAAAATGGTTTAAAAGAGATTTGCACTTGTTAGAAAGTGATTTGGGATGGAAACCAAGAGGTTTAAGTTAAGAAAAAAAATGCATGAGTAGTATTACACAAGTATAATAGGTAAATCACACTTATACAAATAGTTTATTAAGTTTATAGTAAGGAGATTAGATAATATGATATAATAGTCAAAATATGCTATCAAGGCCCCATCTTGTAATTTACTTAATAATATCAATAATAAAAAATTATGCTAAAAAATCAATTGGTGATAACATAAAATACCTTAGTAGAGACCTGATGATGACATTAAATGCATCAACAAAAAAATTAACCACATAAATTAAATAAAATATTAATATAAATAAGTGATAGAACTACATAACCATTATTTTCAAAAAAAATAATGTTTCAAGTCTATAGTGATCTAAATATGCATAAAGTATAAAAACTAATAATTATGTTTATTAATAATTAGAATTATCATTCATAGAATCTATATTCATAACTCTCCATTATGTTTATAAATATAGGTGAAATATCCTTATCTTGTATCTTATATATGGTTCAATATTTTTTTAATTATATATATCAGTATTGTGTAACCATAAATGAGCATCTTTGTATTGTGAGGTTATAATATTATTTAGAAACATATAAGGATAATATTTCTAAAGGTATACTAATCATTTCATTTTATTTTCTTAATTTATAATTAGGCATGTTATATATTTTAAGTCATTTTTCTATCCATTAATTTATAAATTTTTTTGTTATGTTGTATGTTAATATCTTTGTTATATAATATCATAAAAGAATAACGCATGAATAAGATAATAGATAACAAGATGATATAAAAAAATATGATAACCCAATAACATAACTAATATTATCAAAAATATATATAAAAATATTTTAATGATATTTATGCTTTTAAAAAAGATAACATAAAAATAATATCATTTTATAAATAACACAAAATAATTTATTAATATATTTATATCATAATTACCTAGTTTACTTACATAAATCCTATAGTTGACTTTCTTTTTCAACTTTAATCTTTTCTTGATTTTCTATTATATCTGGTGTATCATATACATGACTTGTTTAGTAATTAATTATAATTATATTAATTATTTATAAACCTTTAAATTATTACTCATGATTATAATTATATGATTATCTCATTGTATCGTAAGATCTATTTTAAAATATGCATCCTGAATTATATCATACTAATACAACCACATGATTGTACTATTCAATTCTCATAACTAGTATTCATATCACTTTTAAATATATCTTATGATAACTAGATCATACCATAAGATCATACTCTTATTTAATATAGTTCATATTACCTAATGATTATCCAATACAATCCATACATTGTACTGAACGATTTCCATTCATTCTCGTCATCCTATTATCCATTCAACCTATTGCATTACCATGATAATCTAATTGCACCAAATGATCAATTACTATTCCTCTTTGTTTTGTATGATATCCTTTGATTATATTATGCATTTTCACTATCACTCTATCACCAAAAGATTGTACCTTATGATGCTACTCAACGTACAAGTCAAACCACAGTCTCTTCTCTTATCGAACTTAACCATTTTGTTCATAGTTTCGATTGATTATCCTGTACGATCAACTCAATTGTATTATAAAATATTCCATATAACACCCCTTATATGCTCCCTCTAATAAAACCACTTAATATATTGATTTAATATCTATTTTTATACAACACTATTACATACATCATACTAATACGATCATGACCACCGACAACCAACTCGTTCAATATGATTAAAATAATCTAACAAGTACAATTGTATATATTATGCCACCATAATATCATGAAAGGTCAGTACACATACTATTTTTGTTAAATGAGCTTGATAGCTCAACTCATCATATAAATATGATACCCATATTATTCATGTATAATGAACTTGACAATTCAACTTGCATATTAAATTGAGAATATTGATGAATAAGTTGGGTTGATTGTACATATGATTAGAAAATCATATATATTATTTAGAAATTAAATAGGTATGATATATAACGGGGATAAGAAGAATTAAGAAGAAATTCTTTTGATTATTAGAAATAATTATTAGCTATATCATATTAAGAATTAGCATTATAGGAAACCTTAAAAAGCAAGAGATTGGTCATGAAATTCTCATATTATATTTAGTTAAACTTGATAATTATTATGTAAATAAAATATTAATTACTTATGATTTTAAATAATTTCAATTGGGATTACTTTATTGGTTCATTTGTATGTATATATATATATAACTCAATGATTTGACATATTATTCATATGTTATTTTTTTATAGTTTGGTGTACTTTGTTGTTTTACATGGAATCAAAAATATTTCATGAATGTGATTACATAATGAGATAAGTATATATAGATATATATATATATATATATATATATATATATATATATATATATATATATATATATATATATATATATATATATATATATATATATATATATAAACAATGGTTAAAAAAACTTAGTTATTTAGGTGTTTGATAGAGTTACCTGATAATAAATTAACTATAATATAATAATTGATATTTCTTGGAGGTTTTATCTTTGTTATTTTCATGATCAATATATACTTATAGATTATATGACCTCATATGATAAGATGAAGATTCTTAAGAACAAGATATTCTTTATTTACAAATATATATGAAGTTATTAGCTTATTATGCATAGTGTGACTAAGAATACAATACATTTCTTATTTGGTTGAATACTAATTGAGCTTATATAGTTATCAATTATTAGATTTAGATGATAATTATCTCAAAAAATTAGATCTTATAAGACAAAATAAATGAGAACCTAGAAATAAAAGAACACATAATAAAATACATAAAATTTTATATTGATTATATAAGATTATAATATATATTGATTTTCTTATAACATAACTTCTATTGTTATGATTATTAATGTTTATGTCAACTGTGGCATAATTTTTTATAGAAGTATCATACTATAACACTATTATATATTTTTTTTATCTATTATGATTTATATGTTAAGTTATTTAAAATCTTACTATTATTTACATTATATATAATATATTCACTATATTGAGAGATGAGTATTTTGCATGACATGGATGAGGCTCATACTCATTAAGCAACTGAAGTGGATACAAAATTATGTGGATTATAATTGATATATGTAGATTATTTATGATTATTATTCTTGTTTAGGTATCTAAACTTGTGTTCTTTTGGTTTAAACTTTATGTTTTAAAGAATTTTGATTATAACATTACGCACTAAATATTGATATTAAGTTGATTTTATTCTTATTGCAACATAAGATCTTTGTCAAGAATATTTCTAATGCTAATTAACCTTAGCTTTATGAAGTTGGTCAAACTTTGTTCTATTACAATGGTTTTGAGATGTCCTTGGTTTTTTTTGGGTGATCTTAGAGAACAAATCATAAGCTTTAAAAATGATAAGGTTAATATTAGTTATTATTCAAGGTTAATCTTATATTTATCTATTTTTAATACAAAGAAGGATTTTAGATTACTAACATTTTTTTCTTGCTTGTGTCATATACAATGTTCAAATGGATGGCATGTGTTACATCCTAAGAATTTTATATTGAATAAAATAATACAACAATTATGTATTTTAAAATATAAATATTATTTTCTTAAAATATATTTTAAGAATTTATATAAAAGTAAAATAATAATATTTTAATAATATTTAAAAAAATGTCAATTTAAAATTTATAAAATTTGTATTTAAACATATTATTTAAAAAAACTCAACACAGACTCCAAAAATACTTTAAAACCTTTACAACCCTAATTAAACTACTGTAAATTTTCAAAGTTGAAGGAATTAGATAGTTATTTTTTAGGTTAATGACTTTAAAATTACCAAATTTTTTGGGGTAGTTTGTAAATTAGACTTTAATCACCTTAAGCAGTATGAAATAAGCCATTAGAGAGTTGAAGGAAGTGTTCAATAAAAAAGGAAGAAACCTTAAGAGGATTTACGAAAAACTTTAAGTATTACAGTAATTGTGAGCAAGATCTAAGAATTAATTCAGCAAGGTTCGATAGACTTCTAGTTGCAATTGAAGAAGTAAAAACCATAGCAAAATAAAGAAGCAAATTAGGCAACAACAATGTTGCAGTAAGAGGCAGTCGTTGAAAATTGAGGAAGAGAGTTGGGTAAACATGAGTAATAGCAAGGTTGGCATTTAAACAAAATTTACTTGAGCCTTGGATTAGGGTTTTTCTATGGTTTTCTTTTTTACATGCTTAGAGAATTTATGAAATTATGAAACTCTATTTTGAAAAATTGACGGCTAACTACAGTTTTGATGAAAATCGTGTGGTTTTTCATTTAAATTTAGGGATCTTGTAGTAAATAATTGCTACAGATTATAAATTTCTAATTAGCATGAAGTTAAGGATTGAATCAAATAGAAAACAAAAGCAAAATGCTGAGTTCATGTCTATCTAGAGCAGGATGTACAGTATTGTAGGGTTTCATACAGTACGATAGGGCTAATGTCCCGTATGCTGAACTTAGCAATCTACAGTCCAATCACAGTCCCATCACAGTCCAACAGAAGTTTGAAAACAGCCCGACGGCAAACCAACAGGCCAACAACCAACTACGATGCGGACCCAACGACAACATTCACCAACGGTGGTCCATTGATTGCGATGCCAATGAATGATGGGTTTGAACACAAATGGCAGTAAAAAGATTAAAAAAAAAAAAAGACTTTATATTTCACTCTAAACAAATTAAATGTGGAATTATAATTCTTAGTAACGAGAGGTACGCGACTGGGTTACACACCAAACGAACACTAATAAAGACGCATAAACAATACGCAACTAAAAGTTGATGCATTAAATTCATTACCTAATATAATTAATCAACCTAATAACCAACTCAACAGGTCTCCAAGGGCAGCCTAAACATACATACCTCTGCCAGTTCTGAGACAAAACATCATCCAATCAACCGAAACTTGTCAAGCATCTCCTCCCTCCCCAACAACAAAAAAAAAAAAAAAAAAAAAAAAAAAAAAAAAAAAAAAAAGAAGGCAATGAACTGTGATTAGTCTTTACCTGAAACTAATTCTGATCTACGAAATGGGGAACCTAAGGGAGCAATTAGAGCAAGGCTTTGCATGACTCTCCTACTTCGCATGCTCATGTTTTCACTCCCTTCAACAGTTGAGCATTTGGTCTGACATTTGGAATATAACTGAATCAGTAAAAGAGAACATGAAATGGAAACTGGAAGAAAAAAAAGAGGGTACTTACAGAAACGAAGCTCTCCATTTTGTCCCTTGAAGAATCTCGTTTGAGAAGCTTACCTCTTCGTTCTCCAATTCTTGCCAACTTGGCTACAATTCGCTTTGTTGGCCCACCTTTCTTTGCTAAATCGTCTCGAGGTGTTTTTTGCTCAACCGGTTCCCTCTGATACCTTGTCTTTGATCTTGTTAACCGGTAATGGTACGATCCTATGGTTCCTTTTCTTTCAGTATACGCTAGTTTTGCTTCTGTGAGAACGGATGCATCAATTGTAGCACATTTTGCGCTTTCATCATTACAATATTCCAAATCTTGCTTGCTTAGCTCGACATCATCTGTAGTTTTGATCAGAAAACCTCCATTGCTCACTTTCTCAGTCACAATTGGCCTTTGCATGTCACTTTGCCCACCAATTTTATCTGGACGGAGAGCATCAATACGTCCATAAGTTATGTGCACTTCGCAATTTCTTTTCTTCACGTCTCCTGGGCATTGCTCGATTTCAAAACTTCCTTTCCTCGAATTTCCAATCAATTTTGTATTGTCAGAACATTCTTCCTCCTCTACTTTCAACGCCTGCTTCCTAGCATTTTCTGCTGCAACTTCTTTAACAATCCTTGTAACAAGCTGCTTGATGGATTTAACATCTGAATATCCAAACTGAGTACCCTCGTTCATATGATTCCATGCAGTAACTTCATCCTTATCATCCTTGTGCCTTGAATTGTATGATTTGTTTCGAATTCGGGATTGACGGATCACAGAACCCCCACCTAAGGTTTTCCAACTCCCATTTGACATTTCTATTTCACTCTTTCCTGCATTTTTAGCTTTAAATGTTTTGCTCCTGGTTCTCCTTTTCGGTTTAGTATTTTCCCTACCATCTTGCAATGCAATTTCATCTTCTGGAGAGACAACAGCATTCATGCCATTCCTCATCACTACCTTATAATCTCTTGCAGATTTTGGGTTATCAGAAGAATCAACAAGCTGAGATAAATAGATATGTGGAAATTGGCACAATAGATCATCATAACCTTATTTTAATTGGTGCCTCCAATGGCAATTGGAAGATAATGTCATAAAATAATAATGCAAAAAGAAATCAAAAGCAGACTTAACTGCAAGTTTCCATTCTTCAAGGGTTCTCTTTAATTGTCCTTTTCTTTGCCTTTTCCCTTCAAGAGGTTCATCAGTTCCATTTTCTGCAGTAAAGAGAATCATTTTTATGTGATAACTATAAAAGATACAGTAAATCCAAAAATATAGGTCAAAATCAACATTACTTTAAAACTTTATTGCAAGAAAAAGGTTATCATTCACGTTCTCTAGTAATAATTTATTGATATGAAATAAATTTTACCACTAATGGCATGGTTATATATCCATCAAAACCATTATTGCATAACTGTATCCATTCCCATCTTTGCCTTTTAATTTAATTTTGCACTATATTATATCAAACAAATGCAATACTACTGAAAGCAGAAAAAAAAAACATGTGATTATTTTTTTGCACACCAATGGGCAGGGTTAATGACGACAAAATAAACAGATTAAAAAGTGATGTGTCGCCGGAATGGAATTCAAATTCCCTTGAAAAAGAAAAAGATGATTGACCTTTCAATTGAAAAACTCTTCCGTTGAATGGTACAACTTGTTTCAACAGAGCTAAATCCTGTGTACAGAAGTTCAAATGTATTTTTCAAATGATCAGAAATGCGTTACAGTAATTTCCCTTGGAGATTCATGTGCAAGTAAAGCATCACCTCATTCAGAGAATTCTGAAGAACTTCTCTGCACTCTTTTTGTCCAAAAATCTTCAAACCAATACAAAACCACTTATTGAATTGATAAGAATTAATAAATTAAGCAAAGATCAGCTTAATGAGTTTTGAGAAGCTTCCAAGTATTTTGCTCACATTATCAATCTTTGAGACACAGTTTGAAGGTTCCACATAAATGCTATGAGCAAGAAAAAGTAAACTATCAATACAAATCATAACAAAAAATGACCACTGACAAACAAGTAATTAATGCACTACGAAACTTACTGCTCAAACGTTCCATAGACCCGAACAAGAACAAGGTTATTCTTTCTCTTTTTTGCTTTACAAGCGACACAGTTCTCATCAACAACCTAGCAGATGAAAGAAAAATAGGTGTAGGGAGATAATCCATCATGCATTAATTTTTCTGACCAACAAAGGAATTCTTTTATAGTTTTGTAAAATGCTACAATGACAACCACAGACTTGGAATAGAGAAACAATAATTAATATTTTGCAACACAAAGTGCTTCAAAAAATGTAGTATAGGGTGCAGTTTCAATGAACACAGAATACCTGAACAGGCCACCATGAACAACCAGAGATCCTACTCCATACAATATCCCCAGGGTGGAACTCTTTTTCTGACAATTTAGCCATCCTTTCAGTAGGTTCTTCACCACTATTGATACATTTACAACCACAAAAGCTTCTACATTTCATATAACTTTAATACAACCTCAAACAACTAGAAACAATCCTGCAATCATTACATTAAAAAAATATTGTAAGCCTTGGAGTGCAAATGAGAAAAAGGGAGTTCATAAAAAAGCGTGGTATTATTCACATCCATCAATGATCACAAACTATCCTGTGGTTGTGAAGCACACGTAGAAGAAAGCATTGCAGGCCATAACAAGGCTTAAGTGGCAATGAGACAGTAGCTCAGGCAATCAATTCAGGTAGCATCAATCATCAATTATATGCAATGCATTAGAAGGAAGTCAACTACAAGAAAACGTAACATTCAAGCTATTCAAAACAACTTTCTTATTTACAACTCAAATGAAGAAATCAGATAGCTCATTTTGTGGTAGTTGATTGCATGTGCTCGTGATGGCCAAAGGCTAAAAATGAGCTACGGAACTGAATTTCTAAGCATCACTGAGCCTTCCACAGGTGAAGCCTACTTGATTACACAATGCAAAAGCTGAAATTTGAGCACACTAAATATTCAGATTGAACATTGTATCACATGGGTTTCAAAGAGGAGATGGAACAATTTGCTTTTATTTGGAAGCAAGAACAGGTACTCTGCTTTGGATAGTAATTTGCCATTCTATGGCTACTTTGAAAAGGACCTTTTAAAATGCACTGTGCTCATGCCAATGATACATAAGTACAGAGCCTACAAGCTCAGAACGGCTTCAGATAATATCTCGTACCTTGAATAACAAATTTCAAACTATACAAGATATTAGCAATAAACTATAAATGAATCAGAGTTTAGCAATCAATGCAAATTTGATTGAATGCACCTTAAAACATTGCTGGAAAGACATCAACTCTAACAAGTATATCTTTTTTCTAGACTGGCTAATTATGTTACGGAATCCTCTTAATAAAATAGTTGCTGTTTGCCAGCTTTGCTAATCAGGTTAAGTGTGAAAAATATTCAAAGTCACCACAAGGGAAAGTCAAATGTAATCTAGGAACTACATCATATGTAACCAATTCAAAAGACAGACATAATGCTGCATTCATGCCATTCAAATGCTATATAGCATAGGATTATACATTTCAAAAAATATAGCAAATAAGAGGAAAACAAACATGAAATAGGACTGACATATGAAAACCACTTACAGCAGCATTCCAGCACTAGTTAAGTCATTCATTTAAGATGCTTACGTCATTTGAGCTTTGTTGATATTGCTTTTGGTACTAGTTTAAAGACGGATAAAATTTAGTAAGGATTTACTTGTGCTCTCCAGGTATCCAAGCCGAAGACTCTACCTGCACTTGGGGGTATCCAAGCTGACAAGCCATCGGGAAGAGAAGAAAATAAAGATAGCACAAAGAGGAATTCTTATGTGAAAACCTCTTTTAGAAAGCCATGGTCATAGGATATGAACAACATCCACTAAGCACTTAAGTTACAAGGAGGCCACGCGGAGAGGCTATTTAAGTTTTTATATGTAAGGTTTTAAGAAGAAGATTACAAAAGTTTGTGTTATCAAGAAGATTAGCTTGAAGAGTTATAAAAATGTTATGAGGGTTAAGGCTTGTCAGCTTGGATACCCCCAAGAGCAAGTAGAGTCTTCGGCTTGGATACCCGGAGACTCTTCAAGCTACGCTTCTTGATAAAGATCGTACAAAGAGGAATTCTTATGTGAAAGCCTCTTTTAGAAAGCCATAAGGATATGAATAACATCCACAAAGCACTGAAGTTACAAGGAGGCCACGTGGAGAGGCTATTTAAGTTTTTATAGGTAAGGTTTTAAGAAGAAGATTACAAAAGTTTGTGTTATCAAGAAGAGTCGCTTGAAGAGTTATAGTAATGAGTGTATTGGCAAACCTAGGGTTTTTGATTTCCTATAGGGACTTTTGCAAGTTGGTTGGGATCCAATGACATTTTATACCCCTCCTCATTGATCACGAAGCTCTCCAATTTTGATAGGACGTGCACAAGGGTCTAAGGCATGCTATACTATCCCCATTATATGAGAGCATTTCTATTGATGACATGGCAAACTCTCTAACATGTATACAATAACTTTGGATCCTCAATTTATATAATCTCCTCTAAATTCATCTTATGAGATTCGACAAATATAACAACTAACTATGTCAAAGACACTAGTGGAGGGACCATGTGAACCGTGGCACCTATGACCTTTCCATTTGAATGAAAGGTACCATTGTTAGATTAGACTGAGCTTTGTTGATCAACAAGTTACTTGGTTATTATTGAATTCTTATAATTTATTCAACAACTTTTTGAGCTTGAATGGGCTAAATAGACTAAAAGTTGAAATCAACATGTCTAGACTTCATCTAAGAAATTTCCATGAGAATTCTTGGTGTTCTTGTTTTTTTCTCATCCTTTCTCTTCCCAATAAAAATCTCTCCTTTTCTACCTCCATATGAAATATGAAAATAGAACTCTCCTAACTATCTCCTTTAATGTCCAAATCCCTCTACCTCCCGTTTTCAATTGGTTAATTCCAAACATAAAGTTTCTATGATTAGAAGCATGTTTCTAAGCTTAGGTTCAAAGAGTTATGCATATTATTTTTGGCAAGAGTGCAAATAAATCATTAATAGTGAAGGTCTGTAACCAGAAAATTCAAATAGCAGAGAGCAAGGGTTTTTCCTCCTAGCGAAGTGAACAATAATAGCACAATGTCTGAAAAAGTATGTAGGAAACAATCAAAAATAGAAACACAAAAATACTGGAAATGATGAGTTCGAACATCATTCCACACAATAGAAGAAAACACCTTCATCGGCTGTCCTCTGGAAGCCGACTACCAAACTAAGTACCGTTAGCTATGCACACATTTTCTCCTTCCTGCTAACCATCATACGTACTGGGAGACTGGGGACAAACAACTGCACGTACCTACTCCTCGATTAGGAAACTGAACCAAAAAAAAAAAAAAAATCATAACATTATCCACTAAAACAAAAGTTACTTCAAAAGTTTTTCTGCTGCAACCTTCTAAACATACAGCAGCCTCGATATTAGTATACGAACTGTACCATCAATAAACAGGGAAAAAACAGAAAAGAACAAAACAATGTCGAAAGTTTATGCTAGACTTTCGTAGCTTCGTCATAACAAAACACCAGCCCCTAACGGATTTTTCCATCAAACATCTAAACACACAGCAATACACCTCATCAGTTTCAGTTGAAGAGTAAAAGGAGGAAATAAAGAGACATGATAAACAATTGTCCGACTCGATCAAGACAACAAGGAAATGGAAAGCAGACATTACCTAAAACGACGGAGTTCTTCTAAAATTGCCGACGGAAACTCTTATATGACGCGTGAGGAACATCAAAAGCATTCATACTCCGTAGTCTAGCTCAAAGTGACGAGTGGAGGCCTCGAGGAAACTCGCGTTTTCCAACGAGCAGCAAAAGCAAGACATTAGGAAGCTCTCCCACCCCCCCAAGCGTCGTTTTCTCATAAACCGATAAAAACAAAATGAAAAATAAATCCGTGAGTCGCGAAAAATAAAAAATAAAAAATAAAACTGAAATTTCAAAAAAAAAATATAAATAGATTTTCTTTAAAAATCAAATAACAAACCAAACTCAGACGAAAGTTAATATTAATATTATGCAATCAAACAAATCTACATGAAAATATTTAACAAGGAGCTCTTCTAACATGTTATTATATTCAATATATTAAATATTACAATCAATTTGCAGACAATTACACCTCATAATCAACTCCAGGAAGCCCAAAGTCACGGTTTTCGTATTTTGCTTATTTTCTTAACGGTTATCCAAATTAAATGTAAATTCGAATTTATAATTATTTTCATGACATCGATTTTGTTTTAAAACTTAATAATTGGCAAAGCAAACAACTTCCGTCCAAGAAACTAATAAATATATTAAAATGCTACAAATTGTAAAGCCTGATCATCACATTTTTCAACATAAAAAAAAATAATTATTCCACGAATGTTAGAAACCTAAGGCAAAAAATCAAACTGTTGAATTTATATTACACAGCAAAGTTCCAATTTAAGCTGAAAAATAGATGAACATTTTCCATCGCTTCAACTATTTACTTGGCGTGGAGTTTCAAATTTAAGCAAATTTGCCCTTAAAAAGAATACGCTGCAAGTGTAAACCACTGTGATGCTAACTATTAACACCCCCAAGTATACACTCGCCGTGCCAACACAAACATAGAGATACCTGCGATTGCCCAAATATTCAGAAAAAACCTGGAATTCAAATATTTTTAGAAAAGAAAAATGAGAATTATTGTAACTTTTCTACAGTTGCATTTTGTTTCTAAAGAAGAAGTCGTACTTACTTGGGCGAGAATACACTCCAAACAAACAAATGGTTCCTCATAAGCAACAACACAAGAGTGAATGACATCAAAACCAGAGAGTTTAGAGCCAAGGGTAGCAAACAAGGAAAAGCAATCATCCTTTTGAGTATATAGCCCAGATCTGTCATGTTTGATATTGACAAAGAAACCATGTTCTTCGTAGATATGCTCACAACCATGCTGAGATAAGTCAAAGTAGAAGATGCAAAGGTGATGATGAACATCAAAATGCCTGAAGAGATTATTGAGTAGCTTGAGGTTCCCTGATAACAGTACGAAAAATGTTAAAAAAATTTGCACTGGGAAATGGTCAGAATCATCGATTGAAACCGAAGAGAAATTTATAGTGAATTTACCATAAAGGCTCCAGCTACATCAATGGTAGCCAAGCTGTTGCTATTTCCCAAACCAAAATGGCCTGCCATTCCCAAGTGGTACAATGCAGCAATCTGTAGATGATGAATAAAACAAGCTATATTTATTACAAGGCTAATGAATTGAACATGTCAAGCAGAAAAAATAAAAGTCTGTAGAATATGTTATGATGAGAACATGTTAAATTACCTTAGCCATGAAACATATATAATGGAAATAATGCAATGACAAGGCTACTTCAAAAACAAAAAAGCTTTAAGCAGTTCAAAGACATTTAAAAAAATATGTACGAAAAGGCTAACAAGTGTGCTCCACATTCCTCAACAATTTGCACCTCTTATATCATCATTATTTGCATTATAATAAAACCTTCAAATATGAGTTGAATAAAACACTTTGTTTAGATTCTTGTTCTTGAAAAATTATTGTGAATGTTGAGTCTTAAACAAGTTTTTGTAGATCTTTTGGCTTTGAAAATCTCTTGAATAGTTTGACAAAACAACTTGTGTAGGATTCATGGTAAGTAAATGCAGAATGATATTTAGGTGATTTAGATCCAAATAATGGTCCAACATCTATCTTGATCATAAAAGACTAAGTTTACAAATCAATTAATATGTTCACAAAAGTGGGTAGGAAGAACTCTCACAAGGAGGATACATAAGAATCACATCAACTCAAAAAGAGCTTACACTAATTAGACCAAATGACACTATGCAAATGACCCAAATGAATCAAATAAGAGGTGTCCAAATGATCAAACTAAAATTACTCAAAGTAACCTTACAAAATATTATAAAATTCAAGAGCAAAAGCAAATTATAAGCTTGAGTATATAACTAAGACATTAATCTCAAAGCACACTCTAGTATTGATAAAATACCAATGTGATAAGACAATATTGGCACAACTTAAAAAGATGTGACAATTGATAATTGTTATTGCAAAACTATAACTTCCCAACTTTAAGATGCACAAACCTTGGAGCCCAGCTAAAGGAAGTTAAGAGAGCTTCATAATATATGCTTGAATCTAATGAAATCTTCTAAGTGCTAAACCTACGAAAGGCAATGAAAAAGACAGGCCCATTTTATATGTAGTGAACTTTTGGACTAAACATAGAGAAGACTTATATTTGAAATTCCAACAATAAGATATGAATTCATGGAAAAGCATCAGATGGTCCGATCCAAGTATCGAACAATCCATTCAGCCATTCCATAAAAACTCCCAAAAACAAAGATATTTTTGTTGAATGTTCTGTCAGAGCATTACTAAACATCGAATCAGTTGGTCCAGTCTCCATTCGAAGAGACATGGTTTAAATATGAAAACATCAAACATTGAATCAGATAGTCTAATCACTGTCAATAGAAACAAGGTTTAAATACAAAAATATTGGAATCTAAATTGGAGGATCTAATCAATTTTTGGCAAGCTTAGGGGTTAGATACAAATGCACATGGGACGATTACTGGAATCATCAACCCTAAGACCATAAAATAAATATATGAATTAGTCACTGGTTGGATGGTCCTATGACTATTGCCCATCCCATTAGACAATCCAACAATTGTCTAACAGGAATCCTTAGAAATTTGGGAACTTGAATGATTTTGGATAAAAGTGATCTTGCATGATCATTATGGCCTAAAAATGACTAAGGGAGAAATGCAATATTTGAAACTAATGAAGACCTAGATTAAATTGATATAGCAAATAAGAACTTTTGGTCAAAAGTAATTGAGTGCTGCAATTAATTAGTGAAAGCTAAAGATGAGTAAATGCTAAATACCTCAGATTAAGATTAATTGATTTTACCAAACAATATGCAAATTAAAAAAGATGACACACTGAAGACTGTCGAATCTGTTGTCTTCGAACAGCTTGGCCAATCATGCTCAAGTTGATCTTGCAAATACACTCTTGAGTCGTAGTTCAAATCTCTAACTCTTGATACACCAAATTGCAAGAAAAGATTGAAATTCACAACAAATTAGATTAAAAATAATACAATTTTATTAGCACAAAAAAACCCAAACAAGGCATATGGGTTGAACCATTTCTCCACAACTCACATAGGTCCTAAGATCAACATAATTAAATACAAATTTAAATAATAATAAATTTATCACATTATAGCAGGAAACAAAAGCATAGCTCATTTGGGAGTGCTTGCTTTCATGCAAGAAAAAGTAATGATGTTGGAATTCTCTAATCTTAGTTAAGATTAAATTCCATGAACAACAAATAATGCAATTAAAATTCTTAAAATTAATTCATTACTATCATCAAACCTATAATGAAACTGTGAATTTCAAATTTTTTATAACTATTCTAATATGAGTTTCATATCATAAAACCTGATAATTTTTGTCAACCGTGCCAAACAATAAATAGATGAGTCGCTTAATATAACATCAAATAAGAATCTCATATGCAATATTAAAGAAACTTGAATTCTTTCTTTACATTCATGTCTATAAACGATTCTCTTAACCAAATATCATACATTACATGAAAACAGTAGTATCGAAGAAGCATCAATCCATCTCAATGTTTTTCAAAAGAACAAGCTACGTGACCCTAGATGTGTATAGAGCAAATATTGGAATCAAATTCACAAATACACATCTAAAGAGATATCAGTGTTCCTTAGACATCACCACTTATAATGCAAGATATGGCTCAACTTTCAAAAAGAACATTCAAGCTAATGCAAAATAAGGAAAGGTTACCATGAAATCATACAAACAATACAAAAATAATTTCGAAAGTCATTTTGCATTAGTGCTATAAGTATCAAAGAACTTTTGGCAATAAAACCAACCCAATTAAATGGGGATGGTAGTCACACTTATTCCATCATTCTCCATCAAATATTAAGTCCTCTAAACAAGAACATTCCAAAAATAAAAAGAGTCCCTAACCATGCTTTCTTTGATCCAATTACTCTCCTTTTCACATGAATATCTCTTAAAATTTTCTTCTTGTTATTATAAATCATCTTTCAGACTATCTTTTATTGCAAATGCTCAAGGATGCCAGTGCCAATAATGCTAACATTTTTTAGGAACTAATAAAAATCTTCAAATGTTGAAACACTAGCCTTCCAAGACAAAAGATAATTCAAAGAACTAAAATTTAGAATACATGACAACAAATTCAGATATTAATCTGAGAGGTACCAGTAAACCTAAGGGTTTGCTTAACCATTGCAGTGATCGTTAAATAGAATTAAAAAAACGCTCTTGGTATTCCATAATTATTTGGTTTTGCTTTTTAAAAGAATCATAACCATTTCAAGAAGGCTTTATGTTAAGAAATTGAAAACCAAGAAGAATGGAATACATCCCAGATAATGTAAGGATAAAAAACTAAAGCTATTCTCCTCTAGGTATGCAGCACTCTGGATAAAATAAACTAGTCTATTTCAATAACTATAAAGAAGGTGTATAGTTATGTAATCCTCATTTTTTTTGTTTTATTAGGATCTACAGGGCAAACATAATTTTTATACAAAAAGATAAAACATATAAAACTAAAACCTGACCTCTACAAATTTCCCATGAAGCCATTCATTATTTGAAAAGTAGATTAAACTGGAAATTGTTTGAACAAAAATCAGTAATATGGGCACAGCATTAACTGGTTGTTGCAGAAGTAGCTGTAGAAGACACCAAGATGATGCATAAATCATTCCAATCTGGTAAAGTGAATCTTGTATACCCAGTAAAGCACTGGCAGTTCCAATAGAACAGGAATAAGAGTTTGTACTTGATTTCATCAGAGGGCTTCCAAGATAATGAAAATCTAATATCCAGGGTAAGATAAAGAATGTTCCAAATGCTGAGATACCAAAGATGATGTAAGACATCTGTGCTATTAAAGTGGAGCGATGATTCACATGAGATACATTTACAATCTGTTTTTCTGTGAAATGCATTAAGACAAGGAAAGATGAAATAATAAGACTGATAGAAGCTATGAGAACAAGTCTAGTCCTTGAAGTCAGTAAACTGAGGGCAAGCAAACTTAGCAACATCATTAAAAGTAGTGATGCTATCCCAAAAGCCTTCGTACAGGAAGAACCAGCTTGCTCAAGCCATTTGGAAATATCAGGAAGATGAGCCCAGTTCACACCTCCCTGATGCCAACCACGCAAAATTCTCCCACAAATAAGAACAGTAAGTAAAGAACACAACTGATAATAACTATGCAGTGGTTTCACCAAATTCCTAAACAAAGTACAACCAGCAGCACTAGAATGAGATACTTGTGAACCACGCAAGTTAAACTTTTCCTCTGTGTTTCTTCCCAATGGTACAGTCTTTTTTTCCTTCAGAAAAGAATGTACAGCAGTGTAGAGAAGAACAATATACAAAGTAGATGTCAAAAAGTGCCATGTGTATTGCTCTTCCTCCACAAACGAACTTGAACCAAGACTAACAACATGAACTAATGCTGCAAAGATCACAAAAACCTTGTCCAAATGCCAGATGCTGCAACAATTTCTCATTGGAAAACAGAACTTACTTCTCATAAGCCTGTCTTCTTTGAATAAGACAAATAGAAGGTGCAGCAAAATAATGGATGATAAGGTCAAAATGACAATGCCAGATAAAAGCCACCACAGAGGTTTCTGCACAGTGAGCCAATTTTGTTATTCTAATAAAGATGAAAATGGGAACGTAAGTCATTCGGAAATGCAACAAAAAATTGGTCGAATTGATGATGAGAAAAATTACATCAGTTGCCCTATGTGACAGCCACTCACTCGCATTTCTTAAAAACTCATAATATGATGCAACTGCAGCATTGAAGTTGTTGTAATCAGATCTGCAAGTGATATGAAGATAGTTTAGAAAACAAAACAATGGCCAGCATACAATGAAATCCTTAATCCATGAGTTCAGATGGTGATGTTTTATCTTACGCCAAGCTGGAGTCATGAAGATGAAGTTTCCAGTGTGCATGAGCAATCCTAGCTTTTGAGTATAAACCCTCTAACTTCACCGCCATATTACCCAAGTTTTCATAGGGTAGCAAAGCTTGTTTGCCATTAACGGCATCCATCATATCTCCACAAAGTAAACCAGGCAAATGCACTTGCAGTAACCGTAATAATTGCCAGGAATTCAATTCTAAGGCTCGCAATTTATACTCATCTGAAATAAAAAAAAAAAATCAACAAATATCTGATGCAAGGATGCAGCTTAATAAATAGAGAAAGAACATTTCAACAACCAAACAGTGAAAAAAAGCCAAAAGCCACACGAGTGAATGCTTGTACATTTTCTGTCAACATTCATTACCAAGCTTCCCTTCTAGAGAACTTGTTTTGCTACAGAGGGAAAGAGGTTTCTTTAAAAAGAAACTTCCTTTAAACACATGACCTATTAATCAAATTGGTCTAAGAGGAACAGTTAACAATAACTGAAAAAAGAACATTTACAGGCCCTGGAAAAGTTAGCATGCTGAAAATAACCTGCCAAAGAATTAAAAGCTTCTATGATCAACACGCCAATGTTGTTCTTTGGAATTGGTACGCCAAATAGGAGAGCCAAAGTTGGAGCAATATCCACCTGATCAACATTGAAGCAGTTCACAGACAAGAATCTATAAGTAGCTGCATTATATGATAGATCTAAATAACAATCTTAAAGGAAGCCATACAAAAAATGTTCCCGGCCTCTAACCTATATTCATCCACGTAAAGAGTAAAACTGGGCATGATTACTTGGTAAAATAAATCGATCTACTAATGATAAAACAATGGATCTAATTTAGAGACATGATGCTCAATTTTGACACAAATACTAGCAGTATGCTTCTAATTCATGTTTCTAATATCTACAGAAAATTGTTAAAATGAATATCAACAGTTAGTTATTGCATAATGCATTAATATGGATTACAATTTCACTTCGTAATAATCGTACATGCACTAATCTTTATGGTACAATGAATGTAAAAGATCTACAATACTCCTACCACTGCCCTTGTCAATTATAAGCCCGGGAAACAAAAAAAGTTGATCGGGTGGGCTACCAAATGACTAACATAGTATTGGTCAAGCCAATGTTTCCATAAATCATTTGCAAAATCATGTCAGATAAAGCTAGAGTTTGTTAAAGCAATTTTGAATCAAGGGTTTTGCCTTACAGGATTTAAACAAGACCACATGAAGTGCAAGTTTAGACTAAACGTGTGAACATGATAATCATGAAGGAATATCAACAATTGAAAAAGCCCAGAACTTGCTCAAAACACATTATAAAATTGACCACCAGAAATTGATTCAATTTCTTTGGGGCAAGTATCAAAGAAAAATTCAAGGTTGATTTTGACCCAAACTTTGCAAGCTTGCTTTTGTTCCAAAGCAGGCTTGATATACATTTAAACATGTATAATATTAAGTCCTTTTATAGATTTTTGAGCTCTTCGTGATTGTTATGTTAACTTAATTCTCATGTTCCCCACCAAAAGGCCAAGGTTCAGGGCTAAACAATTTCCATTTTTTTCATTGCCTGACAATTAGACATACTAAACCCAGATCCAATGGTTAGAAAACCTCTAACACAAATGTTTTCCCTACTACCATATTCCCTACCCCAAATGCTCTCAAATTTGCACACTATCGCAACTCATGCTGTTGCTCTGCTCAACTGCAACAATTCGTACTTTCTCTGCACTTATCTTGAAATTTTCTCTCGACAAACAGTTTTTTGCATTCCTTTAAATACAAGCCAGGTGAGCAATGCAGCAAGGTGTTGCTTCTCCCTAGAAGGCTCTGCATGGACAGGAATTTAACATTGTATTCCATAACTAGTGAACAAACTTTGCCCTAATTTTTTTCTCGTTTCTACACGTTACCATTAATGTTTATCAAGTATGCAGTAAATTCCTTCTTTACACTAGTTCTTTTCTTGAACACTACTTAACCTCGCATCTTTCTCTCCAAGAGTGATCAAAACTGAGATATATACTATTTTATTTGTTTAGTTTTGTTCAATCCTTTTTTCTTTTCTCAAATTCACTAGATTTTTTTAACTGAAGACTTCACTGGGTTTTGATTTTTGTTTTTGTTTCTTCAAATGAACAAGACATTGGACATTACCAAAAAATACATTTTTTTGAGTTGATAAATGTAGTTAAATCAAAATGTTATTGAATCTTCCTATTACTTGTTAGAACGTTTCCGGTTTTGTTAGCATATCATTGTTAAAGGAAGTCATGGTGCACCTGAAATTGAGATTCTTAAGCTCTACTCAACTCAGAATACTGTTCAAATTTGAGAGAAACAGTGAGTTGAATCGAAATAACTCAATTTTGAGCAGCTCAAAACCATATCAATTTGACCCGAACTAAAACAACTCCAATGATGAAAAGATTTGAAATGCATTACTTTTGCTTGAAATTATAAATACAGTGTATATGAACAAAAAAGACCAAAAATATGCTACAACTAAAATTTTATCAGTATTTAATATGATGAATAACGATGTGCTAATAACACGTATAAGAATGATAAAATAGCCTTAATCCATAAAGGCAAAAATTATACAATGCTAGTTTCACAATTTTGCACAACAAAATTACCTAAATATTTGATCCAATAACCGCAATGCAAGGACAGATCAAGTTCCCATGGTTCTCAAGGCATTATGTGTGATAGTAACAACATTTCTGTAAACATATTTCACTGAGAATAATGATATTCGAACCATTTTTCTTGTCAGATAAAAATACCAAAAATTTGTCACAACTTAGAAGTGAAATGTAACACAAAGAATAAATATGTGATAGGTGTTCATTAGTAGTATGATGAAAAAACAAGTACATAATACACCTAATATCACAATTTATACATACCGATAAAAAATAAAAATAATCAACATGCAAGGACTCCGTTAGGCATTGACCTTTCATGTAATGGCAATAATTAGTTTAAAATAATTCAAGAAAAACCAACCAAAGCTCCAGTAAGTCATTGGTCTTTGCTTCAAAGTCAGTGTTATCAGTTCATTTGTTTTACCAAAGCCTACTTTATCATTGAATACCTAAAACAAACCGCAAAAAAATTCTAAGCACAACAATTTCAACTATACAACCATAATTCACTTGAGCATAACAAAATAACACATCAAGGTAACATGATTAAGAGGATTGCTTGACAATCATTTGCTTCCTCTTAAATACCATATACCAGCTCATCAACCAAAAATTCTTAGGAAAATCAGGAAATATGTTTAGCAAAAATAGTATAAATATAGAAAAAGATATGTATGATACATTAAAAACATAAAGAAAAAATGCAATATAACCATGGATCCATATCTTGAATAGTCTATGCTGCCAATCAGTTCTAACAATAAATGCATAAAATAATTCAAGAGAAAGAGCACTCCTACATAATGAAACACTCGACCCACCAGCATTAAATGCATATTTTGAAGATATAGTGGTTATAGGAATTGTAAGAATGCACTGTGCTGACTTTGATAAAGCTGATAACTTCATTCAACAAGTTTCTAACAATCTAGCACCTCCAATGCATCTTTCAATTAACAGGTGATCTTATAAGGGTTTTCATCCAAAGAAACTTTAAGTTTAGAATTTAGTGGATTTCTGATTCAAAGCTGAGAATTACCACTCCAAGTAAAAAGTGAATTAACATTGCCCTCTGCAGTTATGCTAGTTCATCTTCACTTCATATCAAACATAAGAGTTAAAAATCAGGCTAAGATAGGCAAATGAAATTTGAATTGGATAGTTTTGATGACTATCTCAACTTGAACATTAAAGCATGAAAATTTCAAGTGAAAGTGTGTTCGTAGAAAACCCCCATAAACCACCAACTGGATACAAAGCTTTTTTGAAATAATATTTTCATGGAAGCTTAGTTTAATGAAACAGTCAACCTTGTCAATGATAAAAAAGAACATTATAATTGTTCCTATAGAATCTGCATTTAATTCTTGTAGGTGAGTACTTAATGAATATAGGAGGGCAGATTTTGCCAAAAGAATTAACACGTGTTTGTATAAATAATTGGCTATGTCAACCAATCAAGAATATAAAAAGAATTCACTAATAATATCCTACTTGGATTGCTCATGTTATTATGATATAATACATATATTTTCCTATGATAAAATTCTTGCTAGTTTTAACATATAATTTTCATTTACAAAACATTTTGAAGGTGTTTGTATACCCAATTCCAGAGGATGTGTTTTAATCGACAAGTGGTTGTTAAGCAATCTTGTTACACAGAACTTTGCTATGTGGAAAAGTTACTAAGTTTTGTTGCAGTTCTATTAACATTGCTATATTCAAAACTTGTGAATTCTTTATGCATTTGGATGTTCAATTATTAATCAATATAAAGCAAACCAAGTGGAATAATTCTATCAAGTTCCAATAAAAACTTATTACTTAATTAACTTAGTGAATCTTTGATTAAAGACTTGAACATTTTTTTGGAGGTTAACAAATTCTAACAAAGGGAAAATAATGTACTTGTGTTTTTGTCATATTAGCAATAAATAGATATCAACCATTTCACTTCTAATTTGCACATTGGAAGATTCTTAGTTCTACATTCCATTAATAAGTTACAGATTTCTTAGCATCTTTCACAAGAGAACAAAATTTGTTTGGATTATTATTCTATAAAATATCTTGACAATGTTAGGAAATTATATTTACCATACAAAATTGTGCAGATAACATAGTAATAATTCAGTTAAACTTTAGAATGTTTAGGAGCAGCATATAGTCTATATAAACATGATTTAGCTAGAATTAAATACTGATTTGTTGCCTTTTTATGTGTTATAACTATCATTCTGAGATTAAGCAATCATTTTCAGATCAACATAAGGCATTTGGAGTCGGGTTTAACAATCAAAATTTGAATCATTTGAGTGTTCTAGTCAACCTGAAATTATTCTGAGTTAGCTTAAAACTGAGTCATTTTAATTTGAGCCAGCTCAAAAAGTTCTGCTCATGTAACCTAAATGTCTCACTTCAAACTTAAATTTGAGAGTTTCACAAAAGGATCAATCATATGGTATAGTAGCAAATGTTGGCCAATTAAAAAGCACTTCAATAGAATTTATTGTTATCAAGATGAGGATGCTAAAATGAAATTATCAATCAAGCAACCAAAGCTAGTATACCAATGAATGGTCTTTAGAAAAGTAGAAACAGCTGTCATGGCCTAGCTCAACCATCATGGTTCCATTTTAGTTCAATCCAAACCCACATCTATCCTCAAAAGGCACCTCAGTTTAGAATATATAAACCAAGAATATTTCCATTTATGCTGAAGCAATACTATTCATCCTATGTCTCTTAACCTAAAAGCATATCGAAAGTCACTCCTTGTCAAATGAATCACATTTTCCTAAGAAATCAACCGATGCTCAATTCTCTCCCTAATCAATCCCAAGTGTCACATGCCCATCAATTGCTATCTAGTACATCCTTAATGATATCGTACTAAGGGAGGTATCCTATGATGTCATTAATCCTACTCCAAGTGATGAGGAACAGTTTACTTTAGCCAAAACTAACATCGAGAATTTGTCCTTAAAAGACAATTCAACATATTGAAGCCATAAACAAGCACATACATTTACCCTAAAGAACATTACTTCCCTTCTAATGTGGAATTATTTCATTCCTATGTTAATAGATTCATTTTTTCAAGAGAAATAATCCTACGATTGTCACCCTCATTTTCCCCGCACATCATAAAATAAATATAAGATCAAAAGGAAGGCCAAGATGGATTGAAGTATTAAGATGAAACTTGAATATGTTCTATTAAAAAAATAGAATTGATTAAATCTACCCATAATCAACAGTAAACAAAACAAAATTTGATATAGTGGATTTAAGCTATATTATATAGGAATTTGAACACATGAATATTATTCATTTAAACTTATAAAACGTAGTTGTATCAAAATATTTATGTAACAAAAAATTGCATAGATTGAGGCATGCTACATCTCTTTGCCCTGATTGTTGTCGTTAGTTTTATATATTCATAATGTTCTTCAATTCATGTCCTAGATAACAAAATCTGGTTAAACAAAGAACAAATCCAACATCAACAAATATCTTGATTAACATTCAATCTTCCTCTCACATTTTCCATTTTATCCATTAGATTGATTAGGAATTAAAAATTGGTTTCTCTTTGAACAAGTTAGACCTTGTCGAAAATAGTTTGCATGGAAACCAAGAAAAGTTTAAGGTCAAAAAAATAAGAGAAGAAAATATTATTAATAATATGAATATTATTGTAATAACTTTTTTTACCATCTCATCCTTGATAAAAACACGTTATAACCAGGGAAAGCATAACTGACTATAGTTCTTATACCATCCTAATGGAGATTTATGCAACAATAGAACTGATGTGGATCACACCTCAATATGAGGAAAAATATAGCTTCAATATAAAGCTCCCTAGAAAGCCAACTTCCAACTATAAGAACAATTGCCATTCAGCCACATAGAAAATATGACAGATGAGGCATTTCAGATGATGTTGATAGCTCAATCTGATATGAATTCTAATCTTGATAAAAAGACAACATTCACCATGCATATTTTGAATAATCCTAAATGTTAATTGAAGAAAGGGTGCATAATAGCTGATTACTTGAAAAACTTCTCTACGCATGCTAGGTGCATAGATGGGACTTTGAGACTGTAGATCAATAAAGACCGCAAGAGAATCTGTTTCCTCATACGAGGAACCTCCATGATTTCCACTTTCTGTCATTCCATGATCACTGACAACAACCTACAATGAGAAAACAAAAATGTAAAAACCTACTTTCTGGTTGATCTACAATTTAAGGTAAATACTCGCATGTAAACAAATTATTAATAAAAAATGACAAAGATAACTATTATAAGACTTCATAGAAATAAGGATTGAAGTAAAATGAAAAACAGATAGAATTCAAAATTCCAATCAATGAATAAATTTTGAAAAAAAAATACCCATTGCATATAAAATAGTTCACAGAATTTAAATAAGGCATCTTAAATTGTTAAATAGAGCACTCATCCTACATAGAGTAGGCACACAAGATTCCAAGAAATTGTAATGGAGGAGAGTACCATTTGCTTACACCCACTAGTTTGTAACAGCATCATTACAAACTTTGACGAAAATAAAATGGCTATTGGTAGGTAATGATTGAAAACATAGAAAGGATTGTTTTTTTTTTGGAGAACCTAGTGAATCATTTCAATATATTCAATAGAGTCTAATTATGATAATGATTATGATAGAATTTTGTTTTCTTCAAAAAAGTATAAAGTTTAATACAAAATAAAGATAAGGTAAGAAAACTTTCTAGTTTTGTATCCATATTGATTTTTAAAAACATTCATCGAATATTAATTCAAAAAAGTTACTCTAGTTTAGTATCTAGAGCAAAAAGGTTCCTCAAGATTTAAAATAGACAACTGCAAGACCTCCCATTGCTAAGTATTGTGTCAAAGATGATTTTTTTAGTTACATTTATATTTGCACGTTCTAGTCTTGTGAAAACTAATAAATTAGGCTAGAAATGTCTTATGTAATGCCCTCCAAAGAAGCAATGAAGCCATCATGTTTGACTGGAAGAGTAGCAATTAAGAGAGCAGGATGGGCTTCTGTTATTTAACAATCCAAAGGTTTGACTTTCTTTCTTCCCATGTTGTTGCATCGTTCGCCTATTACCGTAAATTGAAGCAAGCATGAAAGGCTTCTAAAGCTGAACATAAAGGACTTTTGTGGTCAATCCTATAATCAAAAATTTTGGTTATGCCTCATTCAAGTTTGCACTTTTCTTAGGTGTCATCCCATGGTCTCAACATTGCTTTGTTGTAACTTCTATTGGAAAAAGTGATAAACTTTTTTGAACATTTTAAAGAAATAAATATAAAATATTATTCTTAAAAAGGACATTTAAGTAATTTTGATTGCTGATTTAATTAAGTGAACTTTATTTATTTTGCAAAAAACTTAGATGAATATGAATCCATATCGATTCATTATATTATATTTTCTTCCTGTCGTTGCAAAAGATAGACAACAAATTTAAATTAAGTGTAAGGATAAGTAAAATTTGAGGCAGATTTTAATTCAGAAAAAATTAAAGCAAAAACTTACTTAATTGGCAACTTAAAGGAGAAGGGCTTATACAGAAAACTAAGAGAAAGTTTGGAACCTCAAAAATTGAGAATAGTTAAAGAAAAAGAGGATGCAAGAAAGTAAGAGAAATTCAAATGAAGAACCCTATATATCTCAGATCTATTTACTTCGAATGAAGAGATGAGAGGAGGCGATTTATAATACCCTCTTATCATCTTGACTTAAAGTATAGATATATTTTCGTTATAAGCCCCTAAGGATTGAATGGGGCCTTTGATTTTCCAAAAGATAAATTGAAGAAATTTTCCTTGAACCAAAGACAATGAAGAGACTACTATTCTTTAATGGGCCCTTTGATTATCTTAAGGATAAGTTGAAGAAAGTTCCCTTTGAACCAACAATGACGAAGAGACTTCAATTCCTCATTATTAGAAATATAGATGAATAAAAGCCAGATGGTAGAGGATTACTTGAGAGGATGACTCAAGTGACATGGTGAAAAGTAACTTCACCAAGTCAACCTCAAGGGAATTGCTTTGTTGGAAGGCCCAAGAGTCATCAAGAAGAAGAGGAAGCCAAAAGAGAAGGTTGTTATAGTCAAGAAGAGAAAGCCAATTCATTCTTCTAAGACTCTCAAGACTCCGAGGAAGGATGATGAGAGTCTAATTGCTTTTATCGAGAGATTGAAGAAAACCACTCAAAAGATGAGGGACACAAAAAAGAAAGATATTGTCAAGTAGTTGTTTGTTCCTCACTCTCCATTTAGTAATCCGATGAAGAAGATAGAGAAGAATCAATTAGTGTGGGAATATAAGTATCAATAATTGATGTAGTTAAACAATAAATGCCCTTGCTTATCATACCTTTTGCTCTTAATGCAAACTATTGAAGACATTCTCTAACTTAGAGCAAGGCTTTGGATGGCCAAGCACAATGTGAAAAATACAAAATATGACATCAAGGAGCTGCATGGACTATCACTTCCCAGACCAAAACTAGAATGACAAGGTCATTGCGGACTTAATGACAAAAGTTTAGTACAATGTTTTCAATTGAACATCAGTTTGAAACCATGTTTCCTTCGTTAAAGGGAATAGACTAAAAGTTTAGTACAATGCATGGATCAACACCTTCAAGGAAAAGGTTGAGAAAGTTAAAATTTCAAATGTAGTCAATTTTAATCTAATTTCAATAACTCATTCATTTATGATCATTAAAAGAGAGTGATTGAGGTTGCCAAAAAGAGAAAAAATTAAATGTACAATTGCTTGCTCAAAGAAAAGAACTAAACAATTGAAGATATTAAGGCCAAGTTGAAGCAAAAGATCAATTATGGAGCAAGTTTTGAACGAGTTCAAGAGATCTAACAACTATGACAAATAATAAATAATGTGCTAGTTTGAGGGGTTCATGGTCAACAAGATGATTGCTTCGAACTCTAGATCAATGACACGGGAAGTGTTAGCATTGTTATTAGGACAGGATGTACATACATTATCCCCAAAAGAGAGAACAAAAGGCCTATGGCTTGAAGAATATGAGAGGTAAAACTGGTGATGCTTTATGCAGGCAAAGCAAGGAATAAACCGGTGAACAAATTGGAACTAAAAGGCCTAAAGTTATGATGTAGAGGTGTAGTACAAATTGGATGGAGTTGAGAGTTGATTTGTGATGTGGGATCTTTGCAAGTAGAAACAAGGTGAAGAGGTTTGAGAGCAATGGTGGTGGCTTCCTGAGCAATCACGAAAAGGAGAGCTAAGAGGGCATTTACAGTGCAATTTATCTGCTCATGCAACAAATGAAAGAGAAGGCTAAAAGGAGACAAAGCAAAGGCAAGTAGTGGCCAAGGCAGAGGAACCGAGATCTCTGTCGCTTCTTAATCATGAAGATCACAGAGATTTCCTTTAAAAAAAACAAAGTTTTCCCACCTTTAGTTGGCTTTCTTTCAAAATTCCCATAAACATCACCAAAAATATGTTGATGCAAATTTTGAATTTTACAAAATACAACAAAAACTTAATTGATAGCTCAAAAGTGGAAGATTTGCAAAGTAGAAAATTAAAGTTTAGATCTTCATAGGTTTAGAATGACCAAAGAAAAAAAGAAAAAAAAGAAAACTAAGTATCTCCCTTAAGAAGAAAAAAACCTCAAAGTTAGCAGATGTGTACTCTTAAACAACACTAAGATCTAGAAATTAATCTATGTATCCCCAAAACTAGACCCTTGGGGGCCTATTTATAATTGAGAATAGTTGATGATAAAGTTTGACATCATTTGACACGTGAGGAAGCAGTAGTCAACGTTTTGATAAATGATTATAACGGACTAACAACCTAAGATAGGTGCCCATCTTTTGCTGAAGTGACAAGATCGATTATAACCACCAAGTTTACATTAGAAAGTTGGACTTAAATATTAACTATTGAAGTTCTAGCAAATTAGTCTACACAAAAGGTATGGCCTCAAATGGATTGATCTTAAGGGTCTGGCCTTGAGCAGCTTTGTTATAAAGGATTGGACTCAAGCAGCTTGATCTTGAGAGTCTGGCCTCAAAGGTCAAGTCTTGAGCGGATTGTAGGTCTACCACCGATGTTTGCCAAATAACAATGGCTTGAACCAATAACTGAGATTTAACCAAGAAGATTTTACAACTTTAATAAGCACCAATTATTAATGAATAGCTTTCAAGGGTTATAAACTTTGCACAAATGTTATATCCAAAGTTTCACGAAAGAAATCGTTCAATCAATACAAACTAAGGAGGCTATAGTTTATCTTAGAAAATAACAACAATAAAATTGTAAATGAATTAAAGTAAAAAATAGATGAAAAACAAGGGTTGTATTTCGACCATGGAAATATAAAGAGAAAGAAAGAAAACTAAAACGAGATTTACAAGTAACAACCCACTAACAAAGAGGAATAAAAAATATAAAATCATTGAATTTAAATTGTGAGAGTATAAATGCTAAAAATTAGTTTGAAAGCTACAATTTTGCATCTGGCAAATAAGAAATCCTAAGCATGCAGGAGCTCTAATTTCAAAGAATTAATATTATTTCTTTTGCAAAATTTAGATTTTTTTATAAGAAGTTGAATTAATATTATTTAAAACGTGTAGGTAATGCAATAAAAACTTTTGAGCACAAAAGAAATCTCGTTATACAAGAAGATCCAATTTGAAACCTTTTAAAAATAATGCAAAACTGAAAAATCAGAATGTTTTTAGTAAGGAAAAAATGAAAGAAAAAAAATAAAAATAGAAATAGTCAACTTTTCATGAATGAGAAGCTCATCAAAGCAGGTTGTAGATAATGTTGGAGTGCTTAAGAGACTTGTCAAAGCAAAGAAAGTAAGAGAAATTCAAATGAACCTTAAGCCAAAGATTTAAGAAGAGAAAACATGAGTGATATTTATGAGAAAGTAAAGCTTCTAGGTTCACAAAAAAGTTTAAGATAGATTAGAAATGACTACAAGATGTCTTTAATTCAAAGTATCTACAAGATGTCTTTAATTCAAAGTATCATACAAAACTAATTCTTTACTAAAAAACATTTATCTTATATACCATTGAGAAATTGGGGACTTGTACTCTACAAAGGATTCAAAGATCTCTAGAAAAGATATGGCAGAAAAAAGTGTGGTTCCATTAAAGCAAGCTTTCAAAAAAGAACAATTTGGTAAGATAGATTTGAATTTGAGCGACTCTAAATATGTATAGGCTAATTAAGTAAATTTAAAATTTGGAAGCTGGTTTTTGAAAAATAAAAGTTTGGGAAAATATTTTTAAAAATTAGAAAAGTTCATTAGCTTTTAGGGCCTAAATGAGTATTCATATAAATTGATTAAGAGGCAAAACAAATTATTAAATTGCGGCTTCCTTGAGTGCCAGTAATCCATGTTTATCACCACAACCTCTTAGTCAGCAGCTTAAACACATTTTATTTGTGCTATTTATCAAACTCAAGTGAATGAAGCAGCTAAATTAAGCATAAAAATTACTGATAAGATTTTAATACTTATTAATATACTTTGCTATCATTAAAATCAAAATGGAGTGCAATATTTTTTGCAATCCATCCTTTTCCCTTGGGCATGTATACCAACAGATAAGATGTTTGATAAAGAGGTTAATTTTGGAGGTGAAATTTACTATAATATATCTAAAGCAAGCACCATATCAGACAAGTAGGATGACACGATGCAATGATAAGGATTGCAATTGCCATTGTCTATGGGCAGCGAAGGTGTGTAAATCTAACAAAAATACTCAATGCTTATCCTATTGCTGTCAATAGAAAAATGAAAATTTTTGCTTGGTGCAAACACTTGCAATCGTTTGGAGAAAGGGATAATTGTTGAATCCTTCTTGGTTACAAATGATGATGGTATTTTTGGTAGCTCTTTGCCAGATGTTGATGCCATGAAGATGAAACTGGCTGCACTAGAACAATAAAATGTATGCTGAAAAAACCAGTAACAGAAATTAATTGTTATGGTGTATCACTTGTCTTGTGTCTCTTCTATTTCTACTCCAATGATGTTGGCTTGGTTCTGAGCTTTTTTTTGTCATGAACGCATATGTTTAAGTCTTATTTAAATTCAGAAATTCAAATTACTTATAATATCTCCACTCTCAATATTGAAATTTAAGTAATCATTAAGGATATAAAAGTATGTGTCCATCAAAGTGCATGAGAAATTAATCAAATATTCATCAAATTGTCTTTCTTCATCAAAGGGAACAGACATGCTCATCAATACCACTTGTGAATATCCTACCAAGATGAAAAGTTCTTAGTATTAGTTGAGTCCACAATTCCCTAACTGATTTAGCCGCAAGAATGCCTAGACTTATCCTAGCTTTAGCTTAACTAGTCAACAATACTTGGAACTCCAACCCAAGCATAATTAACATATCCAAGAAGTGAGTTTGCAAGACAACATGTTCATTTCAGATGATAATGCACCAACAATATATATAAATGTATGTGTGTGTGTGTGTGTTAGGAAACAAATTCAAATTCCATAAATTATAAAATAATTAAAAAGAAATTAAAATCCCACAAATTATTAAATAATCAAATAGGAAGTAGAATAATTGTCTTGTATATATTATATAATTTAAGAGATTTTAATTTCTAAAAATAACAAATCAGTTATATCATTGTAAATAAGATATATCATCATTTCTTATATATACCATGTAATTCCAACATTCTACTTTGTAAAAATAAACACATTATTTACAAAAGATGATAAGACATGTTGCTTGCAATATTCTATGACTTAGACCAGAATCTTGCTAGTGTCACTGAGAAGAGCATCCAGCTCTTTGTGCATCCTTAATCATATACCGGATCATCTTGTCGTCTTGTGACAACATGGCCACTCTCTCCACAACAAACAGTTCATCAAAGCTCTTCAAATTAATCCTCTTGCTTTCTTCTAAGGCCATCATTGACTTGGCTAAATTCCAAGCCCTAAAAACTACAAATTCCCTTATCTTATAATAGCGGAAGAATATTCAAGCGGATTAGACAGAAAAAATATTGCCACATAAAAACCTTACAGCAACTTGAGTTGACAATTGCCAAGCCTAATGCTATAGACTCGTCTACAATAAAATTCTTGAGGTTTCTTATATATACCATGTAATTCCAACATTCTAATTTGCAAAAGTAAACACATTATTTTCTTCATTGCTTGGAATCCCAAACATTAAACTTCTCCCTCACAGCTTTATCCTTGCCTACAGAAAATGATAAGACATGTTACTTGCAATATTATGTGACTTTCACCAGACCCTTACTAGTGTCACTGGGAAGAGTACCTAGCTCTCTGTGCATCCTCATCATATGTCGGATCATCTTGTGACGACATGGCAACTATCTCCTCCACAACAAACACCTCAACATCGAAGCTCTTCAAATTAATCCTCTTGTTTTCTTCTAAGTCATTGTTGGCCTGGCTAAATTTCAATTCCTAGCAACTAGAAATTCCCTTATCTTCTAGTAGAGGAAAATAAAACAACATACATTATTTGGGAGGAAAAAAATTCTATTTTAATAATATGACTAATAAATTCAATAGAGCCTAAGATAACAGTTAATTTTTTATTAAACAACAAAAAGAATTATTCTGCTTTCTAAAATATTCAGCAAGACATTATACCTATCCTAAATTATTTTAAAAGTCAAATAGAGTTATGATAAGAGATAAATTTATTTTATAATATAGAGTAGAAATGTTCTGATGATAGAATCATACATAACAAAATGTTGCAGAAACACTAAATTTTTGACATTTTATAAAGTTTAAACAAATACTTTAAAGAATTTCGTCAATATATCCTTCGCACAAAACCAATAACTACATTGAAAGAAAACTTTACTGAAATAAGGTATTAGCAGAGTACAAAAAGGTAACTTTCTCAGATTTTCAGAACATGATTACAAATGTTATATCATAAAAATCAGTTTGGGTGTCAAATCATAGTGAAAAAAAAATAATCCAAAGGAACAATATAGAAATGATATGAAACCATAAAGTTAACATTTCAATAAACTTCACACAAAGAATACATGTTAGAAGTATACAGTATACAACAGACAAGAAACAACAAAGCCAAAGAAGAAATAACAAAACTTATCCATGACAAAACAGAGTACAACCTCAAAACCATTTAAAACAGAACCACTCGAAGTACTTCAAAAATTGATGAATCCTCCAAAAGCTATTCAATAGTTCAAACTTGTATCATCAAATCCATGTGCTCTTACAACTCAAAAGTAAGCCAAGGCTAAGGTGTGCAAAGGATACACTGAAAAGTTAAGCCAATAAAAGCATGAAAACTTTTTTCTCTTATAAAGGTTCACGTGATGAGTGAATTGTAGATAAGAGTGCATCTAGCCATATTAAAAGTTCTAACACAAGACTTATGAATCATAAACTATGTACAAATACTATTGGGATCATAATAACAAATGGGGCAATGTGCAAAGCTACAAGATGTGGATATATGAAATCCATTAATTTAGAGTTGAATTTAGTACTTTATGTTTCAGATTTGAAGTGTAATATATTATTTATGAGTAAGATAATTAAATATTTTAATTTATCTATAATCTTTTCTCCTTCTCATAAATTTTAAGATTTAACTTTGAAAATGATGATTGACAATGCTAAAAAGAAAAATGATATTTATTATTTATTCGATATTGACTCTCCTTAAAAACTTCAAACATTAACATTTTTTTTATCTTTTTTATTCAAATTTTAAACTTTGACACAACAAATTAGGATATCAAAAACTTTCTTATTTAAGATATTTGTATTCTTATTTTTTCATCAATAAAAATTCTCTTTCGTTTCATTATGATTATTATATTAAGATAAAACAATCTTGAGTACATTATCCACTATAACCTTACAAATCATAAAAATTATTTAATCTTATTTATAATGATATATGGGGTCGGGTCCATATGATGTAAAAAATCTAACTAAGAAGCATTAATATATTATGCTTATAGATAATTGTACTCAAGTTTGTTGGATTATTAAATGAGAAAAATGATAAATAAGCATTACATTTTTAAGTAATTTTATAAATTTATCAAAAATATTTACTAATTCTCCATTGATATTTTCTATATAGACAATAGAAGCGAATATTTCTTTCAAAATTTAAGCCAATATCTTCCAAAACAGAGTAAACTTCATCAAAGCTCAGGTACTTCCATCCCTTAACAAAATGGAGATATATGAAGAAAAAGTCATCACATACTTAAGCTTGTACAGTTGATCATGTCTTCTCTGTATCAATTCCTTCTAGTCTTACTTCGACTTACCTTATTAATTATCATCCATCAAAACTTCTGCAATAACTTACACATGTTATTGAAAAACTATTTATCTTTTTAAGGCTCTTAAGTATGTCTTTATTGGTTATTCACCAACACAAAAAAAAACCTACAAATATCGTTACTCTCTTTCAAAATATTTCCTCGTTTCATGCGATGTCTCATTTGAAGAAAATCAAACATTTTATTTCCAAATTTCTTGCTAAGGAGAGAATCATACTCAATAAGACAAAAATTGGAATTCCATTATTGTCTTTCCTATATACTTGAGTTGCATCAACCCAAGCATACCACTACTCAATCCTTGGGTCAAGGGGGAGAGTTTGACACAACAAATTCGAAACCAATTTTCGTTTACTCCAGGAGAAGAAAGGCTTCGATACAGTACCAAGAATTTGAACCATTGTTCGATCCTTCTATTACAAAGTCATAAGTGTTGAGACTAAAGCAAGTTCACCAAGGAAAGCAAACTAAAATGGTCCATTTATAGCTTAAACAATCTTCAATGGCTTGGTTTAGTAGTTTTAATATAACAATAAAGAAGTTAAGCCATAAGCAAGAACAAGTCAATCACACTATATTCATGTAAAAGAGTGAGTTTAAAAAACAAACATTTCTTATTATTTATATGAATAACGTAATTGTTACAAGAGATAAAGAATTAGAGATTGAGAATTGCAAGAAACAACGATGGGTGAAATACAATGTTAAAGATTTATGAGGCCTGGAATTTTTTTAAGGAAATTGATAAGAGTCAAAAGGAAATCTTTATCTAATAAAGGGAGTACAGCTTATATTTGCTTAAAAAAGCAAGAAAGTTTGTGTAAACCATTTGGAACATCCTTTGAATGAATTGGTAATAAAAAAAAAATTCTGAGGATGATACACTAGTAAATAGAAATAATTACAAAAATCTAATAAGTACAATAATCTATTTGTTACTTATAAGACTAGAAATTACTTTTAATGTGAAGGTAGTTAATAAGTTTGTACATGCTCCTACAAAGAAGCATTTCAATGTGGTGAGTTAGATTTTGAGATATCTCAAGAGAAGTCTTGGTAAAAGGCTGCTATTCAAGAAAACTAAGAAGGATACATCCGGATACTCGAATGCAAATTTGGTTAAGCTAATGAGCATAGCAAGCCTACAACTGGGTGTTGTATGAAGAAATAAGAAAATTTGTTTACTTGGAGTAAATAAAAAATCTGTAGTAGCCCATACCAATGTAGAAGCTAAACATAAAGCAATAGCATAAGAAACATGCAAACTTTTTCGGATTCCTCTAGGCCAAGTCCCTCGATCCCTTTGAAGCTAATCCCTTAAGGCCATTCCCATAAAGCCAGTTTGTTGGACACATAGAAAAATAGATCCAACTTTTTTAGACAGATGCTGGACATATAGGATCCACATTTATCGCTCCAAGTTATGAAAAATTTGACAATTATAAATGATTCTACAAAGTTATCAATAGCCAAGTTCCAACCTAATGATTATAATGAATTCAATCACATCATAAATAATTGAACTCTTACGTAGAAGTTATAACAAAATTGAACATATTAGCAAAAGGCATGCATCAAGTCTAAACAATTAGACCATGATAACCAAATAATAAAATGACAACTATAATACTTCAAATGTGAAAGTGAACTTGATTTACGTCATTAACTTTATCACTTATAAATGGACTTCCAAATGTCCAACTCAAGGCATGCAACTCTATAACTTAAGCAAGTCAAGTCCAACTCACTTTAGAAAAATTTCCTCTATGAAGAGCCCTTCTTTTCTTTCTTTTCTTTATTCCTCTTTCTTTTGTCATCCTCAACTAGTGAGGGTCACAAGCTCTCTCACTCTCCCTTTAATATGTAATTATTTTCTTAAACTCTCAATAAAGTAAGTTCATTTTGTCATCCTCAACTAGTGAGACTCGCAAGCTCTCTCTCTCCCTCTAATATGTAATTATTTTCTTAAACTCTTAATAAAATAAGTTCCTTTTATATTCTCATGAATCTATAATTAATATCATGATTTTGTTTCTAACACATTTTGTGGAGATACAAAAATAAAACCAAAATGAAGACTAAATGAGTCAAAACTTAGCTCTCAAGAAGATAAACACTTAATCTCTATGATTAAAAGGTGTCAAAAGCACCAAAGCCTTTACCTCCACCACCACTAATCTCTAAATGCCTCACTTTGTTTCTTAATCCTCTTTTTTCATCTATTCTAACAAAATATGGAGCACTTCATGAAGGCACTCTCCATCCTTCCTATTTTGATTGTGGAACATATCAAATCTAAGTTGTCTCACCCTAAGCCGTTAAAGGATTATCTTTCCCCAAATCCATCACTTTCTATCCCTGTCTTCGAAGCCCACATGACCACTCCAACAATACTGAACCTCTCCACCTCACTTTCCCCTCCAAAGGTCAAGCTCAATCAAACCTTTCCCAACTTCCTTCAGTGTGTGCATCACTAACTCCCAACTGTTACACATCTCTAGCTCCAATCTTAATGTAATCCATTTCTTCATTCAATCAGAGTTTGACGGTCCACCAATTTTGTCACCTCATCCATTTAGTCATCCTCTTTATATTCTACCTTGTGTTGCTCTAATAAGACTTACCTATTGCTCCAACGAATAGTTTTACTTTTTATGGGCATATGAGTGCGACCTGAATATTATAGAAGATGAAGAAATTCTTTTCATTCAAACACTTAAAACTTCAACTATCTTCCATCTCTCTTATATTACAATTCTAAATGTTACATTTTCCTTTTCGAAATCAAAACCACAAGTCTACGTCATCAATGGACATATAAGATGTAAAATTTTCTCCACTCACATCAAAGATTCTGCTCTTGAATGATTTTGGAAACAAACTCAGAGATTCATTTCATTACTCAACCAATTCAAAAGGATGTTTATTTCTGCTTTTGCTAGTAGTGTTAGACCCAAGACCATCTCTAAATCACTCCTTTACTTGAGCCAACTAGTGATCAAGCCTTTCCATGTCCTTTAGTATTTAAAAGATGCTCATAAAGAGGACAATTAGGATGATTCATGTCTAACAAGAGCTACTATCAATAAGTCATTACAAATTAGAGATTTTTCAAAGCCCTTCAAGAAAACTTTCATCAATCTATTTGTGACATCACTTAGGATCATTCCATGTCTTTCTCTGACATTTAAAACATGCTCATAAAGAGGTCAATTGGGATGATTCTTGTCTACTTAGTGCTGCTCTGATTAGGTCATTAAAAATAGCGACTTTCAAAAGTCCCACATCCACTCACCTTTAAGATCGCTTCAAGAAATCTTTCATCGATCTATTTGCTACATCAATGAGGAAGAGATCTTTGCCACCTAGATCGGTGGATTGAAAAGAAAAGATCATTCTCCTTCTAACCATAATGAAACTCAAACCTCACTTAGCTTCCAAGCAACAAAAGTTCCTTCATAGCTTCCCTCAAAAGAATAACCAAAAAAACCATCCTTCTTAAGAACCTCAAGCTTCTTGTCTTAATACTCCTTTGGACACCTCATACCAAAGATTCTACTTTTGAATGTTTTTGAAAACTACCTTCTAAATTCATTTCATCTTTTGACCAATTCAAAAGAATGTTTATTTTTGCTTTTGCTAATTGTAATAGACCTATCATGATCTCTGAATCATTCCTCAACTTAAGCCAACTTGTGATGGAGTCTTTTTATGTCTTTCTTCAACATTTAAAAGGTATTCATAAAGAGGTCAATTAGATTGATTCCTCTCTAACTAGAGCTGCTCTTGAAAGGTCATTACAAATTAGTGATTTCAAAAGTCCCTCATCCACTCATCTATAAGACCGCTTCAAGATATCTATCATTGATCTATTTTTTACATCAATTAGAATCATTCCATGTCTTTAACCAGCATTTAAAAGATGCTCATAAAGAGGTCAATAGGGATGATTCTTGTCTATCTAAAGCTGCTCTCATTAGGTAATTACAAATTAGCTACTTTCAAAAATCCCTCATCAAATCACCTCTAAGATCACTTCAAGAAATCTTTCATCAATTTGTTTGAGACATCAATGAGGAAGAGTTATTTGCCACTTACATTGGTGAATTGACAAGAAAAGATCCTTCTCCTAAGCACAATGAACTCAAACCTCACTTAGCTTCAAAGCAACAATAGTTCCTTTCATAGCTTCCCTCAAAAGAATAACTAAGAAACTCATGTTCCTCAAGATCCTTAAGCTTCTTGTCCTAAATACTCCCTTGAACACCTCCCACAAAAAGGTGTTTGCTGCAATAAAAAAGAGGGCCTATTTTAAAAATTAAGGCCTCTATCACCGAACAACTAAGACAAGTAATGCAAATTTTACGAAGATTGTAGACATAAAAGTTTTAAATGCAAAGGTGTCAAGTCCATAAATGAAAGGCTATTGAAACAAGGTCATTTCCACAAGTACGACACTAAGAAGCTGAAGTCCAATATTTCTCCCATGGATCCAAAGGCTCCATGTTCAACCCAACCCAAATTGCTCATGAAAACCAAGCCTTGCCATAGATGTTTGAAGACATAGAATTCTAATAAAGATATGCATTATTTTAGAAGGAAATCAAATAGAAAGAAGCTCTACACTAAATCCTTCAAGCAGCCCCTGGCGACCACTTGACACCCTACAACAATCCTTACAATGACACCATAATCATCCCTAAATTGATCACAAATATGGAATTTTGTTAGAAGTTTATAGACATCAACAGTTCCACTAATCTTCTATTCCTTGATACCCTCAATACGATAAGCATTAGCCAAAGTTTGCTTTTCCCTTTTGTTAGATCTTTAATTAGCTATTCAGGGGATGCAACCAAACCACAAGGAATCACAATGCTACCTCTCATATTGGGTTACTCTTCTGATTCTATGATGCACATGATCGACTTTGTGATTGTACTTCCTCTTCTTATAATATCATCTTGGGCCAATCTAAATTGAACAAGTTTAAGATGACAGTCTAAATATCCCGCCCATACATAAAAGTTCAACTCCCCATCGACACTGTTTGAGTCCAAGGAGACTTGTTTCAATCAAAGCGATGCTACTTAAATGCTATGAAGAGTAACCTCAAGCCTTCGTCATCAACCACTGAGTTTCCAAACAAAGCACTAATAAACATATCTCTCTTTGTATTACTTTTCCTATTGATCCTTCCATTACAAAATATATAACCATCTCAATTAACCTTAATGAATTCAAAAGGGAGGCTTTGCTTAATCTTTTGGCAAAATACAATAATATTTTCTCTTGGACATGCAATATATCTTAACATCTCACTATCATTACTTGTTTCATTGTCATTACACAGTCTTTAAATACCATTTGCTTCATTATTAAAATTAGCAACTTCATCATCCATGGACTCTTAAATATCTTCTTTTATGTCATCTACAGCACAGCAATCTTCTAAACTCTTCTAAACACTCTTCTCCATAAACATAAGAGTCAAAAAATTCACCATAAGAAGCATCAAACGTAGATAGGATTTCACTATCACCATTGGTTGGACTCTTAAATATCTTCTTTTATGTCATCTACAGCACAGCAATCTTCTAAACTCTTCTAAACACACTTCTCCATAAACATACGAGTCAAAAAATTCACCATAAGAAGCATCAAACGTAGATAGGATTTCACTATCACCATTGGTTTGGAAAAAACATGAAGCTCCACTCAAAAAAATACTGCAACTGTCAATTGTTTAGACATGCAGATTTGCATCATAAGCTATCAATAAGAATCTTCGAAGTCAAATAGGCATACAAATCAAGATCAACATTATTTTACTCATATAAACTACAATATGGCCATTTCCATTACTAAATCACACAAAAGAAAATGGTCCAAATCATGTGAAAAAAAAAGAAACAGTAATGTTGCAAATTAGGATCTGAAATATCTATTACAACTCAGCAGTTTAAAAACTGAGAAGATGATGAAAAGCAAAAATAAGTTATAAACACCAGTATTTAAGAAGTAAGAATATTCCGTACAACTCGCTCTACTTATCACAAATGCCCATAAAACAATTCTCTCTATAGTTCATCAAGCAATCCAAGGTGCGATTAGAATTTTTGGTAAAGCGTCTGGAAACATGTCAAGAGAAAAAAAACAAAAGGAAATAGATAGTATAAATGGCAGTTTACTATTTTTTACAATAATTTAAGACTAACAACATAGTTGCACCTATTCCTAAACAATTCTACACATTTTCCGATTTTTGAAACTTGAAAAACCTAATTGAACTCAGAACCAAATCAGAAGAAACTACAATTAAAAGCTAAGAAAAGAAAAAGTGAAACACATTTTCCAACTTAGCAAAATCTACATACCACAAAAAGATCATAATATGATTTGGAATTCAATTTCTATTTTTCCCACTAAGACAACGTTCCACAGAGTTCTCGAGCACCACGTCATAATGCCCAAGGAATCACAAGAAACACATTCAAATAGTCACTAGTAATCATACTTACAAAGGTTAATTCTCTGTGCACAACAAAAATCAAAACAATTAATTTTACAAAATTTATTTTTCCCAAAGGAAAAAAAAGGTTTCCATCTCCATCCTTCATCCGATTCCCATGCTCGCTGATCTTCAAAAATATGTCACTAAAATTTATCTTTATCCAAAAACTAGACTTGCCTGGGCAAGCCAAATATGAAGATTACCCACAAAAAACTAATAAAATTTGGAAAAAAAAATTTAGTTGTAAAAGACCAGTTCTTTCTCTTGCTGAACAAGATTTTCCAACCAAAAATGGTATAGTAATCAACTTTAGGTTACCATGTAGATGCTTCTTTTCATTCCAAGTAAAAATAGGTCAAGGAGTTGGAGACAAACCAAAAGCATGCGTCTGCTATGATCATCTCCATTAAGGGAACTATGAATGTGAATCATTTTAATTACGTCATCCATTTCCTTCAGCTTGGGAGCCATCAATAAACTGGATATCAGGTTTAATGGAAACTTCTAAAGAATTTGGTAAATCAAAGTTCCAAGATGAATTTTCTAAGAAATTTTGCAAGAATAATTACCTGTGACGTCCACCAATGTGCCCAACATGATCAACTCCTAGATAATGAAGAATCTGAAAAAAAAGGGTAATATTTTTTAATTTTTTTGACAACATTCTTTAGTCTAGTTTGTAATCAACTTATGAATCCTTATGTACAACTATTCCAGTTAACTGTTAGACATGGTAATTAAGTCTAGCTTACGCAAGTCCATCAAGCAATGTGAATTGCATCAAGTGTGCATAAGAGTAAGAAGCCAATTATAATGTTCATATCAAGGCCTCGTAATGAATCCTATAACTAACAGCCAAAGTTTTTTAAAAAAAAAAAATAAAAAAATAAAAAAATAAAAAAAAAAAAAAACCATGTCTATTCAAGAAACACAAACTTTCCCCTGGAAAAGATTCCACATGTCTATTTTTAAGCACCGGTATTTACCATCAACTTCCAATCACTGGCCGCAAGCTCAGCCTCTAGATGGCGAGAAACATTGAAATCAACTTCAACGGTATCTTTCACCTAACCAAGAACAAAAGAAAGCTTGCTAAAAATTTAATGACTGGAGAAAGCTGTTAAAAGAACATTATTATAAACAGAACACATAATATTTGGACAGCAGTATTTTAAGGTACATTCCAATCACCAACTCCCCTTTTATGTTGTTAAACGAAAAAGGGTTGATGAAGTCCTGTGTTATTAAACCTTCCAAAAGCGCAGTGTGGCCCAGTAAGCTTCCAAACACAGTGCATTTGGCCTTCAGGTGTCTACCTTTGCTCAACCTTACGCAATGCCAGATAAAATAAATGGTGTTAGGAAGCAACTTTCACTAAGTTTGATTGCCTGGTTTTTCTATTGGGCAAATTGCAAATGGATTATTTTATTTTTAGAAAAACTTTCTGCTTTTGAAAAAAATGAGTAACAGACCGCGAGAACACAAAATATGTTGCCAAGTTTGGGTTCATGGTTTGCATTGCAGTAATTAGACATCAAAATAGGTTTGGGTGTTGAAACATGGAAGATCAGGTTTCCTTTCAAATGAGAAAAACAGCAGATGTAAAGACAGCATTATGACTCGGATACCTAATACTGTACCTTTACTTTTCCTGGTTTCTTTTGTTAGGAAAAAATGTACTACTGGTGTTGCAGCTAACAAAAAGGTTTGATAAATCATAAACTTTTAAGTTCAATTCATGTTAAAAATCAAAAGAAACTGCTGGCATTAAATGTCATTCTCAAGAGCTCGGCTGTTGCACTATCCTTTTTGTCTTTGAAACACAAAACCAATTAATTTTTTTGTGCACCCTGGTGTACATGCATTACATTCTTGTAGGAATTTGCATCAAAAGCAAAATTATACATCATAGAATGGAATCAATATTTTCCTTGCTATGTTAATGTCAACTAAGGATGAGATATTGCAATTTCTTAAGGAGAAGAACAAGGTAAATGGTTTTTACTTCCAAAATAGACGTTGTCCGACAGTAAAACAAGGGCAACTAGGAACAGGTGAAAAATAACTCTTACATTTTACAAGGACAGAATTCTATCCACACAAATGCTTGTGTTTAATGCACATTTTCATCTATCTGATCCAGACTTATAAAAGATAGTGGATGAATGCAGTAATGAAAATCCCGAATTGTTTGTCCGTAGTTTATTTTTTCAAACTTAGTTATATGAAAATGCAGTCAGCAATCATTCCCTGCACATATATATCATCTCGTCCCCACTTATTACTCAAGTTGCATCCTTGTAAACTGTAGGCCAATAGACAATTTACGTACATAATACTGGATAACTTTGATTTGTTGGCTTTCACAAGCATGCAAAAGGCATAAAGGTACCAACAGAAGCAAGCCTGATTATGATTATCACTCTAAATGCAAATATGAACAAAAAGTTCTACAACCAGAAGCATTTTTTCATAGCATCTGCACAATATTGACATATAGACTTACATAAAAGCTGCTCACTCCATCATCTCTTGTAAACAAACTAGGAAACAATTTTGTCCATGTGTTATCACCAAACATGACCAATTTCCAGCCAATCCGATAGAAATGATCTGCAAAAAACATGTAATAGGGTAAATAAAGTGTGCTACCAATACGACAGACACCCAAAAATATTGAAACTAACCAAGAAGATTGTCATCCAGAAAAGCTTGGGTGTTAAAATTGAATGCCACGTCAAGGAATCCTCCAATAGCCCCAGAGACCATCGCCTGTCAGCAAGAAAAAACTGCCTACCATATGGCAATCTTCTGCAAACATTTTTTTTTCTACAACAAATGTTGTACCGCTAAGTTAGACATGCTACCTTTAAGCGAGGCATGGTCACGGTAGGTGGTGCAGCTTTAGCATGGTATGCTATTGCCCTTTGTTTAGACAGCAAAGAATGCGTATAAGGCATAGCCTCCCACATAGAATTTTGTGAAGGCTGGTCACCTCTTCCAATCAAGAATTCAGCAGGAAGGCCATCAATGACCTAAACTGACATACATTACAAAACTTGAAACTCTATTAACATCGGCAATATGGAAGATCTGGTATCGGATATCTACTTTGGGTTAAAAGAAAGCATTAATTAATAAACTAAAAAGCATACCATCAAAATTATTCGATCAAAAGGGGAAGGAATTTGAGACATATCCTGCAGGAAGAAGGAAACAGAAAGAACAACCCAGTAACTAAAAAGCTTTTATATATGTGGAATCCAATCATAAATAAGCAATACGAGGAATGTTATCCCTCAATTAATTCGTCCAATGAGAATGCAACACGTAGTAAAATAAAATAAGCAATAGAAATAAGGCTGTAAGTGACTAACTCACACCTTTTACCAAACATCAGCACTCTAGCTAATCCCAGCAGTAACCTGCTGGTCCTGTTCCTCCCTCTGTCATGAAGCTGCCATCTGCACTCTAACTGCTCCCAACGCAAGCTGATCAATCCTAACCTCCTTCCCATCTAATTGAACTGGCATCTGCACTCCGACACCCCCACAGTCATCCTATCAGTCCTGTTCCTTCATTGGTCATTGTATTAAATTAAGAACTATTGCCAATACCAGAAACAAGCAGACACGACCAGCCAGCCTTCGAACATCGAACCAACATCAGCACTCTGGACATTCAAAATAGCAGACTATCCTTTCTTTTCTTGATCATCAGACCAATATCAACCCTGTTGTCATTCCCAGCACTAGCTTATCAGTCATGGTCCTCCTCCCTCTAATATCAGGCTGACAATAACATTCTAAATGATCCTAAATCTATCCCAAGGGCTGGATCCTCCTTCCATCATCAGAACGATGTCAGCATTATGGTTGCTTTGAGTAACCCCCCTTTCTTGATCATCTTGTGATGTTAGAACTCTCACAGTTCAAACAACAGTCTGTTGAACTCAACCTTCTTTCCTAAAATTGTTGCCCTCCTTCCTTTGGTCATCAAGGCGGCAACAACACCCTCATCACTCCCAAATCAATATATCTCAATCCGTCAATCAACAAGCTGATGCCTACCACCCTGCCAATCCACATGCCAGTTCGCCAATCCTATTCCCTTTTCTTCCTTCATTAAGCTAATGTTGCTCAACCCACCTCAACTGAATGATCAACAATCACATGACAATCCCCAATAAAAAATTCTCCAATGCTTAGGATCTCTAAATGAAAAGGCACATAGATTTTGTCATTTCATTCAATGTGAACGAAAAGGTTAGCATTATTTGGATTCAGCCAGGTCCAGCAATAAATTGGCCAACTGATTGATTTCCAGTAATCAAAGGTGAAAACTGAAACAAACCAAATTTTGTCAAAAACCAAATTGAACTGAAAAAACTGAATTTTGTTTCAAAACCAAACAAATAAAAATCTAACTTTTTGTTTCGCCAATTGATCAAATTTATGGTCTAAAAACAAAATCCTAATCTAGATTAAAGCATCATATACATGGTAGTTTAATTTTGCAGTTGATTTCATAATATGGATTGAAAAAAAATAAGCCAAAAGCCAAAATACACCAATTTTTTTTATTGAACAACAAAACAAATTTTTTCTCAACCTGAAAAAAATTGACTAAATATTGTCCATCCATTTAAATTTTTTTATTTAAACTAACAAATGCTCAGACCTAAAAACAACCTTAGAAGAGCAAAAGGTCAGAAGCAAGTCATGCATTGCTCCATCAACCATTTATTAAAGGCCCAACGATAGAAATATCTAGTGTTTCTAGGTTGTGCGATCGCCAAGTCGAAAGTTAGGGATCTTAGCCTAAGTCCAAGAACTCCTTGTAAGACGCAATTCTTCTTTCATTTCAGTCATGGTTGTCTACACCCTAAAAAGTCATTTTCTAAAATAAGCTTTGCAATTGCTATGACAAAGTAAAAGGTTTGGAACAATCAACTTAAGTCACATGATTTTCCCCCAATTTAGAGATTCCACAAAAAAATTATATGAACCCATTTCCCACTTCATTAGCTTCTCTCATTTTCTTCTCGTGTGACCATCCTTGCATATCTCCTAGTAGATGGTCATCTACCCCTTAGGAACAATCTCTTCATCCGCTATGATTCCCCACCACATTAGACATTTGTTTAGTCCAAATTATGAACATTTAAGTTGCCATACAATATGTACATTTTTGTATTCTCTTGTTAAGATTAACAAATTTTGTAAGCCTCAACATGACTTCTTAGAGAGAAACTAAGTCTATGACCCAAAGGTCCTTTCCCTATTGATTAGAGCTAGGGACTCAATGTATTAAGATAAAGATATCATGACATATTTCCTCTACAAAGAAGAATTAAGTGTTGCTTTGTACAACAAATCATAGCATTGCTTAAGATTGGCAACAAAGCCTCTTAAAAAAACTGAATCACTTTATCTGACTAGATCTAAAGTGATTTCCTCTCCCCATTCAATGTCATTGGCCTCAACACTAAAACAATTACTTGTTAAAAATTAACGAATAGTTGTGCATATCTAGGTGTGGGTCAATATCACTTGCAACACATTTCACAAAGGCCTCCAAGTCAAAATGCTAAGGCACAAGCTTGTCTAAGATCCCTTAGATTTGTTTGTCCAAGTGATGCAGAATGCATTAGGTTACATCCATTTGGAAGAAGACATTCATTACATTATCCAACTTGAAACCTACAAACGAAGACCCAAACTTAGCTCTAACTTAGAAACCCACAGGCAACACTCATTCCCTTATGACTTCAAACCAAGCCCCCAAAATTAACTTAGGATTGGTGATCCAAAAGCAAGGATGTTTTTATAAAACAACAAATACAATCAAACCAAACTATGTGACTGGTATCCATAAAAGAATAACAAATTCTACATTAAACACCATAAAAAAAATTCTCTCAAGAATTAAAGTTACCCTATGTTCCTCTTCCACCAAAATATGAAGGCAAGTGAAGGGATCCTGATCAAACTAGTCCATACCATCATGATGTTGGTTCAGCAACAGATACATTTTGAAACATTTACCCAACTGATTGACAACATAATCTACGTATGCCTTTAAAAGTTCATCAACTAAAAGGTGTTCAACATCATAATCGTTGCAACAACTAAGATAGCTGCATCTGCACAACAATCAATGCTTCCAAGCCCTAGAAAATGCAACAACCTTAACTAACAAATAGCTGAAAACAATTGCAATTAGCTTCATTGTTTGAGATAAAGATTATTGATTTGATATATGATCTAAATGTGCACCATCCATACCATCTTTGGTGGCTCTTTGATGGCCTTGTAATGATCAATTCTAAGGATCCCAAGGACAAACACTATCCACAATATCTAATGTCCATTTAGGAATCTAATGCTAATCAACTTTGAACCAAATAATATTCTAAAGAAGGAAAATTCCAATGGCAATGCAAACATAATCACTCCAATGATTACCTACTCCATTGTTCAAAGTATCGCAATCAACAAAAAAAGTTTTGCTAATGTTTTACTCATCTCAACCTTCTTAAAGGAACAATCCCAAGAAAGAACCATCCATTCTTGCTCAACTTGGAGAAGAACATAAAATGCAGTTGATAAGCCTCACTAGTGCTCATATTGGCTCAGTATACAACGGGATAATCGACAAATCAATACTAAAAATAATTCATAAAAACTATCCTTTCCTTCCACTTTTACCTAAATTTTTTTATGAAAAGAAAAGTGATCAACATCCAAGAAAACTTAGAGATCATGATGTCATTATCTTCATGCTCTCGAGTAGAGCATGCTTAAGAGCATGATAAAAAACAAGGAGTCAATCGAGAGCTCTATCGTAAGCATACCATTGAGCATTGACCATAGAAGCCTTGAACCATGAGTGCCAAAATGAATGAAACTCAATGGTTTGAAGTGTGTGGACTTCCTCGAGAATACTGAAGTATTCGCTTAGTTGCTGGTCGATATGTCTGGCATTGATCAATGAATAGCTCAACATGCCTTATGGAACTCCACTCATGAAGCAAAAAAAAACATTCAACCTAGAGAGGGAAGTAGCAATTTGCAAAAAGTAGGGTAGATAAACAGAAAAAATTTCATTTCATCCAAGAAATAAAATAACATGAGTAGTTGATCACACTATCTAAGTCAAAAATAGTAGAAAATGATTATGTCAATATACTTACAAGTAAAAACAAAATATGGCCCAAATACAATTATCTTTTACTTCAAAATAAATTTGCTAATCAGTTAAATGATGGAGAATTTGACCATCATCATCATTCATGCCTCCAGTTAAATCACAAAAAATTCATGAGCAAAGCACCACCAATTTCAACCCCTTATGCCATAGCATAATTTTATTCGATCTAAAAAACAAAGGAGTTACATAATAACACATAATCATTATATCTAAAATGATCAGAAGGGACGCAATGTCGAAACAAACATCGACAACATTCTTGCGAAAACGTATGGCATTAAGGAGCGTCTCACGAACCATTACAAAACCTTTAAGACTTTTAGTAGATATCAACCACAAGTGAATCCGACTAATTACACATCAACTCATAATTAGGAAAATTCCTCAGCAACTCACATCAACCTGAGGAATCGAAGCAAACCTAAACAAGACAAAGGCAATTCCGAAGATGCTTTCCAAGAGGATGACACAAGAAACTCAATGATTATAACATATCGAATAATAAGATCAACAATTTAACAAAAAAGAGCAAGGAGTTAACACTAAGTGATATCCCAAAGCGAGGAACCATCAGACAAGGAGTCGCTCGTACTAAGTTTCTAAGTTGAAGGATACAATGACGAATAAGTCCAACATTGGTTAAAAGAGATATCTTGAGCTTTAAAAGAAAATTCATAACCTTGAATTGGTGAGAAGCCTTTTTGGGGCAAACTTACATGAGATCATATGAAAACTTCATAATTAAGTATGCCAAGAGTAAAGCAGTTTAGGATGAGTGACCATGCAGGGATGAGCCCCATGAGAAAAAAAAAACATGATTTTCTAAAGACAATATATCAACCATAAAGACTAGGATATTACAAATCATTGTGTCAAAGTCTAAAAATAAGTGACTTTCATATTTTCTATGCCCTATACACTAAAGATGACAAGATCTATACCACAAAAACATTAACTAATAGCTCACGATCACATCCATCATAAGACGTCCCAAGTTTGGAGAAAAACTGAAGATCTTTTTGAGCATGACCAACAAAGCAACAAGCACTCTCCTTGTTAATGAGGGGGCAAAGTGTAGCATCCAAAATGCTACACAAACCATACTTCATAGAACCTAGATATGATGCCTAGTGCTTGAGAAGCTATCGACAGCATTCATTGTATTGTTCAAAAAATCCAATCGTATTCTTATATTCATTTGAGAACTAAGATGATCAACTACTTATTTCAACATGTGCTACAATCTATTGAACTTGGGAAAACTAAAACATTTTGTCAAAATGAGCAAGTATGACCTAAAGTGCTCTCATTAAACTGTCATCAAAATTAAAGAATTGGCTTATTGCATTGCAAAGACTACTTCGGAGAAAAACCGGTCTAACAAGTCCACTTCCAAGCAATTGTTAATGGACTGAGCCTTAAAGTAAACATCATGCTAGCTCCCATAAAACATCACCCTTATACCTGTGATGAAGTTTGACTTAGAAGGATTGAAAAAAAAAGAACTAGTACGTAACCACCATCTTTGGCCTCCACTTCGTTGAGAGACTTGGACGAGAGACTTGACTCTCTACCAAGGCCATAGGTTCACACAATTCATTTAATGGCTATCAAATCTCCAACTCTAACACCTTGGCCCTTGAAACATAAACGTTTAAACGCTAACAGCTAGCCAAATTCCTTGAAGAATTGTTCCTCAAGTTTGAACAACTCCCACCCTCAAGTTAGCAAGTCCCTCTAATCTTAATAACAAATAGAACTAGCATTGTACGATCAAAGGACAAACCACCAGTGATACATCACCACATACCCAAGACAAGTGAAATAGTACATGGAGAGGATTACAAATCTCAAATGTCCACAAGTCTACATGGCAACACTATCAATCGTTCAACATAGCAGCATTGATAAGTTCAATAATCAATTAACAGTAACCAAGTACAAACCCAAAAAGTAAGATGCTTGGTTGGACAACATTCCTATCTCGATTGGCACAATAAATGTTAGAAGTTAAACCTAAACGATGGGATCGTACCAACAATTTAAAAATGATCTAGCTAAGTGTTGAACAAATGATTCATAAAATAATGTTGAACATCAAAACATCGACATCTCAACTAACAAACCATACTAGGCATCAAATACTAAATATTTTTAAAGACATGAATTTATCCAATAAATGAAGTGGTAAAGACAAAGTTCAACTTCATTGAGAAGAAAAGTTATTACAAAGTTGTTCCAAAGATAAGAGATCAAGACCCACATTCATCTAGCTTCTCACCTACAGGCACTTTCTGTTTAGACTCAAAGGCTAAAAATGGATTCAAGTCAAGTAATTATTCCACAAAAGAAGGTTCCACTTGAACAACAAAGTTCACCCTGTCTTAGCCAGCATTCACATATGGAGTGCAACATACTCTTTGTAGAAGTTCATCTAACAACAGCTAACCTCCTTATATGACTTGAGATTGCTTAACATCATCAAAATTATTTGGAATCAAAGCTAGGTGGGAGTGGATTCCTTCAACTTCCATCTCAACTGCTTCATCCTAACAATACTCATCAAGAAAATTTTGTTACATCTCTTTGAGCTTTTCGTAATTCTATTAGATAAAATCCTCTCTCTTATCCCAACAAACAACCATTGCCTAGATCAACACATCCGTCACAATTTTAACCTCCATTTCAGTTTTTGAAATTTCAAAGGTGGGTCTCTCTTGTTGTAACTAAGCTTGGAGGCCTATGACTTCCATTTCCCAACCCACCACTTGAGTGGTCATCCATTCAAAGTCCTTAGATATAAAACGATGACACCCACACTCCAAGAAACAAAGCAATTAAGAGAGTAGAGAATTTTTCACTAAATAATCATGCCATATCTTAAAGTTTCCATAAGATTGAGGCTTCCAATATAATATTATTACACACTCTTTATGTTGTGCCCAAATCTTGCAATCCAAACAAACCAAATGGTGTGCTCACATTTTGCATTGTATTTAGGATCACCCACACTAAACATTAGCCCTTCACACCACTTTTCATAAGTAAATACTCTAATACGATGAGATTAGTGCTTATATATAAAGATAAATATCAATTGTCTTTCCCAAGAAGATCTAATCACTATTGTCAAATGCCATATGTCTCTCATTGCATTAATTAATGATCATGATAGAAGATGCACACACGCATAAGAAGTATGAATTAAAAGTAAATAATCATTAGAAAATCATTCATAAGGCCAAATAATGTTTGTCTCCACCACCAACCAAAGTCATTAATAAAAAAAAATAATGGTACACTATTAGCAAAGACAACAAGCAAAATGGCCATTGATCAACATTGATTTAATAATTTTCACCATCCAAAGAGGTCACACAAATTAGATGCAATTGGAATTTCACCAAGAAAAGAAATCTTCAACTTAAAAAAATGGAACATTTTTATTTTATTTATGTCAATGAACACTATAAGAGAAAAAAAGAAGGATAATAGATTTTGAAGAATCTTTGAAATTTGAAAAATTTTAATATTTCTCATCAAAATCATAAGTTTTTTTTTTGTTTTATAAAATAATATTATAACCAAACCCTTATATATATACAAATGAGAAGGATGCACGAAGCAAATTACAAAAAATCTAAGAATTATAACTTCATGAATTAAGAATCACTTGAAGAAAAATTTTTTGGAGAATTCAATCACATGCCAAACCAACTATTTCTCTACACCGCCAAACAAAGTCAATTCTATAGATAACTATACATCTGCAACAAAGTAATCGAATAACACAACTACCTATTGACAATTCATCCAAAGTTGAAATTCCTTTAATATAAAAACTAAATTCAAACTAAATGAAACTAAAGAATGCATTTGAGATTTTTCCAAAACAAAGGAAGATACACTTTAAAAAAAACCCATAAATTTTCATTTTACTTCCACTAGAAAAAATTAGGAAAAAAAATTACAATTCCCTAAATGGCAAGCTATATCCCCACCATGGTACCAAAAGCCACATGATCATATTAGGGTGCTAATATTATTCAAAAATCGTTTAAAAATCATTCAATATTACACTTAAATCAAACAAAATTGAGTCAATTTTAAACCATACTTATTCTCTCGAACCAAATTCCAATAAAGTTCAAGAGTATCTTGGTTCACTCTACTTTTGATATGATCAAAATAAAATTTAAATATAGACGTACATATAGATTGCGTGATGCCATGATGAATATAGCCCCACACATTATACCATAAGACTCGAGTTCTAAAGACAACATCACGATTTTCATCATTTTTGTTATTAAATGCAGCTCGAAATCAATTTAAATTGAACCAAGAAAATTTGAAATTTGCACTATTTCTATTTGACTCCAAATAAAAATTTTGATTTTAGTTTAACCCACATATGATCAACCTCAACTTGTTATTACTCTAAAATGATATTTCCCAAACAAAGGCAAGCCACCATGTCCAATTGTTGGACGAAGTTTTAGATAGCAAAAGAACTAAGTCATCTCACCAATCGCTCCCTCCTATAAAAGGTAATCATCAATTTCACTACACATCTAAAGTAGGCCTAAGTTGTTGCAAGATTGTTGCCCAAAGGTTGGAACATCACTAGTTCAACAAAACCCATTGTCAATCAACAAGATATAGACTTGACAATTCCATTCATGCAACATCATCATATTAAAATAATTCAAAAAGATAGATAGCCTATCAATGGTCAACACCACCATGTCGACCACCTCAACAAGCTAGTACTGTCACATACTTCACATTCTTCCCAAGTGCCAGTTACCATAGAGCCACAATCTTCTGCTCTAGCATATCATACATTTATTGCACGGACCATCTCTACATCATGGCACTAATTCCACAACCATTCATCATTGAGTCCCTTTCCAATGTCCTTATCTTCTCTATAAGATCACACTTGCCCATTGACCACTTCATTACACAAGTACTCCAAACTAGAAAAAAAAAATCTAGAAAAGATTGTTACCCCACAGTTAGATTGGTATGCTTGGGTGGCAAACAAAACTCCATTAAGAACTTGCCCTTGTTTAGCAACCCATGAGACAATGGCATCTTTCAATTGTGCCTAAGCACTTCTCTACTAAAAGAATGCTCCATTTAACAAAAGTCTTGAATTCTTCCATCAAGAGAGTTCAACCCACTACAATGGACATGGTTAACTGGAGTCAATCCTCAAACGAGTAAGCAAGGTGCCCTAAACTGACATTTTTGCCTCATAAAATCGAAGTTTCTATGTTCCAACTCCAAAGGAAGAGATTCAAGAGAAAATGAGTACACTCAAATCTCATTGAGTGATCATGAAGGCGCTATAACCCCCTTTAGGGGAAATAAGAATGTCCTCAAATCTGAGTCAATAAAACCAAACAAGTTGCTATGTTACCAACATTTGATTGAGGGATACCATCAACAAAGCTTAAGACAACTTTCTCACAAACTTGGGGTTTTGAGTTTAGGGGAAAGCCAACCCTCTATCAACCGACAATTCGATGCCTTGCATCCAAAATTTCATCAATTGATAACTCAATGTCTCAAAAATCAGGCTAACAAACATTTCAATGGCATTTAACAACTAAAATTCTAGTATACATAACTTGGCCATTGGGTAAATGTAAACACATTGTGATAGAGGATGAGACAGGATGACATCCTACAGCGAGATATGAGGTGAGAGATGATAATAACAAAAATGACAATGACAGTGGAGGTAAATCTGAATTACAACTTAGGTATTTTTTGATTGTAACACGAATGACTTTAAATCGCAACATAAGAATATGCGCATATGAATGATAAAAGAAATTGGGATCACAATAAAAAAGTGATGTAAAGTAAACAATCACTTCTCATTTTTTTCATTTCAAATAAAGTATTTAGAATATAAGACTAAATCTTAAACTCAAAAACCAAATGAAAAAATAGCCTCTAAAATAAAATAATGAAAAAATAATAAAAAATACAAAAAAATGTCATGTCTTATATATATGACCAATTATAACTTATAATAAATTAAAAATAAAATAAAATAAGAAAAAAAACTAAACAAAATCTACAAAATAATTTGTCATCTTAATGCAACATGTCATGTGTATCAATCAATGGTACCAAGAAAATCTCTATCATATAGAGTTATACTCCAAGTGGATTTTTATGAAGCTTAACATCATGTACAAATCCTCAAAAATCAAGATATCAGGTGGCCTGACTGCATGAAAGGTCATAGAGTTAGCTATGTATATACTCTATCTAACTAATCAGATAGCTCCATCACATAAAAGCTTAAGACATCCGTCAAGGTTTATACTTTGTTTCTCAAATCTATAAAAAAAATAGGTAGCCTCAAAATACCCCAATAAACATATATATTTTTTAAATTAAAATTTAGATAAAACGCATCATACAAAATAAAATCAACATCACTAGAAAATTCATATGTAAAAAAAATATTTATGCTAATTGGTATAGGTGAAAATGGGGACAAAAATATTTGCAAAGCCAACACAAAATTGAATTTTCTTTTCACAGCTCATTTGATTCAAACACAAGAATACGAAACTAGGGTGGATCAAAGTTAAGCGGCATAGATTCAAAAGTTCAATATGAAAAAAAGTTTCAACAATTTTTACTTGGGTGACATCAATGATGACTTGTAATTTGGTGAATATAAAATAAAATATTAATCATTTAGAGTAATAACAACTTGATAAAAATTTCAAGCTCTTACTAACAAAATTTATGTTTGAACGAATAAAATAAAATTGTAGTATAACATATTAACTACATCACACTAAATATTATATGAATATTTTTCATAATAAATAAAAATAAAGCATCTTTAGTAGCTTTAATTAGACTATCATTATAAAAAGGAATTCAATATGATAAAAGAAGTTAAATACAATAAATATTTATCGATTTAACACAACTATATGTCACAAGATTAACCAAAGAATTTTTATGAATAAAAATTATACAACTTCATAAAAAAATTTTAAGAAAAGTCATACAAAAAAATTTCAAACCATATTTAAATAAATATTTGGAAGAATATGAAGTAACATAATTCACAAATAAGATATGGCGTCAAAGCTCAAATATGAGTATTAAGATCGTAAAATTTCAAACAATTATGAGATATTTGTCGCAATGAAAGTATGGGATATGAAACATATCAACCAATATATGTCAACAATAATAAGTTCGTGAGATAATATTGAAATACACATGATTTTAATAATATAATTCTAAGCGCATAAAATTAAATCCAAACATTCAAAAATAGACCTTAATGTTCTTAATGGTAGCACAAAGCCTGCCCGAAAATCTCATCAAAATGTTGCTAAAAATCACTTTCGAAAGCAATTCCCAAACAAAATTTGAAATAAGCTGAATTCTAAAACAAGTTCAGCCTTGGAACCAGTCGGTTCAAGTGGCGTAATTTTTGACACCAGGTCAAGCAGGAGCTATGCATGCCAAGGAAATTTGGCTCATCCATCAACAAAGCACAAAGGCTTCCACCAGTTGTTTCATCCAATTCAGGTGAAAGTGAAGAAATGCAGCAAATGGCTAAGGTTCGCAAATAGATGCAGCATGTGTGGTTTTGCCGAGGAACGAAAGCGACAGAGGGAACAACAACGGCATAGTAGCATTGTTGCATGTGGCAGTACTAGAATTAACAAAGGAGTAAAAGCAAGCGAGTGCATGCCGCCAATGTCATACAAGCGGGCAATTAAGACTGCAGCGCACGATAGGTAGTGTGGCCAAGCATAGGCTGGTGCAAGGCTGCGCATGCATGGACACTACACATGGCACTTGTGGCAAGTCAAGCATGGGGCTAAGAGCAGCTACAATACAGTTGCACGCAACAAGTTGTGATGGACGATTGTCAAGTGGCAACAATGGCAGCGAGTAATGGCCAACGATGCAAAACCCAAGAAAAATTTTTTAATTAATTTTTCAAGCAACTTGATAAAGGTAGAATTGATGAAAAAATACAAGAAACAGTCAAAGATGGGGAAACCGATTGAAGCTTCTTGGCCGACAATAGTGCCAGATCATCTTAGTAGTTGGAATATGATGAAGGAGCGTCTGATACCAAAAATTTATGAAGGATGAGGCAGGATGAAATCCTACAAGAGATCTAAGGTGACAGATGATGACGACAAAAATGCTAACAATGATGGAGATCAATCCGAATCGCAACTCGACTATCTTTAGATTGCAAACCAAAAGAAACTAGACTGCAAACTAGATATGCATACAAGCCCCATAAAAGAAAATGAAGTTTTAATAGATTGGCCATATCAAGTAATCTATTTTCCCTTTTTCAATATAAAAGAATTATTCAAATACCATATAATAAAAAAAAATGAAAAAAAATATCCTTCCCACTAAAGCATAATAAATTATACAAATAATGATAAAATTATAAAGATGGACTTATATATATAACCCATTAGAATCTAAAATAAACTAAAATACAATAAATTAAAAAAAATGCTAAATAAGATCTGTTAAACAAAATAATCATTATCTTGATGCAATTTGTTTTGCATCAATTGGATATTTTCTAGAACCAATTTGTCAATCCAGGTCATTGTTCCTCAAAAATCAAACAAACATTAGCATTTTGATCACTCCGAATGCTAACCTAAAGATCCTAGCCCTTCTTTGGTCCTTCATCAAACAACAATACAACGACAATACTTTGGCTTCTACCAACACCTGCTTTCCAATTTCAACACTCGTTCCTTTACTTCAAAGTAAAATTCAAAACATTATCTCTAATACTAGCCTATAAATCCCAATCTTTCTTCCTTGGTTAGCAGGCCAATGACAATGCATTAACTGCACACAATAGCAAATTGTTACACCCAATCCATCTTCATCAAACATCAAACCAAAATATTCACCTTTTTCACTCCCAATGCCAATCTACCAATCCCAATCTCCCTACCTCAATCATCTAGTAAATAATGTTTGGACACCTTGACAAGTTCAATGAAAATGCCAAATAGAAAAATTAATGCCTTGGATCTTCCACTATTAAAGCATAAATGTCTATTCCTTCAAATCAAATGAAAAAATGCAAGGTTAGCAGAATACCTTAAATCTATTGGGTTATAAAAAAGCCAACAAAAGTAAAAGGTCCTATCTTAAATCTACATCTAGATCTCTAGCTATACCTTGTCCTTCAAAGAAGCTTTTTGTAAAGCTCTAACCGTGTTCTCCTTCCTCTTCCCTTTTTGACAAATAAATACTGAGAAGTCGTTACTCAAAAAGCTGTGTAACCATTGTGACATAGTGGAGTGTTTGGAAGCTTCCAAAAAGATTGTGTTTTTTTTCCCAATTGTTTCCACTTTAGCTTACAAAAGCCCCTTGTCTCTCCTGCTTTGGTTTCTTTTGTTTTGTTCTTAGAAATGCCATCTCTCCTAGCAATCAATACTCATCGATCCCTCATGGACAAGTCTCCTTAGTCACCCTAGTTCTCTCACTTCCTCTATGTCAAGTGCCCCTATCCGATCCACACACATGTAAGAAAGTTACATTTTTTACTTGCATTTAGGAGTATAATATTTAAATCTAAGCAAAATATCAGTTTTTTTTAAACTTCTTTGTTACAGTTTCCCAGAATTTATTTTGCCAGAGAGGTTGACCTTTTCTAATAGCATGCTATTCGTAGTTGGTACAGTCGATCATCCTCCAAAAATCTAGGCCACCACAACAGCATTTTGTGGCAAAAACATATGAATTCTTTATCATTTCTGTCTTCTAAAGTTCAATGCACGAAATCAGAGCTCCAAAACCAATATGACGCAACAACTTTTCAAACCTAAATATAAGACGCAAGTGAAACAGATCAAAACAACTAACCCTATAAAGCGAGCCGAGCTGTTCAGGAAGCAGATTGCCTTTATCAGTTTCGAAACTATCATCGCAAGTTGGCATCCGGTAACTCTCAGCGCCACTAAAGACAACAACAAACAAATTAAGCTGGACCATGCTTCACAACGAATGGACAACTTGTAGGAGAAGACCAACCTGATCCCAGGAAGAGCTGGATTGACCGGGAAGAATCCAAATACAAACAGCAGGAGTCCGATGATCTGGAGCAGCACAGCGGCTAAAGTCAAAGTCGCAAACCTCCCACACGATAACGGGCGGCCCGCCATGAAATTTTGAGAAGGCGGAACCCTAATGGGTTTCCACAGCCAACTCAACAGAAAGCAACCATGCAAAAGTTGCAGTAATTAATATCCATAACAAGCGATGATTTATCCTGAAGCTAACAAAATGATTCCCATAAACCAGCGATCGACGATTCCAGGAGATGAAATATAAAACTTACAAAAAGATATTTATCTAAATTATTTTATTAAAATCAAGTCAACATCCATATTATTCATATTTTAGATAATTAGCGGGAAGTCAAATGGGCAATAGTCTTCTATCAAGTTTCGAAAATCTTTAGAAATAAGTTTTTTGTACTTATATGAATTAAGTATAATTTTATGATAATAAAAAAAGATAAATTAAATAGCTTTATATTATGCTTAAACATTACTATTTTATTCTTTGTATAAAAATTGGTTATAACTTTGTTATTTTTTGTGACCAATTCAACATTGAACTGAAAAATTATTTTTAAATTTTAAATAAAGAGAAACACCGAATTATAATTATGCTAAAAGTCTAAGACATCTTTAATTAGAAGACATTGAATTCAAATAAATATTTATTTCCACAAGGAAAGAAATAGCATCTTTAAAATTAGTACTAAATGCATTTTAATCAACAAAACCCATGCAAATAAAATACAGGTGGGTCACCTTCTTCACAAGATAGCTTCAAAATGGAGTTCTCAATTAAATCACAAAATTATAAGATTTTTATTCCAAAATAATAATAAATATAGAAATCAACAAAGACTTTATCCTTCACAAGACATTCTTCACATCAAAGAAACCAGATTTCTCCTCGTTAGCTACAGCAACATCTTCTGCAGATGCAACTGCAACCACAACACCCTTCTTCTTGACGGCCTCAAGAAAATCAGCAAAATCTTTGAAGTCCTTCAAGCTGTATGTATGAATACAAGTTAGAATTTTGAATTTGAATGGTGAAAAAATTAAGTTAAGTATACCTTGTCGATAGAATCTCTTCTCGCCTTCTTTCACGTTCCTCATCTGTGATGCCCAACAAATGTCGCAGTAGGCTGTCAATAAAAATAGCAAGTGAACAGAACTAATCAGATCATTGAATTTGCTGTGAGGACGCAAACTTGATCACTAACACATCAGTCACACATTCAGTAAGTGAAGTAGGTGTAATAAGTGTGAATTTTGATGATTTTATATTATTTAGAGTAAAACATGAGAAAAATTAAATAAATGCATGTAAAATGACCAAATATCATGTATTATTATAAATGCACAGTTGAATCTCTTAAAATTGAGACACCTTCTTTGAGTTCTAATTCTAACATTTGAGAAAAATTCTCTCTATTCTTCTAATATTTTTGTCAATCTCACCTAAATCCTGCTATTATAACTCTGAAGCAAGATCTGTTGAAAACTTGGAACAAGACATCTCACAAACAGATCATCAAATTCATAATTATAAACTCTTTAGCATTATAATATTCTTCTTCTAAAGTAACACTAAAGTTTCTACAAGTATGATAATCTGACTACAAATCATTCGCTTAAAATCTCTGGTGGTATAAAGGGCAACATCAATGAATTAAAATAAGTAGATCATATAAGATATCATGAAGATAAGAAGTCTATGCTGAACTAGATAGGACAAATGAAAAATGTATTGAGTTCAAAATGCAAGTAGAAGTGAGGCTAATACTGGAAGATATTACATAGTCAAGCATAAACTTCCAATACCATAAATCTGTCTTTAGCTATAAATCTACACAAAGATATCTAATGGGGCAGATTTAGAAAGAGGTTTGCTGGGTATATATGCAACACAAACGAATTTAAATGTATGAGCATGCAAACATACACGCACTTATGGAAGCACATTGTTCATAATTCAATATACCAACCCATTATTGCAATTGTGTGGATACTTTTGCAAAAAAAAAAAAAAAAAACAATTTGCAGTTGAGGACATATTTATGATATATGCTCAAATTTCTGCTTCAAACTCAACCTACAATTACGCAGATGTACAGAGGAGCTACAACTTCTCATCAAATAAGCATTTCTTTCTTGACATTTAATTGTTAATAGATCACATACCTACTATAACCTTTTGCATCTGGCAACTGGTAGGCATCGACATCCCCAATGGTACCAATAATTGCTTTTGTAAGAGCATCATTGTCCAACTCCAATTCCCTGAGAAAATTTGTCGTTCCATCGTACACCTCTAGAGTTTTCAACAAATTCGGATCACGGTATGACAAGTAGGAGAAAACTCCTGCAAGAAATAGACTAGAACTTAATATAGATACATTGAAACAAATTTCATATAGTACACTAAATTTCTAACTCATAGGCAACAGGAATAATAACACAAATTGATAGTTAAAGAACAAGGAAAATACTTTAAGGTACCTGAATGAGTGTCAAAATCACAAAAGCCACCATAAGCACCACCACTAACTCGAACACGATCCCATAACCATGTATTACCAATGTGCTTTGAAATGACATATGCACTTCCATGAAGCTCATATCCTGCTTCATATACGTTACCAGCTTTACCAACATAATTAACCTAAGCAAATAATAAGTTCACAGTTCCAGATTAGGAGGGAGACCAACTCCAAGTACATATCTGCATGGGCTAAAGAAATATCTGCACCTGGGTAGGAATGACAATGGCTTCATTGACTTGTGGAAGCTGTTCCCTCCAAGAAACGGTTTCGCAGGAAGCAGAAGTTGGGAGCAAATCAAGAAAATTAGCCACAAACTTTGTCGAGCGATCTAGATTCGCTTCATCTGCTGTCAAATTAACAAGGCAACCTTCCCTAGAAAAGATAGATCCACGGATTTCCTGAAGAGAAGAAGATATTTCATCCCAGTTCTCATCGACCCTCTTTTCAAGATCCTGTAAGAAATTAAAATAACTGCAAGCGGACAAAAGAATGAGAATAACAGACTGCTAAAGTCAAACAAACCAAATCACTATAAAAATCTAAAATACAACTCATTTTCAAGAGAAAAACCGTTTCTCATATTCAATTATTCCAGTCAATATGGTAAGAGATAAGCTCCGGAGTCACCCATAAAATGTCCTATGCTAGAATGCCTAAGAACAACGAGACAACGCCAAATAAATCATAATTAACATTCTCAATGCAAAATTTTAGGAAAAAATCACAATCCACAAAGATTCACCCACTTGTCAAGCTGCAAAGTAAGTTGAATTGTAAAAATGGTAAGACAAGGAAAAGTGAAGCAATGTGAGTTTTAAAGGCAAGAACACAGGACAACAATATTTACCCTTTTCTCAAAATTGCTGTCACAAGATTTCAAAGACTCGATTCGGGTCATAGAAACAGCGTCTTACAAAATTACACACTATAAATTTTTTGGTTGTCTTTCCCTGGACCACATGCATGCAAGAGCATTCATAACACTGGATTGCCACACAAGCATGTAAATATGACACACCTCTTGCCAAGCACCACACAACCCTTTGAAACTATTGGGCCATAGAGTGGAGCTCAAAACTTTACGATTAAAAACAGGATACCTTTTCATTATTGTAGAATTCCAAATTTAATTAATCTTTTTTTAGAATAAGTTAAATGTAATTTTAGATATAATTTTTTATTAATTTTGACTTTGATATTTATGAATGTAAAAATAATTTTAGATAACTTATTATCAAAATTATTCATCCTAATTTAGTCCCTTTGTTTAGAAAGATTCCTCCTCAAATTAGGACTACAAAAATAGCACGCTAGACTATATATCCTCCTTGTATTCTTAATAATCAATAAATAATTTTTTTTCTAGATTAATCATGATATCAAAATATTATATTACCTGAGACTTTTCCCATCCCATGAAGCTACAATGATGCTATAGTAATTTTTTTCATCCTATGAAGCTACGATGGCACTAATCTATCACGTTCCATTGTATGATTGTTTCAAACGACTTCTTGCTTCATTCTATCACAATTATTTCTTCCATCTCCTTTCACTAAAGGCCTTCTTCTACTTCCACGACTAATATCCATCGCATCTCCTCTTGCCTTACATTCATTTCGTCTTGTTCTTCCATTCCAAATAGGGTTTCATCAGCTTTAACAACTAAGTCCCATCCCACCTTGTTCTTTCGCTCCAACATCTCTTGCTTTCACAACTACTACTTTTATTTTAATTCATTTTATATAAAAGGCTTTCATGTGCTTTTATAATAAATCACAATACATTTAGATTCTCATCAATATTAATGAAGCTCTCAAAATTTCAAAATGAAGAGTTATTGTTCGAAAAGAAAAATAAAACATAGAAATTTGTAGCATTATCAAAAGGGAAATATATGGTTAACTATGAATGGATATTCATTATGAAGTACAAGGTAGACAAAAATGTAGAAAGATTCAAAGCTCGATTAGTTATAAAAGGCTTCACTTACTCTTATGAAATTAATTATTTGGAGACCTTAATTCTTATTGCCAAACACAACACTACCAAAGTTTGTTATCCTTAGCAACTGTGCTAGCCTCTTCATAAGTTAAATATCAGAAATCTATTTCTAAATGAAATGGTAAATGTCTATATAGAGATCCTCCATGTTTGGATTCATACAACAATGCTAACAGAGTTTACATAGGAAGTCCCTATATGCCCTTAAGCATCCTCCTTGAGAGTTGACATATTTACAAAAGCCATTAAGAAGAATGAATACTCATAGAATCTATTGATCATACGATATTTTTATGCATCTTTTTAGGGTAAAATAACGATTATCAGTCTATAGTAATGATATTATCTTACCAATATATTATGTTAAAGATTTACATATTCTCAAAGCAATCTTGATTATGAAATTTGAGACCAAAGATCTCAAGTATTTTCTTGAGATAGAAATTACACAGTCAAAGAAAAAGATCGTTTTCTTGCAACATAAGTATAGCATACATCCCTTATAAGAAACAAGGATGTTATAATGTAAGCATGCTAACACTCAAATAAACTATCCAAACAAATTAAGAGAAGGTGACACTCTTATAGAGTACAGGAGAAACCAAAAACTTATTAAAAAACATATATATCTCTCATATGTCTAACACTTATTTCTTTGTCAACATAGTGAGTCAATTTATGAACAATCTTACTAAAAGACAAATGAATGTGATATATCATATTCTTATATATCTTAATTGAAAGAATAATACAAACAATTTATACTCCAACAAAACTTCAAATTACAAATATTTTTACCAAAGTCGTACCAATGATAAACTTTCAAAAAATCCAAACTAAGCATGCTCGACATTTATAACTCAACTGAAAGAAAAGTATAGAATTCCAAATTTAACAAGTCCTATTTAAAGTAATTTAATTACAATAATAGTTATAGTTTCCTACTAAATTTAAATTCGATATTTATGGTTGTATAGATAATTTTTTATAACTTTTCACCAAACTATTCTCCTTAATTTAATCTCTTAAGTAGATTCCTTCTCAAATTAGAACTTTTAAAAAAACTTTTTACTCCAATTATATATTCTCCTTTTATTCTCATTAATAAGAGAAAAAAAACGATTTTCACTCTAAATTCAACAACAAAATTCTTCCCCAATGTTATATGATAAGTTTCATTTCCATAATGAAAATTAAAATTTAGCATCAAAATGTTGGCTCAAGAATGACAATGATAAGGGACAGCCAAGGAAACAAACCTAATACCGCCTGTTTGTTCAGAAATCCAACCTGCAACATTTAGCTTTGCATCCATCCTTACAGCCGCAATCCCATGCCCACTGCCTCTTAATCGGCTCTGGATATAGCGACATAAAGAAATTCTCCAGTAAGTATGCCTATAAATATCAACAGGGTGAGAAAAATAATGATACCTCCATTCTTGCTTTGCTCTGAGAAATGAATTGCTTGAACCTCTGCAGATCGGTAAGCTGAACATCCTGAAGAATCTGATTTATCTGAAAAAAAAATGAAATCAAGAACACTAAGGAAGGTACAACAATGAAAAATAAATGAATATGAAATTGATCATGGAATCTTTTGATTTTTAAAAACTTTCAGAGTGAATAATGACATTTATACAAGAAAAATATTGGAACTTTCTAGCTAAGCCTACATAAACTAGGCCATAGTTGCAGTGCTTAGGCATAATTTCTCCAATAAATCAAATGCTCAATCATGATCGGCATGCGGTCATAGTAGTACAAAAATTGAGAAGAACTGTTTCTAGTACTAAACCTTTATTGTACTAGTAAGAGAGTGAAAAAGAGCATATATAAACTAATAAATCGGTAATTTTGTCAATAAAAATCTCTTGCGTGGTGGAGATCTTTCATTGGAACAAAAATAGCCTAAATCTGGAATATATTACTCGATGATAGAATAACAGCACCTTAAATAATGTCCGTCAATCATCTGATGTCAGTCACAAAAAAGGTGTAGGATGGAAATCTGAACTTGAACCTGAACCAACCCTACTATGCCGGTACTGGAAGACGAAGCACAGGTTCAAAAAATTAAACCCAAATCACACCCCCTGGTTTTGGGAACACCCGATAGCCCACCAAACAATGCAATGTCCACTCCACACCCCCTTGCCCTGGCCCGGCTGCTCAGCCCTCTCATCCCACCTTGCTAAAGCATGGGATAAAAATTTTCTTACAAACAAAGCTGGATGAGTCCATGTTTAGCCAAACCCTCCCCATTGCCATTCCTAATCAAAACTAATAAAAGTTGCAACTTCTAAGGAGACGTCAAAAGGTATATAAACCTGTCAATTTTTAAAAAATTTAAAAAAAATTGTGATACCAAAGAAAACCTATTTAGGCTCAAATTTATGGAATGACAATCTAAATACCTTGCCAACCTGGCAGTTGTTCAAAGCAACTTTGTGGGATAAAAGGTTGAAGACCAATGAGAAGTTCTAGTAAACCAATAAACAGATTATATTGCAGGGTCAATTTGACCATCGTTCTTCTGAGTTCCAACAATTATGCACAAACTACGCTGGGGAATAGTATCAATTTTTCAGAAGACAGAAAAATTACCAGTCTCAATGACAAATAAAATATAAATACCTTTAAAAGAACATAAATTTGGTTGTCTTCTGCAAAGAGTCAATGGAATTGATATGTTTCAGAGAGAGAAAGTCAACATACCAGGGTGAATAAATCCTCAACTTTCCCTGACATTGCTTTACCACGTACAATTAATTTAGTGCACGGGTCCACTTTTCCCCTCAAAGAAGAGGTAAATGGATAAACTGAAATTCCTCCAGTTTTCCTTCCAATCAGTTGATTAAGCTGAACAAAATTCATGTCTTTCGTGCCCATCTCTAGCAAAGATTGGCTGGAACAAACATAGACCACTAGTTTAGGTGATCCATCGGAAACAAAGGGGGTAAAAGGTACACACCAAACAAGAAGAACAAGGACAGTAGCATGTAGATAAAGGAGGGTACGTTGATAGTTAAATAAGAAAGGCTAACATAAGCCTTGATTACCAAAATAAGGGAACCAATTGGAGCAGTCCTTTCCTCAACGGTGCCATATCAAAAACAACTTCTGCATAAATAACATCATTTGTAAAAAGGTCATGACGCAAAACCTTTACACCACTGACCTCGCCAATCTAAAAGAAGAAAACAGAAGAAATAGATAGAATTAATATCTTAAAGATTTTTAATCATTAGGAAACTTAAAATAAAGTATGCAACCATGTTTGTTGGTACAAATTTGTCACTATATGTACATGAGAGGGAAAGAAGAGGGGTGGAGAGAAAGAGAAAGAGAGAGAGAGAGAGAGTAAAAGGAGAGGGAAATTGAAGTCTTCTCCCATGCACATGTTGTAATGAAAGTACTTTTGTTGGGACATGGGTAGTACTTTTGTTGGGACATGAGTAGGCTTTCTTGGGATATCTTGTAATGAAAGACTCGGAACAGATTTTAAAGCTTCAGGTGAATCAGGAGTTTCTTGCTTTAGTCGAAGTTCTTGTGTAGCACGTGCAAGCTCAGCAAGGTCCTCTTCCGTCATGTTTGCTTTAACCTTCTGAAGGATTTCTTTCTCATTCGCTTCATCCTGAGATGCTTTATCTGGATCAGGCTGTTTAAGGAAAACTGTCAACAGAAAGTTATGAAAAACAAGATAGTTTAAAAAGTCATTAGTTGCAAAATTATCAGATATGGCACCTGCATTTCAACTGAAACACGATGAGGGTTGTCCAATATGAACTTCTGTATGATTGGAGAGAAAACAGCTTTGGAGCCTTCTTTATCTATACGTTCCTTCAAGGACCGTAATGGCTTCTCATATTTTAGAGGTTCAAATGGATCTCTATCATATATCCATTTTCCCTGTAGAATTAGGTTAACCATATATTAACGAAGCAAGATCACTATAATTTCTTAATAATCATCAAATGTAAACATATCGAGTGCCATACAACTGAACGAAGCATCAGTGATAATCCACGTGGGAAGGACCCAGTATTATTCTCCCTAAGGGAGAATTCAATGGTATTCATTGATGCCTCAACAGCTTCAGTGGTGAATCCATCCTCAGCTAGACTTTTGAGCGTATCCATAATCAAATTTTCAACCTTAGATATGTCATCTTTTGCAACACCTTTCAATCCAACACTAAATTGGGGTTGCAGGAGCTCATCTTCCATTCCACCCCCTACAATGGCATCTCCTAAGCCACTTTCAAGTAGGATTCTTCTCAAAGGTGATGCTGGCGTTCCCAGCAACAAGTGATCTAAAAATCCTAGAGTAAGCTCAGTTTCCAAATTCAATGGCCCTTCAGAGAGCAACCAGTTAACACAAACCATATGTTTTTTTTTCAAATCACCACCTTCACCTGCCGGGTACTTCTCAACAACTCTTACTGGTAGTTTGAATAGCTTTTGTGGCACAATCCTTGATTCGTTAGGGGCAGGACTTGGTTCAAACTGGTCAAGGTATGCTGCAGTAAGAGAGAAAAAAAACATCATAATAGTTAACCATTAACTTTGACTGTAACCCATAACTTCAATTACTTTAGAAATTAACGAGTTAAACAAAAAATTGCTGCAGTAAAATTTTCACATCTGACCTATTCAACACATCGCAGAAGCATACCAAATACACCTACCTTTTAGCATAAGCTTGAAAATGAAGGGCCACCCATGTAAACCATAGGGACAGCCTTAAAGATCAATCACCAATCCCCATAAGACTAGGATGGTTTGAAGCAATAAAGAATAATCTTAAATTTCTGCAGATCGAGCTACTAAAATTTTTAGCATCCAACAATGCTAAAAATTCATGTTCACTACTAACAAAAAGTTGTTTCAAAGCAAGTTGGAGATCATGGGTTTGAAGCATTGAAAAAACCTCCACCAAAAAAGTGGGTAGTGCCATACTCATTATACGCTTGGGTCTGACCCTCCCTTAACCTCATGCATGCAAGAACTTTCTAGCACGAGTAGCCTTTTACTACAAATAAAAAGAATCACAAGTTGGCATTATGCAATAAAGCAAAAACACACTTCAGGCTTCAAGCATTTCTTTTATTTCCCAAAGGAAGCTGCAAGTGTAAACGTATAAAATTTTAGAAATCCACGCAAGAATTTGGGACCAGAGCAGAATTCGGAAACAAAGAAGACTATAGTCACTTCTCTTTAACTTCCTACAATAATTACCATACATCACACCGCATAATGAATTGCCTCCATTTTACCTAATAAACAACCACCGTGACAAGATAACCAGATATCAATATTTTTCTGCTAAACGAATTGGCGCTTGTTATATGGCAAAAATTATGGCTTTGTCAGGGAATCTATACTATGGTAGCATGCGGTGAAAAAGATTACTATCACTCTCACATAAAATAAGGAATTGGTCAACAAGTGCATTGCTCATGTATAAAGAGGGCAACTGTAAAGCTAGCATTACAACAATCCATTAAGCATACAAAGCAAGATTCTGAAAATTTTAAATTTTCTAAAGAAATCATATCTAAGCAAAAACTTGGCCAAATGGAGCCTATCCATGCTTGTTGATTATTAAATCTTTTATAAATAAAAAATGAAAGAATAAATTCTACTCTTTATCCGTACATCAATAATTTCACTAAAAGTTATGCAGTTCATTTACATTACAGAAACTACAACCATCATAAACTAATCATATACTAAACTTGTTTGACATACTGCTTAGAATTCGTAATCGCTCAACTGGATCGTCATCCCCATAGAACCAAATCCTTGCGTTGCTTGGGTGGTAATACTTACGATGAAATTCCTACAAAAGCAGCAAAAATCATCATGCATATGCCAAATTATCACATATTAATGCTTAGGAAACAAGTTGAACATAGAAATCTTACATGACATTTATAACTGATAACAATTAGTGATGCATTTGGCATTCTCACACACTCATTGAATTTTGGGCCAAAAAAAGCACGCATGGCACACTATTGAACTGAGGAATAAGCCAATAAAGGGCTTTGAAATGATGTAACATTATACTCACATATAAAGGTCCCAAATTCGAAGGTTTTTAACAAAACTCATGCGCTCCAGTATAGGTGGTTAGGAATAAAATTTAGTTAAGGCTTTCAATAAACATGGATTTTTAATCCACAACACAGTAATCACTTTACACAACTCTTTCAGCATCACGTGCATAATGCTTATGTACTTTTACCACTCTTGGACATTATAAATAGAAAACAAATCTTTTTCTAGAGAATATTTACATTAAAAATAAAACTAAATCAACTAATCAAATATCCAAACAAGCAAGATCATTAGTCATGACAAGATTTTGAAAGTAATAACAAAAATATGAAAACAGTCAAACAACTTAAAGAATTTAAGGTTTGTTCGACAAGACTAAATAAAATCCATTTTTGTGACCAAAAATGATTTATTTAGGAAAACCAGAAGACTTGAGAAGTCTACTTATTTTTAAATCATATTCACTACCATTGTCAATTCATTTTACTATTTTGGGAGAGGAAAATAGTACTTGTCTGTAAAAATATAATTCCTATTCCTTTCAATTTATTTTTTATACGAAAGACCAAAGGGTGGTTTTATTATTAAAAAAACAAAAATTCAAACAAGTACTTTAAAAAAGTAAATTACCAAACAAATCTTTTTTATAAACATTTTATCACAACTTTCAAAACTACTTGTTCAAACCTAATTAATCTTGTGCAAAAAGCAACCCTTTATCAATTAATAAAAAAATAATAAACAAGTAAATTAAGGAACAATATACTACAAAAATCAAGATATTAGTTGTATTTGTTTAGACCAAAAAAAACTCTAACGGAATCATATGGTTAAAGTTGTCAAAAATATCTTATAACACAATGCAACTCTAAAAATGAAGAATAAAAATCTTAATTTATGATGTAACTAATCTATTAAATATTTTGATAACTCTAACTCTACAAAACCACAAGAAATAGATATTATGTCAGCTCAAAATATTTGAACCAAATAGGCACATTTAAATTACAATAATCAAAATGAATTACTCTATAAAGAATCAATAGATAACTTTAGATCAATAGAGCAAACAAAAACATGGTTTAAGCAAAGTTGAAATGATTTAACTACCACATTTAATTGAATATAAATGCTCAAATGAAGGGTATCAAGTAAAAGTTTTGACTTCCCATAAGTATTTCAGTTCGTGATCATAGAGTTACTCTTCTATGCCTCACATTAAGCCACTAAAACCCATGTTTGTGAAGGCCTGAAAAGGTTGAAGAAAAGGTACTACATCTAATTGCACTCAAAATCAACAAATTCATGCAAAAATTTAGTTGACCACATGCACAATTATATGACACCACATTTTAGTGCGTTTGAAGCCACACACCAAGTTGATTGGCTCACAATTCAAGCCAGTGAAAAAGAAATAAAACATGCATTAGTTCTCTCAACTAGATTACAGAGATTGGATTAGTTCACTACATTTTATTTTATGATGAAAAGTTTTGCTCAAAAGGAAATGTTCGTATGTTTGCTCTTAGGGTTTCTATTCTACAAGTTTTGGCACATTCTAGTTTGCACTTACTAAACCATTTTATTCCTTTAGTTGAACCATTGAGTCGCTTTAATTGAAGCATTTAATTGCTTAAATCAGACCAATTGATTGCTTTAATCGAATAGCTTGATCAAGAATAGGCTCATCAGATGACTTACAAAATGGACTAACAACCTTAGGCTGGATCCAAATTTTTGTATTGATTTAGTTTTAAATACTATTATATATAGAATGCTTAAGATTTACAGAGATAACTTTGGTTTTATAAATTTGATATTTCTATAAAGAGGCAACACATCCCTTACGCCAAATTTGGGATACTATCTCGAAAGTGCTGGTAAAGAACATCTTATGAACACGTTAGCCAATTGTTACCTCAGCTCTTTATGAGCTTTGATATATTAGATCCTTATTTAAGAGATTCTTCTACATTAAACAAGTTGTTATTTTTTCAATAAAATTTAAAATTTTGATTCTAAAGATTGCATTTTCTATGTACACATGGTTTTAAGCTAAGAATCTATGATTTAGATGCCTAAGATGTTTTTCTTTTAAATAGTTGAAATTATTTCTATTTCAAAATTAAGATCAATTATAACTTCATAAATTATTTTAAATTATGAAACAATGTGATTGTAATTATACAAAGGTGATCATTAATTTGAAATAATCAAACTCCAAATTTACTATTTCTTTTCATTTATTTACATCAACATCTATTATATTTAGTCTAGGCTAGCAATAATATTACTAAGGTAGCAAATTGAGCTCGCTTGTGCCAACCTTTACCAAAATATAATTGTGATTTAGAAATATTCTTAGCAATGCTTAGGTTCTCCTAGTTTAATATTTACTCATGGTAAATAAATGATTATAATATTATAACATAGGAAAAACATGACACTATAATCAATGAGCCTAATACTAGTGTGTATCCATGCATAAAGTTACAATACATAAAAAGACACATGAAATGTTTTTTGCACCATACATAAACAAAATTAAACTAAGTCATACATAAACAAAATTAAACTAAGTCATTGAATCATATATAAACATAAGAACCACACTCAAATTTTCTTTCATGTTTTGTAACCCAAATATCAAATAAATATGTATTATTAATAGAAGTGTATTACGAAGGTTGCATATATCAAATGGCACAAGACACATTTTTGTTCATTTGCGAACAAATTCAGAATAATGTGCTTTGAATATAATTTTTTAGAATAAAAGCTTAAATAAATGTCATTAACTACATCATTGATGGTATTCAAATAATAAATATCATCAATGAAAATTCGTAAGCGGTTGTCTGACACAAAAAGCTCCAAAGTTTAAATACCTCAACCCACTTAAAAGGGGTGCTCTAACAATAGATATTAGAGACAAACCATTATAACAAGCCTACAATAAGCAAGTTTGTCTTTTTCCTTTTAATTAGAAGGGATAAGGAGATCTACTTTGCATGTAAGTCAAAAAGATCAAGACTATAACTTCTTAAAAGATTCTTGCTACAGCATATACTGCAGTATAACTTCATCAATCATTTTTAACTAGGTTAAATAATTCTCCCATGGAATTTAAAAACTCCTAGTATACATAACTTCTTAACAAGTTTAATTTTCAACAATGATGATTTAATAGGTTGTACTTTACATGTAAACCTTCAATATTAGAATGTTCTTACTAAAGATGGGTATAGACAGTCCATCTGGTACCACCTACATACAACAAAATTGGAAATCAATGCAGATATAAGGAAGGCTCTAAAAACATCTAAATGGTGTTTTAACTTCCCTAAGATACTCGATGGGCAAGCAAATTCTTCAGAGCCTAAATTGAACTACTTTGCCATCAAAATCATTGAAGACTTTGTATGGCTTACTATTCAGATGCACATATACTTAAGTGTGTATTTTTACAATTAAGGACAAAACATTGCACACAAGTTAGAAAAGAAAAACTAAAGATAGAATGGGAGAGGATATAGAAATATCAAAGATCCAATAAATCAATAGGGGTTTCCAGTTCCCTAGAAGTTGATGGGAATGAAGAAAGTGGTAGTTTAAAATTCAAACATAATTTCTGAACTTATGCATTGCTCAAATACCAGAAAAAAAGTTAGATGGTCAACCAAATTTAATATTACAAATATATTTTAAAACGCTCAATGATGAAAGCATTGACTGTTTACATGGTAAAACTCAACTGCTAAAATTAACACATTTAGCATGCTAAAGAAGTTAACAGATTAGGTTTTAACTGGTGAAAGGCTGCAATTCAATTTATTAAGAGCAAAGACAATCCTAACCTTGAATTCTTCAAATGTGAGCTGTGGAATGACACTGGGATCACCACCACTATCTACACCATAAGCGTTTTCTGGGAAAAGGGACTGCATGAAGTTAATGCACATAAAGTTAAACAATATGTTAATATTTTTTTATAAATTTACTGAAGTCACTCGGATTACTATCACCTCTGCATGGTAAATAAATCTCATTCAGCAGATGTAGCCATGATAAATTGAATCAGGATAGTTTACCCATAGGATTAAAAAATAAGTCACATCAGATTGAACAAAAAGGCCATTGTCATGTGACAAATCCAATACTAGCAGGGCAAAGTAAAATATTTTATGGAGATACTGTAATATAATTGTCAACAATTCTAAAAGATCAAAAGATATCTTCAAAAGCACAAATAGAAGTCATTGATATAGTATGCTCACAATTATTAAGTTTCTTCCTACATCATTTAGACAAGCCAACCAGAATGTCCTCCAAAGTAAGTCAGAAAAAATCTAGGCCTCATTAAAAGTAAATAAAGTTGATGTTGTATCCATCAACTTGGCACAGCAAATAAATCTCTTTCACTACTAGTTGGCAACATAAATTGAATCAAGATATTTTACCAATGGGATTAAAAAATACCGCACACATCAGATTAAGAGCACAAAATCCAGTGACGAGTTCAATATTAGCTCTCATTTATTTGTATTAACAAAGAATTCCATAGTCTTCATCTCAAAGAAAAAATTGTCAACAATGAAGCAAATAATCCTGCCAAGCATCTAGCAAATAGTGTTTCTACCAATAATGTTCAGATAATCATTTTAGAAAATTTGAACTCTGTTCAGCAAGGTGGTAACTCTAAATTTAAATCCTGAGTTTAGTCTTCTCACTCTTCTGTTGACTTTGTGGATGTAAATATAACTAAATAGTCCAAGCTCAATTCTGACTTAGCGATAGCCATTTGCCTGATGCACAAACTCATGCAACCTCCCTGGTTGATGATTCTTCTGCTAGTCCTATTAATAAAGAGATTATAAAAAATGCCACACCTAACACTTACTCCAGCACACAAGCCATGGTTGTCCATCCCTCGTCAGTGGACATGAATTTTGCACCTAACACTATCTCTAGCCAACACTTCATGGCTACACACCAAGCATGCAATTGCATAATTCCATATTTAGAAAGAATTCCCTAATAGTGCTGAGATTTAAAGGTGCCATTCCAACTTCTTTTGTGAATGATGTGGTTTTGCATTGTTCTGATTCGACAAATACGATTATCTTTAGATGTCATCAATAACAAAAGTTTAATATCAAACCTAGTTTCAGCTCGCATTACCAACTTGGCAATTGTGAGTTCTTCTAATCCATTTCTTATCCCCCCTCAAAGATGTTTCTGCCTCAATGCCCAAGTTTGTGGCTGCAACTCTAAATAACCAACCTTGCTCGCCTGGCCAAACCAGAGATTTGTCTAGTTCTCTTCACTTCCCAACAACTTAATGAACTTGCTCATTTCTAACCCTAAAAATATCCCTTGGGAAAATTTGGAAGAACCATCTTCAATAGCTTTCCAATCCCCAAGCTATCTAGATCCTTCAGTTACAAACCCTCAGTATCTTTCTTAGCACAATATTGTTAGTGGGCTGGAAAATAAAGGATTCAAAATTATTTGTTAGGAGAAAAAATGTAAAGGATAAACAAATCAATGGAGCTACATTCAATACAAAAAAAAAAAATCAAAAAAATATTACCACTGCTATCAGGAATGCCCATCGTATAGCTAAGTTACTCATCCATTCTAAAATTGAAACCATGTTCTTATTCACAAAGTCAATTTTCATGCTATTATTTAACTTATGATTATCAATCAAAAATTAACTTCTATAAAAAGATATTTTATTTCTAGAACATTAGGCCTCTTAATTGCTATTTTATGACACCATTTCTAGAATTCATCGCTGAAATATCTCCATCGTAAAAGTTGCATGTAGCCCATATATAAACAATAATGGTTAAATAAACTACAAAATCCACCCCATTAACAAGTAAAAAACACCACTAACCAAGGGGCATACCCAACCCTGTCAAAAAAAGGAAATAAAAATCCCTCAACAAATTCACCTTTGAGTCAAGTTCAATTATTTGACAATTTTCTAACTTCTATTTATGGTAGAAAATTTCGCACCATAAGTCAAAATCTTTCAAAAAATCATAGGACCTCTCCAATAACATGTTAGGTCCTTAATTGGTGGTGGGGGCGGGGGGGGGGGGTGACCGTAATGTTGCACTTGATCCTTTAAAACAGCAAGAAGGATACTTTCATAATCTCAAATCCATTGATAAATTTGAAGGTGCAAATCCTTGATTGTTACATTTTTAACCTTGCCTTTTGTAGGAAGTGCTTTTCTTGGACTAATTCGCTTAAATTCATCATCACCAAACAACTTAATAAATCAACATCAAATGATAATCCAATGCTCATCTCTACTTATAAATCTCTCAATTGTGTAAGAAAAAAATCCTTATGTTCCTCAATGTTTTTCCTAAGCATCAAGACTATCTTTGCTCATTTTTAAAAGTTGATGAAAAGCTCACTTTTTTTATATAAAGATTGAGACAAAAAGATTATAAAACTCTTAATAATTGGAACAAAACTTTAATAGGATTCGAAATAATATTAAAGGTGTTAAATAAAATTCCACTAATTTGAAAATTAAGAATAAATCTACACGAGCTATCTCTATTGATTGAGCTTAAAGAATCAATTTCACTTTGAAGATGAGTACTAGAAATAAAAAACCAAACATTAAACGGAAAGGTGAAGTTGATTACAGCACAAAATTTTATCATTAATGGGTGAACAAATGCATGCAAAAAATTTTAACTGAACAAAACCAAAAGTAGCAATGGGAATTCCATTTTCTCTATGATAATCATTGCAATTCTATGTAAAATTATTTCTATTAAATCATTAATGAAAATAATCTCAACCCTTCTGAATATGACTAGAACGTCAACCTAACATCATTGTCATAGAAAAAAAAAAATCTAATTGATCACTTCTGTATCAATCAAATTAAAAAAGCTATCTTTCATCTCGTCCACAATTCTCCAATTGGTCAAAATGGTTTCACTATTGAATTTTATCAACCAACTAAAAAATCATTCATGATAATCTATTGACATGATCTTAGAATTTTTTGCAATATTTCAAAATGTTTCATGTATACTTCTATGGTCTTGATACCCAAATTCTTCATCTAACAACCACTTGTCTAATTTCAAACTAATAAGTTGATATATTGCTTTCTCCAAAATTAACTCTCAAATTTTGGCTATTATAATAGGTTCAATTTATATGATAATTCTTCTAGTCAAACTATTTATCAAATATGCTTCTTGTTCGAAAGTTCTTTCATTCTACTGACACGAAAACCAAGGTAGGTAATATTTCTATAAAATAGGAAATATCAATGCATTTGAATATTTTAGTTATTTGGTAATAATTTATTTTTAATTGATAGCATTAAATTTATATGCAACAAATGTGGGTTCTCTATCATTATTAATGGCTATCTTATCGGTTTATTTAAATACTTTAGCCTTAGTCAAAGTGGATTCTTTATCTCTAATCTTGTTTGCCATAATTGTTAAGTTTCTCTCTAAAGATATTCCCAAAGTTTAGCTAGAACACCCTCTTTATATTACAAAACCCTATGCAAAATGTCAATCACTCCTTTAGCTTTTGGAGATAATCACAACATTTTTTTGTAATAGCTCTCTCATTTCAATCAAATATGAGAATCTTATTCATTGAATTTAAAAATAGTTTCAAATTCATCTATATCACTTCTAACAAGTTTTTTCTCTCTAACAAAAAGAAATTGTTAATATTTTAAAGTTTAATCATAAGACCACTCCCTTGACTTAACATGGGGTTCCTATCTTTAAGAGTAAGTAAATTAAATTTTTGTTCGATACATATTCCAAAAACATCTTTTATATATTATCTCATTAGATAATTGTAGTCCACATAGCAGTAGGATCATTCTTATTAAAAATATTCTCCCCTTCCCATCCTTTCTTCTATACATTTTTGAGCCTCCAAAAATCACATAGGATAGAATTTAGAAATTATTTAACAAATTTCTTTAGGTCAAAACAATGGCAAAGACAAAATCAATTGGGCATTTTGGTCTTAATTCAACCATGTGACAATGGTTTGAGCACTTAACAATTTCAACATAACACCACCAATATCTTCTATAAAATATGTCAAGGCTTTAGATGAAAATATTCTCTAAACTAACTATATGCACTCTAAGTATTGCCAACCTAATCCACCTATTAATATATTATATGGGCAAAAATCAGTGAAAAAAAAAAAACAATTCTATGAATCTTGGTAATAGCTATATTTACTTTTGGTTTGGCCATTGATTTGGTTAAGAAAGACATACTAATCCTCTTCCATCAAGCAATATTTCTAATATCAAAGTATCCAATTGTATTACCAATAACTCTTAATACCCTTCTACCCTCAATATTTGTTCTCCAATATATTAAGAATGAAATCATGAACACTATCACAAATCTTATTGCTTCCAAATCTCCTTGGTGACCATTTTTATTTTATTTTCAAGTCAATTTAGGAAGAAATTACTCAAATCTTCTTTGATCCCTTCTCATCTCACTTTCTTCAAAAACTTCTCCACAATTAAACCTTTATTGACTCTATTTTTGTGAATTGTTATTATCTATAAGTGTCGATATTACTTTAATATTAAAACTCTTGATCATATTTTTCTCTATTAAAAAATCGCTCAATTTTAACCAAATCATCCCAATAAATAGTGATTCCATTATTTCATTCTTAAGAAAAGATTCCCTCCATCAACCCAAGTTAAAAAAATGATCACATTCAGATTTTCTTTCCTAGAGAAATCTTGTGGTTTATTTGATTTGCTAAAATGCATTTCAAGTTTAATAACCTAATCTCAACTTCAATCTCTTTACCCATAGAATAGAAATTAATTATCTATTTAAGTGCTAAGCTCATATCCAATGAATCCCTTTAAAGGAAAAGCTATTTAAGTCATTTTGTCTTCCATTACCTAGATTCTACTACCATTAATTTTACAATTTTAAAACAACCTTGTAACCTATATAGCATTATCTTTTCTTAAGATTAATGCACTTAATTAAAGATACTTTTGCTATTTTTGGTGGTCACAATGCAATGGTAATGTTGTCTATATATTTATTGAATGTTTGCATGATTATAGTGATGCCTTATGCATTGCTTATAAAATCAATTTTCAAGGTCCATTGTATTTCTAACAATATAAACAATGACATAATTTAAGACAACAATCATCCATAGATATCACTCTCAATAGCCATAATGCTAAGTTTTTTTAATATCATATGAATTTTTTCATCCTACTAAAAAAATCATATGAATTATATTAAAAAATATTATTGTTTAAATAATAGAATTAACACATCTTTCTATTATAATTATTGTTGTGTTAACTCAAGCCACTTATAGCACCTTTACATGTGCTTCAAGTGTTTACTCTTAATCCATCAACTTTAATCTTTGTGGAATTATAAAAAAATGATAAAATTCATCCCTCATATATTTAGACTTTATAGATATGATAATGATAGTTATATAAACTCTATTAATCATTCTATAGATCATTAATAACCTCTTATCAAGCATTTTCTACTATGTCCTAATTTCTTATTTCTCGAGTTATCTCACATATTGATCTCAATTTGGATATCCATCTGCCAATTTTTCTGTCCATGCCAAATGCTAGACTTGATTCTCTAGCAAACCTTTAAAAAATGAAGGATGAATTCCCTGTGGTAGAGAGTATCCTTTCTCATGTCATTACATGAATTCGATAACAAAACTGATTCACTTAAACTTTTTTCTAGTAAAACTTTTCTCAGATCTAATGATTCTTTTTAGCAATATGCATGTTTAAAACATGCATATGAAGGCTAAATCTCTTTTCATGAACATTATACAAAACTTTGAATTAAAAACCTCTAAAAGTAAAAGTGATATGCTCAATAATCAAAACCCTTCCTTTTACGTTTCCCCACTATTGCAGTAAATTATATACTTATATCTCTTAAATCCATACCTAGTTCAATCCCCTAAGACACTCCATTTTTTAAGCATTACTTTGTAGAAGCTTATTTGTACCCAACATTCTTGTGTGAGGATTTTCTTACTAACTTCCAATACTATGTTCTACTTCAACTAGTCTAAAAAAGAAGAATAGATGCCAACAATTATCATTACAACAAAAATATAAAAATCATGGATACATTTTGTTCACAATTAATAAATTTCTTTCAAATCATTTAGGTAAACCAAAAAGATTTATCCCACTATAATCAGCCACAAAGCTAGGCCTCATCGAAAGCAAATTAAGCTATTGTTGTACAATCAAGAATATATCAACCAAAAACACTGATAACCTATTGAATGGCAAGGATGTGTACTAGCCTAGATTTAAGGAACATAATCCATAGTAAAATTTTCCACAAAAGTATCACCCAACAGCATGAACTCCTTTTTACATGATATCAAGCAGTTTTTAATTGATAATTTCTCCAACCTCTTTGGAACCTCTGGACCGATATCTTTTGATCTTGCCCTAATTTATCCTTCAGATGTCTCATCAATTAGAAAAAAAAGGAAATTCAAATCGATTAACTTTATAACAGTCACCAGGTGATTTTTTTTCACTTCTTGAATAATCTGTATGACTTCTTAAATTAACATTCTAACTACTGAGAACTCCCACTAGAATATTTGGCTTGCACATGAAATCTTTACACCCTGCCTTTATAGTACTCAAAAACTCATAGATATCCAAAGAATTGGTTTGCTCAATTCTCAGCAAAAAAAGTTTCAAACTGGAATTTGATTAGCTCCTATGATTATCATAGAAAAATCAGTTTAGGACTTTGTCAATGAAGTTTATGCTAAAACAAAAAATACACATTCTAATACATTTAAGAAAACAAAATGCTACAATTAGTTATCAGATCAATAGAAAATCAAAGAGCTTAAAGAGATAATCAACAGAAGGAAGAAATTCCAATATGATTAATAAAGTAATGCCTGTTGGGATATGCGACCCAATATGCTATCAGGTTGAGAATATACTCCTTTCATCTCGTTGAAAACAACACCTGAAATGATGTGGAATAAGAATACACAAGGTCAAAATATTTTCTACTAAAACAAATGAGAGATTCAAGAACTTCGAGTGTTCATTGCACATTAAAAGCTTAAAGTTCCATTTAGATATCAATTGCAAGCAACCTTAGAGATGCAAGTTTATTTGCATAAAAAAGGAAACACAAAAGAACACATTAGGCAAAACCCTTAACTCCACAAACATGGAAAAGCACTCGGAAAACAAATCCATCTCTCTGATTGTAACATTCATTTTGTAACATACAGAAAAACATTCTCAAGTAAAACCACAGTAGCTACCTATTCCATCTATTTGTCTTTGGCAATTTGTGTTACAACTTTTTCAAATTCCCATTTGTGCAAAGAAAAGATTCCACCTAACATAAAGGGTTATATCATTCATTACGATCATTACCAGCCCCGTTCAAATTTGCCATGATGAAAGTAACTCTACAAATCACAAACTTCATGAATAAATTGTATAAACCATTAGCAAAAATGATGGTCATGTAGAAGATTGAGCACCCATAGAAACCATCTAACCAAGTGTTTTGTCAGCTCCTGGACTCCCAAGAGGATAGTATGATTTGTACTTTCATGATCATGGTAAATAAAAACAGCATAGGATCGAATAGAACAACACAAATCAAACCAATAGACTAGTAGAATAAAGGGTCAAAAGACTCTATATGTTTGTATTACAACAATCAACGACATTTGAAACTTGGAACACCAAAATGCATATGTTAAAAACCAACAGCCAAAGCATAGCTAATTTATGTTCAGAAAACATGGCTAATTGTAAAATTATTTAGTAAAACTACAATTCACTGAAAAAAATGTAAACCTTTGAAAGAAATTTCTTCAACAGGATCATTAAGCTCGTAATGCCAACCCTCTTGTTGGAATGTTTGGAAATCCTCTACACATTTAGGGAAGAACACCGCATCTAAATACACATCAATCAAATTGTAGAAATCCTGAAATTCAATAGAAGTTGGCCTGAGGAACTTGAGAGACTTACACATACATTTAGGAAAAACTACAATTAAGAAGGTACCTTTGTATTTGTTGAAGCAACTGGATAACATGTTCTGTCAGGATAGGTGAATGCATTTAAAAAGGTGTTCAGGCTGCCTTTCAACAACTCAACAAAGGGTTCTTTCAAAGGGTACTTCCTAGATCCACAGAGCACACTATGCTCCAGTATGTGAGGGATGCCAGTAGAATCTTTCCTGCAAATTGCCAGACACAAAATCCTTAGCTATAAAATGTTAACTCATGGTTTAACTTGAGCATTGTAAAAGAAAAGAATAATTAAGGGAAAAAATTGCAATCTTTACAACAAATCCAAACATGATTAACTATACAATCAAAAAGTGATGCAAGAAAAATAAGATTGCATATCTGAAAACACAAATCACAATATATTCACAGCGTTCCTAGCACTGCAAGAAAACTTAAAAGTTTGCACTTACGGAGGAGTGCGAAAAACTATGCCAAAAACCTTATTTTCATCATCATTTGTTACGGATATTATTTCTGCACCTGTCTTCTTATGCTTGTACAGAATGGCATTTGATTTGCATTCACTGATGAACTGCTCAGACACCTTTTCAAAACCCAGCTTATCAGCAATGTCTTCCCTTGCATTTAAATCTGATCAACAGATTCAAAATCATAAAAAATCTAAATTGAAGTGATCACATGAGAACAAAAATGGAAAACAAAAAATATTCGTGTATTCAACATGCAAATATTAGTGTATTCAACAAGCACACAAGCCCAAATTCACTACATTCTTGGACTCCATGAACCCCAAATTCTTTATATTCTAACCTCCATGTCGACCCAAAATCTAAGGAATATTATTTTCTTGAAGAGAGGTTATTGAACCAACAAAGAACAAGAACAAAAACAGCAGGTCAAAGTAGCAAAAATCCTAGAGAAAACTTAGGAAAGATTCTAGTTTAAGCTATAAAATGCTAAGTGAAACATGCTTAGAGAATAGTTCAAACAATCATAGCCATAACACATTGACCTCATAGAGCCTTGGAAACCACTGTTTAAACAAAACAATTAAAACTTAAATTGTTAAAAGCCACCAATACACATGGAAAAAGAAACACAACAAGAAAAATAGGATGATCAACATTTATTATGCAAATCCCTTCAAATAAGGAAAAACCATTTTGACAATAGACCTCCAAAATTTTAGTAACCCAAAAAGTGATTAGAGACTAAGGATGCAAACTTCATCTCTTATGAGCACTCACAGCTTCTCCATATCCAACATAAAATCTCCTAGGATCAAAATCCTTTTTAAAGACAGGAACTTTCTTCAAAGATCTTCCTTCTTAGCATTCTTTTATGAATCCAACTATTAGTGAACACGTGCATTCAATTTTAGATCAAAAACAAAAGGGAAAATGATGAGATTGACGATGAAGGAGAGGCCTATTCCAAAGATGCATCAGTTGTAATGGGAGAAATAGAGGTTTACAAGGAAAAAGACGAAGTTAAGATACTCATGAGAAAATGAAAATGGTAAAAGCTTGACCAGTAAGGTGAAAATTCTGAAGGCAAGTGAGGGCTTTAGTAATGAGGGAGATGAGTCCAATAAGGGAATGTCACAGTGTCACCATCAAAGTGAATCTAAATTAAGAAATTCCTGATCTCGATACAAGAAGATAAAAGGAGCATGACATTAATATGAATACATTCTTACACAAGGGAGGATGACTAAAACGAATGAGTTATAGGACTCGTATTCCTCCCACTCTAGATAGTTCGAATTAAAAATACCATTGGCATATCTCTCCATGGCTAATATTATGAATAATATGCTTGAAAGAATAGAGATATATGGTACAAACATCAAGAAGGATTTAGCCAATGTTAGAAACCAATGGATGAAGATGGAACATTCTCTTAAAAAATATAAGAAGAATTTTTTTAGGAATAGTTCAAGACAATTAGATGTAAAAAATAATCAATTGGATAATAAAATTAATGAAACAAATGAAAGGTTGGAGTCAAAATGGAGTTGAATCAAAGATGAATAACTTATTGAGATAATATGCCATCAACATTTAATGGCAATGCATCATTGAAGTTTACATGCACTATGGTCCCAATTTGCAAAAATTATACAAGTTGCAAAGGATTTGCATCTTAAAGAGATTCATCTAGATGAGGACTCTTCTCAAGCTGCTCATCAAGTGAAGTGCCCACTTTAGTTATTTTGATGTTATGCAACTCCTATAGTTAGTTGATTGTAAAAAAAAGTTTAATCTTTAATTTTTCATAACTTGGTTGTTTATAACATAACTTATAATTTTTCATAAACTTGAAAAAATGTTGGACCTTTCTCACTGTAGTAACAAGTGCAATGGAGATAACTTCTTCAAAGTGAGATTCCTTGCTTCTGACCACCAAAGAACATTGCTCACATATGGGCCTTCGAGTGCCACTCTCTTCTCATAGCAACATTGCTCATACAACAAGATAAAGAAAGAGTTTCTTTTGTCTTTGGGCTAATGAGTGGAGAAGAACTTGACAAGAAAGCTTTTGGTTGTTAGAAGGAACCATCACATTCTTTGCTAAATTCCTATTTTTTCTTGATCCTGGCAACATGAAGAATGAAAGGCGTTTTATCTTATCTTAGATTAACCTCAATCCCAAGATTAAGATTACATATCCCACTAATCTTGCTTACAATGATTCAAAAGCTTTTTGAATCTCTATAATGCACTTTAAGACTCAAACTTTTTCCAAAGGATGTCATTAAAATACAATTTAATACTACAATTATGATTGAGTCTAAATACATCATTAATAATCTTATGCTTCAATGTTTTCAAATTCAAGTATCTTCTTATAACAATAAAACCTATAATTCACAATGAAGTTCATTTTTTTCTTCATCGTGCTTTGACAATATGCTTGATGATATCCAAAGAAGGAATTCAAGAAATCACAAGTTCATCCATAAAGGCTACGAAAATGGTGCTTGGGACATGCTCGATCATGATCAATGTAATCAACTTTAACTCCGCCTTCATAAAAATATATTAGAGTTTATATGCTTAGATAAAATCTTGTCAATTTAGTCCCTGATAACTATTAAAACTTTATGAATAGATAGAAATTTGATACACATAAGAAAATGACAAAATATGGGTTTGAAACAATTTAATGACATCAGCTCAAAAATTGTTGAAGACACCATGCAATGGTAAGATCAATTATGTGGGTGATTCAATAGTGTTTATAGGGTGATGATCTCCTCAAGATCTATAGATGCCCTAGAAAAGTCAAGTTGATGGCTCTCTCACCATAATTAAGCTATGTTTAATTCAATTTGTTCAAAAGCAATTCCAAAAATTAGATTAATTGAGACACCTATATCAACAAGTATCAGCCTAATTTCAAAATTGGAAATTAAGATGGTAATGATAATCTACTCAAATATGGGCACCTTGAAAGGGAAAATTAAATTATGACATGAACAAATAATTGTTGCTTTGATCAAAAGAGAGCAGTTGATGGGTTGTCCCACTCCTACACTAGCCGTAAGTCGTAATTTCCATTTTAATATCCCGAAAGCATAAAGCCCTCGCATTATAGCTCGCTCACAAACCATGTTACGCCCGCTGATGAGTGAAGGCATCAATATAAAATCTGAAATAAACGATTTTCCCAGTACCATTAATCAATGGGATGAGCAATCAGGCATTTTTTTATATTACCCCCAACAGCGGGCTGGGAAGAAGTAGAGATGGCCCTAGGAGAGAAAGAGAAGTTCCTCATGCGCGACGACAAGACAAATGAAGTTGCTCTCGGACACCTTAGGGGGGCGAAGCCAGAAAGGAACTGCACCCGCTGCTTATAATTTTGAAGACAGCAAAAGACAAGGCCGGGCCTGCTCCTCCGAGGGATTAGAAGGCGACGGCTTGCGGAGGAGGAGCAAGTGGATAAGGAGCGTAGCAGTGCGACTCTCTCCATTGTATACCTCGTAGGAAGGACGAGAAGCTGAGTCTCAAGCTCTGCGTTCTTAGTTGTAGTCCAACGGTGGGCCAGACTTGGGCTGAGCAGCGCGGTAGGATCTGGAATTCATGGAGGATCCATCGTACACCAGGTGGGTGGGCGTCCAAGCAATCAACTAGATTTTTAGGTTATATCTGTGGGATTATGTTTTTATGCATCACCTTGTCTGTTGCGCCACTAACCTAAGGAGAGTGTTTGATAAATGCGTTACATTGAACACAATGTATAAACATGTTATGACAATAATGACTTTGAATAACCTTCAAAGTGATATGTTCACATTGGCCAAATTTATCATTGTCCTTCAATGAAGAGCATAAAATTCTGCAATTCATTGCCTTTATCAGAGACAATCTATTTAGTTAAGTTTGTTTTTGATGTGATTTATAAGACAAATAATAGTCAAAGAATAACTTTCTATAATTAGGATTAGAAAGACTAAAAAAAAATTAAAATTATCAAAAATTCATAAGATAATATTTTCATTTATTCATCAAAGAGTTTCTTTAGAACCCAAATTGATTTTTACTTGATATTTGGCAAATGCATGAAAGGGTTTTTATGAAACCACATGTCACTTTTCAAAGAATTACAACACACGACTATTATATTGATATGTTTTATTTTTTCAAAGAAATGTATTTGTTTAAGATACACTCTAGAAAGATGTTGATTGAAAATGAGAAAGCTATATACAAAGAAATAAGAATAGATATTTGGATTCATACACAAAAAATTATGCATCTTTTATTTCTTTTTGAAAATGCATAAATTGATTTTACTAAAATAATGAGACCATTCAAATGCCTTCTTAACTAATAAGAATGCAAACCAAAGGCCTTTATCATCCCTCCAAGGGACGATAGAAGCCTTTGAGGTTTTGCATATTGTTAAACAATTTAATAATGAAAATGATGGAGAGTGCCTAATCAAATTGATCACATTGTATAAGAATAAGGTTTAAATTCTCAATCTATTAAGATGACTCAACTACATACATTATTATGCTTTCACTTGATGAATATAATAATGATAAATGACTCATCTCATCATGACCTTATCTTGAATTCTCAGGACATCTGTTGCTTCATCCCCACGAGAGTAGAAAACTCACTGGTATCTCAACTATACTATTAAAGGTTCCAAGAAAGTTGAAATAATAGTGTAGTCATCTTGTTGTGAGCTTGCTACTTAAATCTTTTCAATAGTTTTCCACTCTACACCTGACTACCCAGTCTTTATGAGCACATTAATTAGTACAAAAGTCAAAGAATGTAATATGACTTTTGCTTTTTAATTGTTCTTTTTTATATCATTAGCAAGATTTATATCAAAAAAATATGAATTATTTATAATTTTTTATTGATCTTTTTTGGTAGTATGTTTTATTAGTTGTGGTTTCAAGAAGATGCTTTGAGTTAGAAAAATGCTAATCGCCCTTATTCTTCTTTCCATTTTTAGTACTAAATGCTATTGGTGATGTTCAACTAATCTTTAATTGTTTTTTTTTATGTATTCATTTACCTTAATTAAAAGTTTTATACTTGAACTAAGAATTTGTTAAGTCTTTAATTCTTAGATTTATTTTATTAACTAACATGATATAGTTTGGCTGAAAGTTCATATTATCTCATTACATAATTTAAAAATATTGAACCTATATTGATCCAAGCAAATCCAAAGATTTTTATACCTAAAAACTTGGGAAAACCTAATCAAGCAAAAGTATCATATGAAGTAATGATATTATTTATTACGACATGTTGGGTCACCAAATAGGATCTCAATAAAACAACTATCAAACCATCTGTATAACCCATGTTTTTCATTTTTTGTTATTCTTTATATAAGTATTTAATATTAATATTTTAATAATTTGTTACTCAAAAAAGTAATATAATTAGCATATTCTTAGATAAGACACACGAGGAATCCATTGATACGTATATTACAATTTTTCATAGATTAATTAGATTTATTAAGATTTAAAAAAAATAAAGGGATCAAATGAAATATTATTTAGAAATTTTTTTTTTTAATTTTTCATAGCCTTGTTTCCTTATTCTCCTAACTTGACACTCAAGAAAGGAGGGTTTAGGGCTTCTTGCTCTCTATTATAGACAAGCTTCTTGATAAGAAATTGTTTTCATAGAAGTTCTTTAGGGTTAGTTCTTAGAGGGAATGCTCTCCCTTTGGTCTCACACTTGATTGAGAAAAGGGAGAGTATTGGTGCCATTCAAGGGATAAAAGCAATAATCTACAGCTCCACAAGTATAGTCGTGAGTTGAGTTTGGGGAGGAAAAGATTCCTATAAGTGGTCATGAAAGCTAATCATGGAAAGAAAAGAGGTATATAATGGTTGTTTCTTTTTACCCCTTTAGATGACAAATATTTCCTTTATTAATTATTATTAGTGTTGCCATTAAGAGTAGAAGAGATTGAAAATGATTAGTTACTATTAAGAATATTGCTTGTTAAAGCATAATTAATCAAAGTCATAAGAGTTGATTTTCATGTTTATTTCAAAATAGTCACATAAAAGAGAATTTTTATACATTTGATTTTATTGTCTTATGCATGTTAGAGTAGACAAGCTAAGTTATGGGATGAAGTAATTAATCTGCATGTTTCAAATTGAAGATTAATGAGATATAAGAATTTTTAAGTGATAATCTTTTGTACACATGATGATATGCTAATATAAAAAATTAAGCATTATTTTAGTGATAATGAAGAAGAGAGGTATGGCTTAGAGTTTGCATATGCAACTTTGAATTACTAAATCTTCCTAATGTTCTTATTTTTGGTTTGTGGCTATTGAAATAGCAAAATTTTTGAAGTACCTCTATTGAAAAGTTTGTGGTATTGTATGCATAAAGGGTATAATTTTTTGAACTACATGAGTTTCTTTATTATCCTTTTAGTGAGTCATAGTACTTAGACAAGTTATTATACAAGAAAAGAAATTAAATATATTATTTGACATGGGTACATTATGATCCATGTGTATCATATCTATTCTGTAGAAAGCAAATAAAAAAAAGAAACTAAGATGAGAGACACCTTTAAAGATCTTGTTATGTAAATTAAATTAATTGTGATGAAACTATCTATTAATTTATAATTTGTATATTACATAAATTAAAGCACATAGCCTACCATCATTGACTGTTGTAAATATATTAAATAATTGCATGTGTAATAACACTTTAGAGATGTGGCTTGAAATTAAGAATCGTGCATGAATACAAATGGTGTGATTGCTTATTATATAAAAAAACAATTATATGAATATATATGTGTGTATGTGTCAACATAATGTAAGAAAAAATTAAAATAATAGAAGCAAAAGAAAAGCAAAAATAAAATACAAGAAGGTTAGATAAACTTTATATAATAAATTGTAATACAATAAAGTGATATAAAATAACAAAAGAAAATGTAAAAGATAATTAATATAATATGATAATTATAAACTAACATCACATAAGTATTTTGATGTGATTTTAATATATGAGTCTTATTATGATTATTATATTAGTGATGATATCAGTATATTCTCAAAGACATTATTTGATAAAATAATTTGATATAAGAATTAAGGTATTTTGTTTTTGATAACATTAGCCCTAATAGCTATACTCCATTATTGTTATAAGTTGAGATCGAGCAGAGATAATATGATGATTCGATATGATATTATTAGAATCAAATAATATACTAATTGTTATCATGAGATTTTCATATTGCGTGTTTGATATGGGCATGATACAAAATAAGATTTGCATGATGTGTGCAAAATGTAGAAATGATATAAGTTGCATCCACTATGATGTGGACATAATCTATCATAATGAAGACATTGTATGATATAAGATCTATTATGATGCAAAGTTGACATAAATGAGATCCACTATAATATAAAAATGATATGAGATGATATTTACTTCTTATGTGTTGACGTAGCATTGATAAAAGATGAGATATGCATATTTTATGCTTACTGTAGAGATGATATAATATACTTATATATTGAGATTCGTATAATATGACGTGATGTTAAATTATATGATATGATATGAGATGAGATGAGATCCCATGATATTAGGATGGTGATCATTTTTGAAATGTCTAGACTATTTTAATAATTATGATATATTTGAGAAAATTGAGAAAATAAGAAAAAGAATAAAATAATATCTTCTTTTTTATAGTTTTCTAATTATAATATTTTATTTCAACTGATTACTTATATATGAATTAGAATAATTATAATGTAAGTAATATGTTATTATTTAGTATCATTGAGTAATGTTTAGTTAAACATAATAATATGGTATCATTTTTTATATGTATTTATATTCTTAAGTGTTACACCCCATTTTTCCTAGGCTGATTTTTTTGGCATACATTTTTTTTTTACATATAGACAGTTCAGATCGTCCCATACCAACCTGAGTAGCCTACGAAAAACATAGGATATAACACATCATTACACACCTACTTTCCTTAACAATGTGGATCCCATCTCCCGGGTACACCGTCAAATCAAGTTCATGACTCCTGAATTAACAGATGGACTCGCGCAATGTTACTCCTACTAGACCCCATACTCCTAACCCATACCGGTAGGAGAACCGATCTAATAGAAGTCTGAATCTCCACGGTTAAGTTCCTTAGTCATGTAATGACCTCACCATCAAAAATAAGATACATAACATCCACAGATAAAATATGACACTCCACACACTATACCACCAAGACAATAAAGTAAAACAGTGAATGAAAACTGCATCACAAGAATAAGATCCAAGTCTAACAAATACAATATCATCCAACTAGATACATAAATCAGAATCACCCTCACATATTACATGACATAAGAATAACAGTCTCCCTGAATACATCCAATAGTATCAATCACACTAACCAAAATGTCTCAGAAAATCACAGATCAGATATCCTCCACTAACCTGCTGACCACGATCCCACCTAATCTGGGTGGCGTCAAGGCTGTCGAGCCGCTGGAAAAATATAGATAATAAAGGAGTGAGCTACGCCCAGTAGGAAAGACAGCTAGTAAAAACTCACATGCAAGAGAAGGATAATAGCAAGAGTATAGGAATCCAGCATAACAATGTATGGTGGAAAGGCACTCTCAGTCCCAGACTCTGACCAACCACAGTCACCCCCAGTCACACCAGAGTAGCTCTCCTCTGTGCTCCCAGGCAGCATGCCAGCGGGACACGCCCATCTCTGCGCACGCATGGCGCCTAGGCAAAGCATGCCAGCGGGACACGCCCATCTCTGCGCACGCATCACAACGCCTAGCACCCGACACCGCAACGTCTCTCGTCAATCAATCTTCTGGAGACTATAGACAAAACCAGTCACATAGATCTCTAGCCAACGTGAGACACCCCTGCCACCCTCAGGTACGCAGGCCTACACACTTGGCTAGCCACGGCGAGTCACCCCTGCCACTGCCACTCTCAGGCGCGCAAGCCTACACTCATGGACCAGAAGAGATCGACTCAGCCACCGTCCCATGAAAGTCCTCTCCCAACAATTTCCATAGAAGCCACGCCCCTACAGTCATTGCCAAGCTCTAACTCCAAGATTCGGCAACATGTGTCCAGATACAACAAGGCGCATACCAGTCCACATGTATACTGTGGAAGCTAAGTCTGTACCGCACAGTTACCTACCACAACTACCCTAAAACATCATATAGGGCCTATAGTATTCCGGTCCAATATGCCAATCCATAAAATATGCCAACACTGAGTAAACTGACTCAATCCATGTCATTGCCATCCAAGCAACACAAACTGTACCAAAATTCTGACTATTCTGGTAGCACCCAAGTGTCACACTTCCTTCCAACTAATCCAGCTGCACTGAATTTATGGGTGATTTCCAACAGTCAATTTCAACTTGGCTACGTGATTTCTAAAAATCACCTTTTTCTCACTTCAGGAAATTTTTAAATTAAAAAAATCAATTTCCGCCCTTCATCCATTTTCCGAAATTCGGAATAAATTTCCGAATAAAATTTAAATTCCACATATATCCTTTTTCCGAAAATTCGGATTAATTTCCGAATAAAATTTCCTCCGCGCCGAATCCCGCTGAACCGGTTTTCGCTGCCGGTTCGGAACCCTCGCACTGAACCGCGACACCGCCGAACCAAATACCCGAATTAAATTTTCCTCCGCGCCGTTCGTCCGAGCCGAATCCCGCTGAACTGGTTTTCGCTGCCGGTTCGGAACCCTCGCGCTGAACCGCGACACCGCCGAACCAATTTCTTAATAATCCGTTAATCGGATTAATTATAATTACTAATAAAATGGCGTAAATACCATTAATTACTTAATTAAATTTGTAATTAATCTAAACCCTTCTCCTTCCTCGGTCCGACGCCCGCAAACCCTAATCGACGCAATCGCCGACCAATCCAATCCTTCCTTCGATTTCCGACGAACGCGAACAAGGAGAAACAAAATTCGATGTTCGTACTATCCTAATGTTTCAATCATTAACTAAATTTTTCATCCCTGCGAAATGGGCAATTTTCCAGAAAATCCAAAATTGTAAAAGACGCAAATTCGCATTCAACTAAGTCCGATTTTTCATCCACATGCTTGTGTTCATTAAGCAAAATATTCCATGCGTTTAATTTCTACTAAATAACTAATTTAATCTGAATTTCCTACCTTGCTCGCCGGCGACGGTGAAGCTCGCACGCGATCAACTGCAGCTCCTCGCCGAACGAAACCGGTACCAAAATGCTCGCCTCTGTCCCGCGAACCTCCGGTTACCAAAGGCCCCTTGGAAGGCTGCCAGAAATTACCGCCGTTCGCCGCGAACACCTCACCTCTAGCCGCCGTTCGAAACCCTAACAGCCGAACAGTTTAGCTTAAATACTCGGCTTAAACCGGTAATAACCTGTTAAGACCCATTAAACGCCGGTTGACCTTCCAAAAACGCCGCTTAACACCGATCAGCCGGTTAATCTCCACCGCTGATCTCGTCCGTCCGATTAGCTTATCCGTGGCTTATCTAAACTCACGCGCAAACGCACCTCGACGAACCGCCCCGCCTTCGCTGAACCGCTCCGGTCCGGTTCACGCGAGTAAAAAAAACCAAATTCCGGTTTTAAAAAAATCTCGGTGCTCCGAAAAATCCCCAGAAAATTTCAGAAATTCCAATAGCCTCTAATTGAGCTCCTGGCTCATCCTACTTTCGATCTGAAATCATCCAAGCCACAATTGAATTATTGAAGATTAAACATATAATATTTTACCGGGTATAACATTAAGTTACTTATTGTGTGATCTAGTAATCTAAAGAGATAATATAAACTATTTATTATTTTGTTGTATGATTTAGCAACCACTATTTGTTTTATGGGAAAATTGTGTGATATAATGATCATTATTTGTTGTTTGATCTAATGATTATTATGTGAGATTTTAATTAAGATGAGATGAGAATTTGAGATTTAGAAAAATAAAACATATTATTTTGATATTAAAATTAAAAGAGTACTATGAGTATATAGAAAGTGTTATAGCTTTGAATATGCTTGAAACTAGGAAAAAAATTAATACTATTACATTTTGGTATAAATAAAAGTGCATGCTTATGTATTAATAAGATACTATAATATTATAATAATAATATTATAGAGACATGATTATTTATGATCATTTTTTAGATGTCATACTTTTATTACGATGATTTGAATTCATGTTATATTTCTCTTACTATGCATAGTTTTCTTTTTATATTATGGGGCATAATATATGTATTCACTAAGTAAGAGAACCTAAGAATGCATGAGTTAGGTCTTTGAAAGTGGGTAACCAAATAATTTTGACTATACATACATATGATATTGTTTTTAATATATTATATGTATAGTTTTGTTAGAGACTTTTGTGGTTATACTATATGTTATCTTTTGTTCTAGATATGTAATTCTGTTTTTATTTTGTGGTTTGGTACTTTGAGTTTAGTTAAAAAAATGTGGTATTTATTTATGATAAGAACTATTGTAATTTGTTATTATATGCATATAAGAAAAATGAACAATTTTAAGAGAGATCTTGTTAATTTAATTTTTAAAATGTAAAACTTAGTTAGAATATGAAGAATATATGATGTAGAAATAAATAGTAGTTGGTCTTAATTATCATTATTTATCTAATTAGGTTGTTGGAGTCCTTTAACTACATTTAAACTATGATTTTACTAATAATAAATTTATTATGGATAAAATTAAAAAGTGATGCAATTCAAGACATTATATCATCTCTTATGCATCAAACATTTGGTGTGATGATAATTTTGATATTTATTTGACCATCAATTATAAATGAGGGTTAAATTGGTTTTTATATGATGCATCAAACACTCGATTAATTGTCTAATCATTTTTATGGTGTTAGTTGAAGTATATTTTAAAATCTTAAATCAAATGAGGTTTTGTCAAAAGATCATTGGATTGTTTAATTGAGAATTTGATAGTTAGTAGATAATATAATGTTTTATTTGATAGATAATTCAATAAATTAAGAAGATTAAGTTAAACTTAGTGTAGAGCAACCATAATACCAATCAGATCATCAAATCTAGTAATCAAATCTTTTGATGTTTTTATGGAAAAAACTATGATGGGTTATTTGTCTAGTTTCAAAAAAAAAATGAATTTTATTTTAACTTTCACATGGACATTGAAAAAAAAATCTAGTCACAAAATGTATTTACAAATAAATATCATTCTCCATTATTAAAATTTACAAAGCAGATATAAGAATTTTTATTATGTTTTAGTCATTTACATGATTTACATTCTATTTCAATTGTATGATGTCTTCATTTTGAGTTATTTTTAATTGATATGCATATTTGATTATATAACATAATAATTATAACATTGAAGCTCTACTTCAGATCACATAAGTGTTCATTCCATCATCCTTATATGAGATGCTTATGTTAATATCAATGAAGATCGTGCACACACACACACACACACACACACTCATATATTGTGTGTGTGTATCACAAATCTAAGAAATTAACAATTTTTAATAATCATTTGACCAGTGATGACCTCTTTTTTAAAAATTTTAACTTAAATTACTTATTAAATTATGCTCTAATTCTTTTTATTTAAATCATCTTTGATTGCATAAATATGATATCTTCTATTTTTTTAATATATTTAATTAAATTTCCAAATTTTAAAATTTAAATAGATAAAAACTTTCTTAAGATTTTTTTTTTATTTTTTTAATTTGAAAGTATAATAACGTAATAATTATATCCATAATATCACAATCAAATAGTTTATATCTTGATTATAATTGTAAATAATCAAAACTATTATACCATCCATATGTTTTAGTTTCTACAATCTATTATAATATTATAACTAGTTTTTATGTACGTATATAATATTAAGTTTTTTATATGATTAATAAATCATTCAGTAAAACTCTTATAATAAAGATCTTTATAATTTTAATTCTTTCTTTTTTTATAAGTTATTCTTATAGGTAATCTTCTTTTGCCAGTTTTTATTGTATCTGAAATATTAGTATTAAAGAAAATATTAAGTCAATTATCACTAGCTAAGTAGGTTATTTTTAATAATAAAATAAATATATAAAATATAAAATAAGTAATAATTTATGATAATCATATATAAGGTCTAATCTTAACGTCAACAATAACATGTAAGCAAGCAAGTTAGCATGAATATAAAGAAGAAATATGTTATGATCACTGAAAGAAATAACAATTACATGTAGATTTTTATTTTATTTTTAATCTCCTTTCTTAATGTGGTATTACTTCTATTTTTACTTAAATAAGTAACCTTAAGTGCTAACTATTTTTAGTTTATTTAGTTACAATGAAAATCTCATTTATTGATTTATTATATTATGTTCTCATGCATAATTATGTTTAATTTTATCATATTTTTTAGATACATATTTTTGTGATAAATCTTAATAATGTGACCAACATGGTCACTAGCTATGTTATGATGATAAAATCTTAAATTTATGACTCATAAGACTACTACTTATCTCACGATAATAATATCTCAATCTTGTAACTCACATAATCACTAGCTACCACACGATGATAATATATCAATCTTGTAACCCGCATGACCACTAATCATCTTATGATGATAATAACTTAATATTATGACTTACATAATCACTAATCACCTCGTGGTAATAATATATCAATATTATGACCTACATTACCACTGATCACAAAAAAATAACACATATATTCATGTCATTTAATATATATCATCAACTATCATTTTTTAATTTATTTTTATATTTAAAAATCTCATTTTTCAAAGTATTTATGCATTAGTTCATCAAATGTCATGCTTGTATAATTAATCATGTTAAATAATTTTACATAATTTTTTTAATAATAAGAAGATATATATATAATTGTAAGTACATATTTTTATACAAATACATTTAATAGCATGACATCAAAACATTAAAATCACATACTCGATATAAAATTCACATGCAAGGCATTAATTACAATGAATTAATACTACATCAATCATACAAATATTATTTATACTAGAGAGCTTACCTCACATACAATATCTTAATTTTAACTAATAATACTACATCAAATAAATGTATATATAATTTTTATGTTAGAATGTCTACCTCTCATATAAGATTTTAATTTCAATAAATTAGTACTATATGAAGCATATGCATAAATATTTATATCAGAGTGCCTACTTCTTATATAAGATTTTAATTTTAATAAATTAATACTAAATCAAATATACATATAAATATTTATGTCATAGTACCTACCTAATAGTTTTTTTATTATTTAGGATAGTTATGTAGCTATTTAACTTGTTCTTTTTGTCAATTTTAAGTTATAAATTAAAATTTTCTCAACTTAATTTACAAAATTTTACACAAATTAAAATAATACCAAAATATTAATGTAGAATTACATGATTCACTTCATAGCTTATAAAACTAACATTTTTTTCACTTGTCTTTCTTAATTTTTCTTTTTTTCGAAACCCCAGTTTCCTTGTCGTTAATGGTTGTTTTTTAATCTTTCAAACAAACAACATAAAACACTAATTAAGCTCTTATATAATGATTTTTTTAGAATCTCATGAATTTCAAGCTAAATTTGTAAAATAAAAGAGTTTTTTTTAGTTTTAGCTTTCTTACTTATGCGGGGTCCTTGAAGGTACAATCAACTTCAAATGCTTAATTTTTCCTCGAAATGATGATGTAATCAAAGTCTTCATTACTAAAGTGACTCTCTGATGAAATTTTGATTGGTTGCACAAAAATCATCTCCTAAGATTTCATTGGGCATGGGGACAAGAGAAGGAGAAAGAAATTTTTTTATTTTAAAAAATTTGACAACATTTAATATACATATATATATATATATATATATATATATATATATTAAATTTAATCATTTATAAAAATTCTAAATGAACTTTGATTAAGACAAAACAAATGTCATTAGATTCATCTCAAAAAGCTCTATTCAATTTTATATTTATTTTTATATTTTAGAATACTTTATTTTTTTCTTATGATTTTGGCACACTTTATGACACATGTTGATTTTGTATTCGATTTGATGATTGATGATGAGATGACCATACCTTATGAACATGCATAATCAAAGAAATAAAATCCAATTTAACTTGAAATAATCATATCTTTAGATATTAAGATATGAACATTATTTTTTGTCATACTTTTATGAGAAAGAATGAGGGTAGGAGTATTGTACATCATTAAGACAAGCCAAATCTTTGTATTTAACAAATTAACATAACAAATCATTTTACATGGCAATTCAATAAGTTAGATTGATTAGAAATTGTTGACAAGCTCGATGTATTAAATGACCCATTGATTCAATAATTTGGGATTTGTCACAATAACAATATTGGATCAAAGGGTGAAAATTTGATATCAATTTTTTAATATAATTGCTAAAATTTTTAAAACTTTTCTTTCAACTACTAGATGTTAAATTCAACTTCAAAATGATATAAAGCATGAAAAGAAATTTCAATTATAGTTTAACATAGCACATCATAGCATCTCATCTAAATACAAAAAGAAATAAAGTATGACTCTCTCAAACTCATCTAATTTTATTCAATATGATCTCTATCTCCCTATTATGCAAGTGAAACTAAAAATTAAATATACTTTGTGTAAGTTATCATTAGCTTAATAAGAAAATAAAGATTAACAAAATATTAAAAAAAATAAGATTTCAATTACAACATTATGATAAAACATATTTATGAATAGTGGTAGTAATCATATAAAGCATGTTATAAACATCTAATATATAATAATTTCATCTAACATGAAGGTATTTGATCTCATAAAAAATTTATGGTTAAACCTACTTGGTTAGAATTAGTATTAAGATGATGAGTAACTAGGAAAGTCCTTTGAAAAGTACTAGTGGAAGGCACATTTGAGAGAAAAAACATAACCTAAGTGAGTGGGACAATACATCTCCAAATTTTTTTTAATGTTAAAATATAATAATAATACCAAATTTAATATTAGTCCAATGTAAGAATCAAGCTTTGGAGATTACTTACAAATCGAATGAAGGGATCCATCCTAAAGATAACAATGAACATATGAAGAATGAGTTAAGAAAGATATTTCTCATTGGCTCCTATGGGCTTGATCTTGGGCTATAGATGAGTGTCCATGTAGGTCATCAAAGATAGAGACACCTTTTGAGTTCAAAAGAGCTAAACACATGTGGTTAGGACAACACCTCCATAGAAATTCAGAGCTATTATAATATGATATCAAAGTTAACTCTATTACTAATCCAATATAAAGGCATGAAGTCTACTTATGGATATAATGAGGACTCAATTTTGACTAAGAAAATAAACTTTTGAAGATAGGAGCTAGGAGGGATAATCCCACATTGACTACCATAAAAATGATTTTGAGATATAGATAAATATTTGTGAGTCTTCAAAAGATAAGGTGCTTTTTGATAGTTAATATATAAAACCCAAGTGTTTAGGATAATAACTCTTAAGGAAGACAAGGGATGTTACCTTTTGAGAGCAAAAAGATAAACCTAAGTTATGATAGCGCACCGAATTAACATTTTATATCTTCTCAAATAATGCTTTATATAATAGATATAAGTACTACAAATTTAGAATTTAGATAGATGTTTAGTAAGCATTTTGAAAGGCATGCCAAAATGTTGGTGACCAAATTTCATATTTGAGCAAACTACTACAATTGTCTCATCATGAGGAATCGATTGATACATGGTAATTTTTAGAGTTTAAACAAATATTCTATGAATTTTTGAAGAAAAATATTTTAAAAAGTATTATTTTAATTTTTTTATTTAATAAAAGATAAGCTTTGCCTTATTTTCTCAAGAAATGTATTATTGTGTTTAGAAAATTTGAAAAAGAGTAAGAAGAGAGGGAGAGGAGAGTTAGAAAGAAGGAAAGAAAAATTACACTATCCTTCGAGGAAAAAAAGAGATAAAGAAAGGAGAAAAAAGCTTGCAAGGAAAGAACGAGTGTTTAGTCTTATATTATAAAAAGCATAGAAAGATAAATATCTTGTTAATATTTCTTCTTAAAGCATGTATTACTTGATTTAAATGTCGAGAAAGTGGTATGTGAATATTTAAATTTGAGTTGGAGTAGTTAAAGGATGTTATAATTTTTTGTTGTGAGAATCATACAAAGGGATCATTTAGATCTTACTGGTATGACTCTAGCAGTGAGAGTAGGCAAATGTTTTTTGACTTTAACATGAAAAATAAATTTGCTAAGCATTGTATGAATATGATTGATTAGTCAGACTTATATGATGACGTATATAATGCTTAATTTAGAAATCACTTGATATGATCACTTGTTAAATTTAATATTCAAGAAGATCATATTAGTATGATAGGTTAATTAGACTAATATAATATAGTTATAAGAAGATTTCATTATAATGTCTGCCTAATCATTTATATGCTAAAATATATATTATGGATAAAAAAGTATGAAAAGTGAATCAGAATAGTACAATTAATTATTGGATAAGTTTCATATAAAGTATTTGTTATATTATAAAATATAACAAACTAATAAATATTAATGTATATCAATATATATTTATGGATAATAAATATTTATAAATAAAAATAATGATGTATACCTGTCAAGAAAAAGACAATGCTTATTAAATGGATAATTTGGTTTGTCATTGCTTGTCTATAGAGGTTACTGGTTGGAAACAAATATGTTTCAGTTAAAATAAAGGTAATTTGAAGGAATTAATATTTTGTTCTTTTTTATTTTTTTCAAAAGGAATAACAAAAATTATGGTTTTAAATATTTAGACATCTCCGAATAAATATACTCAAGACCTTATTTTGTTTTTCCTAATTTTTTTATTATTTCATTAGATTTATTATTATTTATTTAAATATTAAGTTTAATTTGAAGTTATAATTTATTTAGTTTAATCAAGTTATATGAAATTTCTTAGAAATTCAAACAATGATAGAAAATACCTTAAATTACAAAAACAAATTGGAAAAAATATGAAAATTTCAAAAAATACATAAAGAATTTTTTTTGAAGCAATGGTTATAAATAAGGTATAATTTGTTATTCATTTTTTTTAAACTTACTCTTTTGAGCAATGCAAATCTTTTTAAATTGAATACATTTTGAAGGTTTGAACATTTCTATTTTGATTGCAAAATCCAACAATCCTTTAACACAATTTCATTTCTGGTGTCTTATGATATGTCATTCTTAAGAAGTTTTCATGACATTTAGCTCACAATCTTCTAAAGAATAATCATCAAACCATATTGACTAATTGTATAGATATGACAATTATTAAGATGTTATTGATAAAAATATTTTGTTTATGAACAATCTTATCACACATGTATTTTTTTTGTCAAGTATGTGTAGCATCTTTGACCTTGTTGTTTATAAATAATCTTATTTATTAATACTTAAAATTTGTATTTTTCAATACACTCTTCAATATTTTGTACATTATAATATGATTGAGCAAAAGCTCAAATCTTTTGCAGACTTCTCAAGTATGTTGAAAACAATGAAAACTCATTGATCATTTGATTCAGTTGACATCACCATATTGATATATTTTAAGAGAGTTTTTTATTGTTGGTTTAGTTGGTTCTTATCATGTTATACCTAACAAATCATCTTTTTTTATGTTTTATTTTCTTTGTTGTTATAGCATGAGAGATATCCATAATTAGCAAGTCAAAAGTACTATAACCAATGCATGTTACTATAAACAGGTGAGGGAGCCAAAGTAGATGTGTTATGTCTAATGTGGGTAATATAAAATTTAAAATGTTTAGAATTGATCATAACAATATTAAAATATGACATCTTCCTTCCATAGCTAAAATAATATATGTAATGAAATTTGTATCACAAAGAATAGAAGGGAGAACTTTTTATAAATACTTTGTTTTGATTAGCTAATTTGCTATAATTTGTCCTAAGATTTTTAAAAGCACATGCAAACACAATTTTTATAGGCAATTACTCATATTTTTGAATGATTTTGATGAGTTATTTTGTTATTGGATTTTTAGTGATGACCTTTTCGAATTTTGAATGATAATAATGGCCTTTGAAAAAGTTCATAAACAAATTGATGCAAATGCTTAGAGTTCTCTCTTGGGTTCCAACATTTGGACAATTGTTCTCTTCAAACCCAGATTTTTTTTAAACTTTGTCATTCATATTTCAATTATAAGACAATTATTTATTTAAATTTTTCTCAAATTCTATAAATAATTCAAATGTTTATGAAGTGGAATTAAATAAATCAACCCGGACGCATTACTAAGTGTAGAGATAACAAAAGCTTGAAAGAACGCTTCCCTAAGCTAATAAATTGATGCCGATCTCACCGTTAGATCATTGTTGACTTTTCTATTTGACCCGAACGAGGAAGATGCTGAGCTCCGGCTCGTCGGAGTCGTCAGGGTTGATGATATAAAGGGCCTCGGAGTCCTTTGATCCAACTACCCTCTCAAACCTCGCCCTCATGTAGGTCATGTCCCCGTCTATCCCGCCTGCGGCGGGATCCTCCTTGTCGGAGGCCGACGGCAGCACCCCGGCGCCCATGGAGACACCCCGGAGGAGTTGCATGACCTGCCGCTCCTCGTCGGAGGGATGCTTCCGGCGGATGGAGTATCCGCATTTCCGGCCGTTGCAGTAGACCGCCCAAACATACTCCTCGACGAGCTTCTTCCGGTGGGTCCTCGTCTCGCTCTCGAGCGCAAGCTTGAGAAGGCCAGAGGCCATCTCCTTGTTGAGGGCAGCGGTCTGCATGGGAAGCTCGATGAGGAAGACGGGGGGAGAACGCGTGTCCTCCTGGATGGCCAGGGAGACTCTCCCCCTCCGGGGACCAAAGAGGGTCACCGTGGTGGCGTGATCCGCCAACAGAGAAGACGACGACGACTTCCCATGCCGGCCTAGAAGGGCCACCATCTTGCAGCCAGAGGAGAGGGCAGGGAGGAGCTTAAACATTCGAAAGATCTTCCCACCACCGCCCTTCGATCTCTTCTCACCGGAGGATGGCCGAAGGAGTGATACCAAACCGGGAGTCTCCACCAGTGATGATGGCATCGCTGAAGATTAAAGATGCTTGGAATACTAATTCCTTCAACTCTCTCTCTCTCTCTCTCTCTCTCTCTCTCTCTCTCTTTTAATTTGGTTTTTTTTTTTAGGTATGTTCTATTATACAACGGAAAGCTAACAAGGTTGTAGTACATGATGAATGCTATAATATATATATATATATATATATATATATATATATATATATATATATAAAAGGAAAAAAGCTCTTACGTAATCATTGTCTAATTTCTGGTACAATGAAGTGTTAATGTCGGCTTTAGAACGAAGATTGTGTCATGATTAACCATCAGTTGTTTGTTTTAACTATGGTGAATCGGGCATGTGCTTGCCTGACTTGATGATTGCGTAATTGTAAGCTTCTTGGGCTCCATTAAAACCTAACTCATTATGGAGCAATCCACTACATCTTTCTGGAGACCTTTCCAAAGGCTATTTCGATTACACATAACATAAAATATCTGATGTACAGCCTACTGTTGCACCATCTTTGGCTGTGAATTGATGATTAATCTATTTTTAATTTGGTCTTGACTTTGGTCTCACAAAAGGGCCAGATTCACGTGGGGAGGTCTCTTGATATCATGCAGCAGAACGATGAAGATTGCTAATTCTCAGGAGCCCACATCACATGAGATGATGGAAATGGTTAATTAGCTGCAAAACACTGCAATTTGATGTGATTGAAGGAGGAGGAATCATATCATGAAGAGAAGGCAAGGGAATGGGTCCCAAAGACATTACTTTTCCTTACTCGCAAGTTGTTGTACGTACTCTTTTCTTTATTTTGGATTGACAGGAATCTATCTATACAGCTAACCCACTAAGGACTGATCCTTTTCTCCATTCCTTTGTAGCTTTCTCCTTTGAAAAGCAATGCAAAAGATATTTTAGTGCCGTTTCTCCCCAAAAGCTTCAATTTTCCTTTTGTGTTTCGCTCATCTCATCCATTTATAATTAGGTTAACTTTGGATATAAGTTAGATGAGTCTTGTCTGCATTGAATTGATAGAATGAACTTACAGGCTTAAAAATACGACAAGAGACAAACATTAAGAGGTGTTTTTTTTTTTTTTTTTTTTTTTTTTTTTTTTTAAACTTAAGCTCCCTTCTCCAGTTCGACCACAGAATCTCTAAGGGAAGGGACTTTCATGGCCAAGGTCCTGTAAAGTCTAGAGTATCTTGCTCTGGTTCCCTCGGCAGTCCTGGCTAGGGCAAGCAAGCAAACGGCTTCTGGCAATTGATCGAAGGCTTGCTTAATCTCTTCATAGTTCATATCAGTAAGAGCAGAGGGAGGAGGCAAGGTCCTGACGATCTCACCTCCCTTGGGCTCCTGAACACGTGCATCTGCTTTGATTACCAGCTCGGAATTCGAATTTGCCCCGCATTTTATGATGAATGGTGGTGTTGAACCTGTATTGAACTGCAAAACATTCCACTGGTTCACTTCAGACCTTGCCGCCGACGATGGAAGAAACCTAGTTTCACCACTGGGATGCGTCTCTTCTTCAGACATCGACTGCAGATAAACAACAACAAACAAAAATCAATGCAGGCCTCGGCAAAGTACTGGTAATAATTGGAGAACTGTTGCTAAATAATTATGGAAGTATATAACCATAGGTGCCTCGTGGATTAAAGATTCTCGCCATTCTAACAAATAGCATTCAACTTTCAACTTCTTCATGGGTTTTACAAATAGTACTAAGTCTTCTAGTTAACTTCACTCAGGTTTCTTGTTATCCAAGGACAACAAATTTAGAACAAATTTCCTAGGCTAGTTGGTTGGCATTTTGATTGTTTGCCTAAATGAAAGCTATCCAAAAGTTCAACGTTAATCATCTTGGGCAGCGTTTCAAAGCAAATGTCCTTATCAAAAGAAAGATAACATAATTAACCATAAAAACAATATCCTTTTCAAAAGCTTCTAACTTTAAATTTCAACTTTCTTCTTCCACTAGACTTTGTCAGCAATGGTATCCGTTTGATGTTATGTAACTGACCATATGCTTGTGCTCATGGCTTTCAATTGACTTATCCTTTCTTCTTATTGGAATAATCAAGTAAATGACCTCTTGCAAATCTTTTCATTCATGGTAAGTCATTGCCTTCTCACAAACAGATCTCCTAACATTTGCTTAAGCATTTGTGTTATTATTGCATATCCTTCATTTCATGGGAGACTAGAGCTCCTAAATGATCTACTACTTCAACAAGCGGTATTAAAATGAATGACTTAATTTGGATTGAGTGGCTTGTCGCTTTCATGAGCTTTGGTAGTTTCTACCACGGCTGAATAAAGTTCAAAAGCCAATCATTCGCATGATTAAGCAAAAGCTAATGATGTCGAAACATATGATGGTACCAAAATGTTTTTGTTCAAAGGTAGTAAGCAATTGACGTGGGAAAAAACTTAAATGGTGAAACTGTTTGAAAACCTACATTGGGACTAATTTAAACACTCAGTAATATGCACAACAACATGATCACGATTTCAGCCAACAATTACTTGAGAACTTAATCGAAGTGTGGTGGTGTTCTAAACATAAAATAGAGCATAGGATGTTTTTTAGAAGAAACTGAAACCATGAAATGTAATCACCCCAAAGTCCAAACTTCCTAAACCTCATGAAGGACCTATGACTGCCACAAAGAACACGAACAAGAGCATCTATTGAAATATAAAAAATTATGACATCACATACAACTTGCGATTTTGCAAATTTACACAAAAATGGCTTATAAAGGTTAGATATATTGTGGGTGTGAAGTCAAATTAACACATTCTTGATTAAACTGTTTTACTAAAAAATTGGATTGAATTGATCCAACAAATTCTTGTACTCCTAAAATTTTATACAAAAAGCACCTATCTATGTGGAACTATTGCATGCACAGAGCTTGAGGAATTTACGAACACATATTTAGAAATAATTCGTGTTATTTTGTTATTGTCCTCTAAAAGAGGACTAAACAAAGATCCTTTTTGAAAAGCATGTCATATCTTTTCAAATTCCTTTCTATTGCTTTTGATAAATCACATCTCATAGCCATTGTGAAAAGCAAAACATTTATTTGGGATTAAAGGGTGCAAAAAACCCAATCTCAAAATTTTCTTGCATAGGAGTTGATTTCGACTCCACAGAATTCATGGTGGTCACACCATGCTTGTCGCTATAGTGCTCTCAGCTTATGCTAAAGCTGGGATGTCAAACTTGGGCAGTGGAAATATTTTTGAAGAAAATAATATTTTTTCATCCAGACAATGTTTAACTTACATGAGTTATATATAAAAACAAAATTTTTCTACTTAGACAATATATATAAGAAATTAATTTACTTATCTAAGCTAATGAGATTTAAATTCTAAAATATTTATTCACATCCTATTTAAATTATCCATGATTAATAAAATTAAAATTTCATGAGATTTATTCAATTTCATTGAAGTTGTTCATAATTAATCACACAATTTTTGAGATTTGAATATTATTTCTAATATTCATTTAAACTAGTGAATGAATATCTATCATTCCTAATTACTAACCTATATATATATATATCAAATCATAGTTTAAATAAAACTTTTCTAAGAATATTTGTTTTTTAAGACTTGAAAAAAATATATGATAACATAATAATCTCATTTTCTATTTTAATTTTAATAAGATTTTTATCAATTCTCACAAGCTTTATCTTATCATGTTGAAACAAATTGTGAACCACCAATCGTTGTTTGATTGTCACTAAATAATTTCACATGTTTCTTGTATAATAATTCTATATTTAAAACTTCTGTAATATTACGGTCTACCATAGATTACTTTTTATTTTATAAAGAAAACAAAAATTTCCTGTATCTTCATATAATATCTAATTGTAGACTTATAATCCTTAATAGCACCAGTCCAATATGCATAAGGTATTCAATTACATCATTTATTTCAATTTTCTTTAATAATAGCCATTTATCCAAAATCCTATTGAGATATCTCAAGATCTAATTCATTGAATCCAAGTGCCTTCTCAAGTATACATAATAAACTAATTTATAAGAGAAAATATATTAGTTTTCCTACTAAATATTGATAGATATCCTAATTAATTGATGGATCTTTCTCAACAATTTTTTGCATCCAATTTCACTCTAAAGGTATTCCAACTAGTCTAACTTAGGCCTAATAAATTCTTTTTGCAAATCAAAGTATAATCTTTTTGTGAAATAAAGATTCCTTTTTGACTCATCATAATTTCCATCTCTAACAAATGTTTTACATCTCCTAGGTCTTTCATTTTGAATTCAACTTAAAGTTTCCTCTTTAGATTTCTTAATCTTTTATTCATCTCCAATAATAATTATATTATCCATATAATAATATTTCTTAGCAATCAAATCTTGCTAACTTTAGTAATAAATGCCCTTAGATTATCTAATAATTTGAAATTAGATGCTTATAAATATTTATCCCATTTCTAATGTAATTGAGAGATTTGTCTTTTATTACATTATCCTCTAAACACCCTTCTTCTTCCTCATGTGAGTTCATGATAAAAAGAACTATCAATGATTTATAATCTTAGTATAGTGTTGGAGCGTTTGGTCTTCTAGAGTAAACCAAGATTAGTTGTGAATTTATTGAATTAAACCTTCCCTCTAAACCTAGGGCTTGAGTAATGATAGGCTCAAAATGATATCACTCAAGTATAGGCATGAAAATAAGAGAATATTAATATTTGTCCCTCTAACTACTGTTCTTCTCTTAAAAAAAAAAACTTGGGATATAAAACGTTTGATTTTCATCAAACAAGACATCACATGAAACAAAAAAATAGTTCGAAGAAGGAGAATAACATTTGTAACTTGTTTGTGTTGGAGAATAACCAATAAAATCACACTCAAGAGTCTGAAGATTAAATTTACCCTTATTAGATTGGACACTATAAACAAAAATGATGCACCCAAACACAAAGTGGAAGAGGATTGTGAACATAAGAGGATGAGAAGATAGTAGTGTACTAACAGAGGAACGATATTACAAAAGCTTTGATGGAAGAGAATTAGTGAGATAGGTTTAAGAATGTTTTTTACTAAAAAGGAACACAGAATATGATTAGCAAAAATCATCGAATTTGCAACCTCAAGTAACAACCTTTCTTTTTACAACACAATTTTGTTGGGTAGTAGAGATACATGAGTTTTTGGTACAGTATAACATGCTTTGCTAATATTGATATAGTTTTTCAATGAAATATTTACTTTCATTAATTTGAAGAATATGAATGAAAGATTGAAAGACAATTTTGAAAATTATGAAATTTCTTAAATAAAATACTCATTCTTTATTTTTCTCTTATTGGATATATTCAATAAATACAAATATAACCAGCAATATAAATAACAAACCAAACCTCCTTGTGACAACCTATATTTTTCTTTCAAAAGTATCTTGTTTTATAAGTATTTGATTTTACTATTTTAAAAATTTCTTAGATTCAATTAAAATAATATTATTTCAACACGTTTCGAAAACATGCCCAGCAAAGTAATTTGAGATTTGATGATAAACATGCTTCTAAATGGAGTTCATGACAAGGAATCCATCCAAACATATATTACACTTTTTGGAGATCAATTTGATTTATTGTGAACTGTTGAATTTAAAATGAAATATTTGATTTATATAAAAAGATTTAGTAGTTACTTCTATTTTTTTTTGAAGCAGTTGGGAATAATCAGGTGATAAATTAAACAGATTAACCATGCTTAAGCACTAAATCTGGTTTGGGGTTGGCAAAGTGAGTTTGGAGGCTTCAAGAGCCTTCTAAAGGGTTTAGCGCAGTGGCTTTGCCCCCTTGAGAAGGAACTTGTGCAAATTCTTGGGAGAACATGCTGTGGGGCAAGCAATTGAGGGCCATTGTGGTCCAACAGCTTGGGGAAGAAAGCAGAGCGTATCTACGTTAGCTCAGTTGGCATAGCAGACTGTTGCAGCTAGGAAAGCAAATCAGAGGAGTCTTGTGCTGATGCTATATCTCTGAAGAAG